>JASEVX010000002.1:100359737-100959737 GCA_031761405.1 Serripes groenlandicus
CCTCTCGTATCAAAGGTCCCCGGGTTCAAATCCAGTGATGAGCGGGTTCTGCCTTTGGGGATTATTTCACAGAAACGAAAGTGAGTACTGGTTACGTCTCCAGAAAGCAAATATCGAGCGATATTAATATAAAACTTAAAGCTTGTTTCTCAATCGATGTAAACTAACATGTTGATGCATCTACAGCAGACGACTATTGAAATCAGTGGCAATTTTTTTTCCCAACTCGAAAATGAGCATTCTCTTTTTTTTTCGCTTCACTTTGTATTTGCAATGAACTGAGAAATGTTATTTAACTGTTTAATGATGACTTAAAATTAATTTTGTCCCGGACATGGTAGTTTCCTAAGGCTCACGAATTTCGGATACACGGGAATACATATGTTGTCAAAGTCGTCCATTGTATATTTGTTCTATGTTAGACCGAGTTTAATACGATATGAGGCCGCCCCCCCCGCTTCACTTTGTATTTGCAATGAACTGAGAAATGTTATTTAACTATTTAATGATGACCTTAAAATTAATTTTTGTCCCGGACATGGTAGTTTCCTAAGGCTCACGAATTTCGGATACACGGGAATACATATGTTGTCAAAGTCGTCCATTGTATATTTGTTCTATGTTAGACCGAGTTTAATACGATATGAGGGCCGCCCCCCCCCCCCCCCCCCCCCCCCCCTCCCCACCGTCGATTGGAAGCGGTACACATTGGCAATCAGAAACTAGAAAACTAACCGTGTGGACTCTGCATAAAATATCGACCCGGATCAGTCTAAGCATGCCGCGCAGGCTCACCCGGGCAGACTCTTTTCGCGCTCACTGTGGATGTTCTGTTTCAGGAATCATTACTCTATTACACTATCCCCCCTGAGACGGAATGTGTCGGCCCGGATAAGCCTGCGCGGATTTGCACACGCTGATCTGGGTCGATATTATTACGTAGATTCCATAATGTTGGTATTCTCGTGGAACGGCTCATATATATGTAAACAACTTTGAATTGTTTAACGTTCATGCAGGCTCCAAGACTGACCCCATACACATGGCATGTCCATTTGAATAATGATAACCAGTGCAAACACACACAGTTTCACCAGAGCATTGCTATCCGTCTATATGTGGTATAATTCTTGATTAAACCATTGACAAAAAAACAAGAACTGCAACTCCACTGGTTTTAGACCAATGTAAACACTTTATCAGCCTTCCTCGAGAAAACCAACATTATGGCCTCTGCGTAATAAATCGCACAGACTGATCCGGGTCGACACATTCCAACACATTCCAACACAGGGGGGATAGTAATATAGAGTATTAGTTATAGATTCCTGAAACAGAACATCCACAGGAGGCGAACAGTGTCTGTCTGTGTCAGCCTGCGTGGCATGCTTAGGCTGATCCGAATCGATACTTTACGCAGGGAGCACAATGTTGGTTTTCTCGCGGGACGGCTCATATCAATATATCTGCGTAATGTATCGACCAGATCAGCCTGCGCTGTCCGCGCAGACTGATCCGGCCGACACATTCCGTCTAAAGGGGGATAGATAGAGTAGCGATTCCTGAAACAGAAAATCCACAGGAGGTGAAACGTGTCTGCCCGGATTAGCCTGCGCGGTATGCTTAGGCTAATCCGAATCGATACTTTACGCAGGGAGCACAATGTTGGTTTTCTCGCGGACCGGTTCACACAATGCCACACCGGAAAGTCAATAAGACCCTACCCAAGTAGCCAGACGCGGCTCGTGTGTATCTGGTTATAAATGCTTATGTCAACGGCTATGGTCAAATTACATGGTAATGCAGTTGTTCATGCATTTAAGGTAATTATCTGGTTTATGTCGAAGGAAATTGAAGTTGACAGGGGAAATGTAAGAGACGCTGTTTATATGAATAATACCATGTTATATTATTGTAAAACAATTGAGCCGCGTTTACCGATTTGGGGACTTATCGACTCGCCAGGTTTAAATCTCTTAATGATGCATTGGCGCTCAATTAGCGTGGCTGTACTTCCAGCTTTTCGTCAGCCTATGTATTTAGGTCTATATTACATATAATCAGTAATAGAAGTCGTGATTGTACGCAGACAGGTGCGTAGCTCCCTTTAGGCACTGGAGGCACGTGCCTACACGTTTTTTCTAAAAAATGCCCCAAAATGCAGCTGCGGCGATACATATCTGCGTAATGTATAGACCAGATCAGCCTGCGTTGTCCGCAAAGACTGGTCCGGCCGACACATTCCGTCTAAGGGGGGGATAGATAGAGTAGTGATTCCTGAAACAGAAAATCCACAGGAGGCGAAAAGTGTATATCCGGGTACGCCTGTGTGGCATGCTTAGGCTGATCCGGGTCGATACTTTACGCAGAGTCCACAATGTTGATTTTCTCACGAGACGGCCTACACAGTGATTATTGCCAAGCTACGCCCCTGGCAGACATTCACTTCACTAGACGCAGCTCAGTTGTTGACGTCCAGCAGTGAATAATCCGCATGTAGTGTAGTGATCAAGTAATACTAGTGTGTTGTCTAATGTAAATGTGCAGAATTCATCTGCTAATGTCTAGGATCGGAGAGGTAAGTCGTCTGTCATAAAGCAGAAGTAATGGGTTAAATGTGAAACGTCGTGTTTTTCTCTTCTAATGTAGATTGAGCCTCTAGGAGAGTAATTAACAGAAAGGGTTATGAAAGACTGAATTACTGTCTTATACCGTTCTGGCATTGTAAATACAGAATAATATCGGCAATAATATATAACCCTTTTGCACTTACAATAAATGCAAATGCAGAAGATTATTTGTATATATCTGGACAAAGGTATGGAAAGTTAAAATATTAAATAAAAATAAAAACATTGTGGCAAATTTCTAGTTTTGAGCAATTCACAATGTTTTCAAAATTTATCTTCTGTTGATGCGTCAAAGTGCGTCTATATCTGGGAAAAGGTTAAAGTTATGGTCGGAGAGATGTACGGATTCTACTTGGCGGAGGACAGAATATGCAAATACGGCATGGTACTATCGGCCTGGGAATTGGATCTTCCCGGACAAGAGGACGACTGAATTAGCCAGCTTTGTTCTCAAAACGCACCGCCTGTTGATGTTTACCAATGGATGACGAAACGTAGACTCATTCATATAAAGGACAGAAAAACGGGGGATGAAAACTAACGTTCTTCGAATAGATTAACTCATGGTAAACTAAAGAACAAAAACGTGCACGCATGTTATTAGATGTTTTACTACCTAAGGCTCCATGATGCGTGACTTGTGTTGAGCTCTTGCCGGTTTAATCAATATTATAGTTATATGATGGCGGTCAAAAGTCTTGTCCTAAACTAAAGAGACCTTGTCCACAATTAGAGAATACTTTTACAGCGGACCAAGAGTTTACGGTTACAGAGAAACAGCGGACCAAGAGTAAACGCATACTGACTCTGCTCTGACGTCAACTGAGTCGAATCAACACTTCCGCTTCATGGTTAGCCAATCAAACACCAGAATGAGTAGATCAATCTGATTTGTCTAAATTCACAAACTATCGTAGGTTGAGTTTTTTGTCCCTGACATGTTTAAGGTCACTTTTACATTGACCAAAAGAAGAAAAACTGACCTCTGCCCATTCAGGGTCAGAAATGTCCCTCTGCATAGTTCATTTTCGAAAAATTATATGTTGTTATCGTCCCAGTGGTTGACAACATTGATGGATCCCATTATTGCACATGGCGGGTTAATAACCCCCCCTCTAAGTGGCGTGTCAGTTAATGTTAGAAACACGGTCTGTCAGTACAATGCATTGCGAACAAATTGGCTTCGAATACTTACAATTATGATTTCTTTCACCACACGACTTCATATGAATAAGTCGCAACTAACGTAAACATTCCTTACGTGTTGTATAATAAGACAATAGTCACATTACGTTATAGTTATTGCGTGCATTAACCGTTTCTAACTTGCAGACGCGTTTTAACGAATCTGTATTTCCAAATATAACACTTTCACTGATAGATAAATCCATATTGTTGCCTAAACAAAACATACTAAAGCGGGTTCTATAAACAGTACATTGCTGCAAGGAATGCATATGAAAGAGGCCTGGTAGGCTAGCCCGGATTCACAACATAGGATTTGATTGAGTTATAAGATAAATATTGATGGGAAATGACCAGGATACTTCTCCTTACCTAGTCCTCTGGACTCAATCTATCATATTCACTTATTCCAGTAAGACGGTGTTTACAACACGGCATGTGGTTATAAGAGGCACCATGTAAAGAGCGGTCGACGATCGTATGTTTAAGGAGATACGATGTTTTATACATCCTGTGGGTTTTCTACATTATGAGTTTTCGAAATTGTTTTTCACACCAAACCCAGTTTTCTATCAAAACGTGAATGTCAGACGTGATATACGGATATAGACATCGTAAAACTATATTACTATACATATGTGAGGGTGATGCTGAAAATGTATATTCTATAAGGTCTGCGAAGTTAGCAGGTATTTTATACGGGCGTAAACAAACACAAATAATACAGAACATATAACAAAGTAAGTCGCAGCACTCATTTCCTACATCCAGACGCAGCTGATGACGTTTGAAAACATTGAGTTAGAGGGAGGAATTGCTCATAATGAGCAATTGTTTCTTTTTTTGGCAGTATGTTTTCGACAATATGTAATGATTAATCTAATATCCATAGAGCTTTTCCACATGTTTGCCTACATGTTTTCACAAACGAAGGTTGTAGTTTTGCTGTATGTGGGTAAGAGTTGCATTAAAGAAGATTCTGAATAGATAGTATGCGTAACGAGCTGTCTCACCTGAAATCTGCATTGTTTGGCTGTGAGTTATAAAGATATTCCAAAAATCCTATAACATGAAAATAGAGTCGTCCGAGTTTGAACATGGAAGAGTCTACTTTAAACAATTCGGCGCTGAAAGGGTTAAAGCCATAGTTATTATGTGACTTGGCA
This sequence comes from Serripes groenlandicus, assembly GCA_031761405.1. Taxonomy (NCBI): domain Eukaryota; kingdom Metazoa; phylum Mollusca; class Bivalvia; order Cardiida; family Cardiidae; genus Serripes; species Serripes groenlandicus. The sequence goes on from JASEVX010000002.1 coordinate 100,364,719, forward strand.
TAGTCATGCGTTTCGTTCATAGGAATATGTGTACCAAGTTTCTTTCGAATTTAAGTTATGAGATAAGGTTAACGTTTTGTGACGACGACACATACGACGACGACGCAGACGACGACAACGAAGACGCCAAGGGGTCCACAATACCCCGACTTGTTTTCTTCCTAAAACAGATGAGCTCAAAATGAATGATCGATGCACTGTAACGACCCCTGTCAAATTATCGGATGTGCCGTCTGATTTAGATCTTTATATTAGCACTTAGTCTTTGATAGAACTAGATTCTTTTAATACATTTAGGCACACTATGTCAGAAACATTGCTGTCAATGTTATAATGTTTGTTTTTCGGAATTAAAATAAAATGTACGCGTTTCAAATGTAATTTGTACATACCGAGATTAACAAAATGAATATAGTACATCTAGTTTATCTTATCACTCGTGTTACAAAAGTCTTTTTATCTGTTATATTTAAATTGATTGTTTATATGTAGGCTATACATAGCGGCAATTTTTTAATGAAGAGAGAATCTCCAATTTACGACAGTATTTCACCAATCAGAATACCAGTCTTACCGCTTTTAACTCTTCAAGGACTCTATAAGTATTCAAATCAAAACAACTTTCTTTCGCTAGAATAAATTGTTATGTAAGCAACCTTGGCACGAGAGGCGTTATGAGAAAATCAACCACGAAACATTTCGAGGGCTTGGCGTGAAACGGTTGTAACTAAAAACCTATTTTGAAAACCCTGGTTTAGGGGCAATTTTAACCCCTTTGTAAACAATACAAATTTAGGTGCCATTGCTCAGAACGAGCAATGGCACCTAAATTTCCATTGTTTACCAGGAAAAATGATTTTACGCTCATAAAGACTTTATGGCGAGGTGATTAACCTTGGTAAAAAAAATACCAATTTTAGTTACAACCGTTTCACGCCAAGCCCTCGATTTTCATTCACATCAACCGATCTATTTCGGCACTTTTTGCGAATGAGTCAAAGAAAGCATTGGAAAAGCCGCTTACATGGACGTGAAGAGGACTCTTCATCTACAATTGTCACAAACACCCCCGTGCGGGTTTCCTGCTGGTACATAGCTCATAGTATGTGCACTTCCCAGATACATTGAATGCAAGGTCCTGATTGGTCGGCCTTTTGTGGATTAGCTATCGACTTCCTGTCACCCTGGTGGAAATGATTTAGTTGACAATCTGCATAATGATTGCAAAGAGCAATCCTCTTATTTACATAATTTGTCATTCATACTTTTGTAATTATTCAGCCCTATATCGTACCGTAATGAATATTTGAGCGCTGCTCAGCGAAAACCATCCGTAATACACTTGCGACCAGTGTAGATCAAGAGCAGTAAGCGCATCCATGAAGTCGGATCTGGCTCTGCACTGGCCGCCATCTAGTAATGAAACGTTTCAAGACACTTCTGTAAGGCAGTATCTATTTACATATTCATGCATGGCAGCGCAACAGAGTCAACAGCTCATTTTCCACAGTTCATGTATTTAAGTCATGTTACGTCGCTAATATACGAATTTATAATCCTAAGTCGACTAAACAGTACTAGTCTACTACGCAATGTACATTTAGGAAATGTACTCGACCATCGGGTAGAGTTCGAACCCTAGACGATTTATCGCAATACCCACTCGGTCACAGCGAGCTCCACACTTACAAAAAGTACAATGCTTTACTAAAATGTAACAAAACTCGTTTGTCCTAATTGCAATGTTCCTATAAAATAACAAGCTGGTCTATGATATTCATTGACAACGTTACTCAAAAACTGACCTTTGGATTCCAGCAACCAGCACAGTATCAGATCAGTCTGTAACGCTGTGCAGTCTGATAATGAACTTACTTGATCGTGGTCACGCAAATGTCCTGTTGGCCTCTAGGAAAGGCTCAAACCAGACTACAAAAGGACGCAGTTTGATCGGAACTACAATCGAACCTTTCAAAAACATGGCTGCCAAATTATATAGGCAGAACTTCTCTGTAAATAAATGTATAACTATTACATCTAAGTGAAAACATTGTGGAAAATTTAAATATTGCTTATGATGCGCAATTTATCAGTTTTGCCACAATTGTTTAAATGTCACCTGCTGCATGTGCGTCAGAAAGCGTCTGTATTTTGGAAAAGATCATCATGGTGTCTACCAATTTATCTACATGTACACCTCGAATTGGATGATGATCCAAAGTGCTAGTTTACTCCAAACCATAAAGTATGAGTACTCAAAAGAATCGTTTGGATGAGACAATTCTTTTGGGATAGTCACACCATAGGTTGAAAATGCTTAGTTATAGAGATATTACCGGACAACAAAAACATGTAAACTCATTATTTTGAATAGTCATACCATAGGTTTCAATTGTTAAGTTATAGATACATTTCCTGACAACAAAGACAGTTTTATTCATCCTTATCGACGTGTCTGAATCTACATAATTTGTACATTTGCACTTAGCTGATAGTTACGTAGCAGACAATGATCCTATGTGCTTCGGTTTTCCGGCGACGTTTTCAATCACTTCGAGCCAGTTGGGTATTTTTAGTCCTTCACACACAAGAGACAATCGCGTGAAAGACTTGTTCGCAGCTATTTCAACACCACAGTGGCGTTATTATTACAATGGATGAATGCAATCATCGTAAATTTAGTTCGACGCCTCTCACATAATAAGCGGGGTTTTTCAGTCGATAGGAATTGTTAAAGCGAGCTGAATAACGATCAAAATTCATATTACGAAGACAGCCCATGAAAAAATATCAGATTAGTTTGTGGAGTAACACGGTGGACGGTTTGTAGTCGCTAAGAATTGTTAAAAAATACCTCAATAACCAACAACAATCACAAATAAAAGTCGGCGCATGACACAAACTCCGATTAACTTGAGTATCAACTTGTTGCCTTTCTCGGTTATGAACGACTGTTGCAGCAGACAAATACCAACTCAGTGTGGAGAAGGCAACATTTCTAAAATTCCAAAAGTAGTATAAAATTCACGCCTTAACTTATTTTTTCTTCTCGTATACGTTTTCGAAGCAGAACATTAAATTAAAAAAATACAATAATCATGTATTATATTAGTTAATTAATTTGGCCACAGGTATATTATTCTGATATATTGTCATAGCTCTTTCTCTTTCTTAAGTCTTCGGTTGCAAATGCGTCTTCAAGTGGGATAGGGACCACAAAGCGTGCGCATACGAATATGGATACTTAGCCTTACATCGGTCAGTAATGTAACATGGTGGATTTTGTCAAATAGTATTTCTGGTATATTCTGTAATACTTTACCTCTGTTATGTAATATAACACCAGATGTTTGTTATATATAATCAAAGTTTTTATTACGTCATTGCGAACATCCACATACATGTACGTGTAGAATATGTATAGAATACACTGTTTATATAAAAGAACATCTGAATAGAATGTCTCTACATAATATAAGCACATACTCAAGGAAGAAATAAATTATTATATTCCAAGACAAACCTTGTGATACGATATCTCATCTCTCTCTGTCTCCACCACACACACACTATCATTATCAGTGGCTAAATGGTTAAGGCATTTGCGAAACCAAGTATCGACATTTGGGTACGTTCATATATGACCAGTTGGTGGAGGCCAGATATTTTATTAATGCCTGCCTACCAGTCAGCATTGCATAAACAAGGGCTTCATAAAGTTATCGTGCTTGGATGTCTCATTAGTCAGAAACTGACAGCACCTTCAAAAGGGGTGACGCTAACATATATACAAACACTTTACGTATCTACCCATCTTTCTGACGTGTATTAATTATTGATTGAGATAGCCCCTGAGGGAACGATAGAATACTCGGTAATAATAATAATAGTTATACAATTCAACTGTCATATTTACATATTTTGCCATGCACACTTATGATTGATATTCATGTCTATATGGTGATGTAATAAATATTTATACAGAACTATAATCGAAGCTTTTTTATGCATTATAGATACAGAATGGATCACATTTGTATTGTTAATATTTGCAAAATTACTAAAAAATATACACTTAGGTCACACTTTTTTCTATGTTGGCAATTGCGCTATTCAAACCTATATCCACTGATCAAAAACGAATAATACCACTGTTAAAAAAGGTCAAAGGGTACCGTTCCTTCCAAGATATTAGGTTTCATACATTTTCCTAGTAGTTTTAAAACTTTTATTAATGAGAGAACTGCCTTCAATCATTCGGAAGCAACCGATTCAAATATGATCATAAATATCCTACGAGAAAGGATCTAATTTTCACAACGAAGCAAATACAAATTGAACCATATTGACCTACACATCGTGATGAGTAAGCGTTTTATCTATATATATAATTGCTCTTTACCATCGATCACGGAAGAGATCTTCACAGAAGAAGTCATTTTCATCATGATTTTGAGTTTAACAAAGGCGAAACTGGTTTTTAAGATAGAAAAGAACACAGTTAATAAATATGGTAACAACAAACAATCTATTTAAGATCAATTTGGAGTTTTAATATATTTCAATAAAAGGCAAATTTGATTTTTTCTTAAACACCGTTGTAGTCAATTACCTACCTATTCGAGCTACATAAATGAGAAATGTATTTATACGACTTAAAGGAAAATAGTTTCAATGGAAATATTGAGAAGTGAATATCAAATGATGTTGTCTATTAAACAGTGTAACGGATTACACTGTTTAAGATAAAACAGTATGTGTTGTTATACAACAATTCTGACCTTTGATCATTTTAAGATAACTGGAGCCGAGACCGTCTGTCCGTTCGTCGTCTATTCAAATCTTCTTTCCTGAATATATCGGTCAAATTTTAACATGATTTCACATGAAGGTTCCTTTGTTCCTTTGGTGGTCCACGCAAACGTGATACAATATTTAATTTCTACTTAAAACCTTGTTCGATGTGGCATCAAGAGGGTAAAAGCGGCGTAACGATGCCAATACTTCGATAGTATTCTCATCTGAATAGTGTATTATCTGTGAGACAACAAACGTCAAATGCAGCACTATATGGTGAATTGGGACACCATCCACTTGTTATTTTACGTAATATTTAAAAATATTGGAGCAAAATATGTAACTCCCCGGGAACATTAATAGATAGAATATATAACATGAAAATCGAATATGGTAATTATAAAAATGATTTAAGAAAAAATGATATCTGGCAGAGAAATGAATTATATTATACAAAGAATTAAAGATGTATATATACAAAGTTTGTATACCGATGTAAATGAGTCAAGTAAATTAGAAACCTACAGATTTGTGCAAGAGAAAAATATTTAGATTTTGTCAGTAATATCAAACACCGAGTATCTCTGACAAGATTTAGATGTTCTTCTCACAAACATTTAATTGAGGAAGGAAGATTTAGAAATATTGAAAGAGAAAATAGAAAATGTAACATGTGCAATTTAAATATGATAGAAGATGAATATCATTTCTTGTTGGTATGCCCTATGTACAGAGAATTAAGAATAGAGTGTCTTCCTAGGTATTATTACAACTGGTCAAATATAAATAAATTTCAAATGTTAATGAAATCAGAGCAAAGATCTATTTTATGCAAATTGTCCATATATATTAACTTAGCGAATCTTAAAAGAGATGGCGAAACTTAATTTTATCATGCTTTTCTCTTATTTAAAATGGTAATAAATATGTATTGTACTATAAACCGCCAAAGGTATTGTTAATTTTGGCGACAACATGTATTTGTTATATGCCAATAAAATATATTGAATTGAATTGAAGATAATTTGGCAGAAACTTGTTTAAGGCGACCAACTATTGAAATTGTTCAAGCCATATTAATTGGTTGAAAAACATGACCGCAAGGTGTTTGGACTAGCTTCGCGTTTTTCTTATCTAAGTTCTTTTGACTTTCAACAATAAGTTAAGTTTTCGTTATATCAATAATTGTCCTTTACGGCTGAGCTGTTTTGTTACAATTCCTTTTCCTTTAAGTTTATTTCCCAATCTTGATCAGATTTTGACCGACAAAAGCAGTTATATATTTAATACTATAGCATCACACAGGTGATCGATTCAGGGTGATATTCGCCCTCTTGTTTAAATGTAAATTGTAATGTCATACATGTAATTTAATCAGAAGTGCTGCCTTGTTGTATGGAGAAAAAAAACATTTGTTGTGATAAATGGCGCAGTTCAAAGTTGATGAGAATACATGTGCGTCATAATACATATTTGCACAAAGGTCAATATTACAATTTTCTTGTCGTCACACATATTAGGTGCGTACAAACCAAAATGGATTTTCACTTAGCTCAACGAGTTCTCAAAAAACATAACAAGTTGAGCCCTTTCTTGGAAACAGGTACAACGGTTGTTTTTATGTGAACGGTGTAAATCAAGATCAGCCTGTCAATCCCCAGAGTCTTATCAATATATACACTGTTCATATATGTCTTACAATATCCATGTTCATTTGAACATACACTGTTCAGAAAGAAATACCACACTTGTTCTCATTGGGCGGGCTCATTGGGCGGGCTCAGTTAAACCCTTTCTCACTTACCTATGCATTTAGACGGCGATTAAAGCAGACAGCTTTTTAAAACATTGAGGAAAAAGGATAAATTGCTCATAATAAGCAATTTCTCATTTTGCCACAATGTTTTCAACTATATTCAATAATCATACTTTCATTTATAGGGATTAAACATTATTTTACCAAGAGGCTTTCAAAGTCATCGGCTGCAAAAGTGTTGTATGTGGGAAAGGGTTAAGAACACAAGCGCCACTTATGTTCATTGGAATTTCAAACAGAACGATTTAAAACCAGCAAATCGGGACAATTGTTCTACTCTATGACAAATACTCCTTGTGAGAAATGCAAATTTTGGTACGGAAAGGCGACGAAAGCCAATTAAGATGGACCCTTAGTACAATAGCATGTTTGAGCAGCTTGCATTGGGTGATATGAGATTATGTAAAGGATGAAATACCTAGGATATCTGAATCTATGAAAAACTCATGTCATAATACGTTACTCAGAAGCACCAGAGTGAGCTTTTTCTTTTACAGTTTTATTAAATTGATAATACATAGTAATATCTACCCTTACGATACTGGTAGGCTGCCGTACAATATTATACCGTAAAAACATGACTAAGCCTTCCAGTATCGTAATAGCTAAAGATAAAATATCATATTTTTTTCTCATTTTCATAAAACCGTCAGAGCTGAAAAAAGAAATTGTTAAAACAAATCACATTTTACTATTACATTAGTTTGTTACGCTGGTGCCAGCAAACGAGCCACGAGAGTTTGTGTTCAAATTGGACGAAATTGAGATACTACCATTTTCAGAAACCCTAACAATCCTGCGTTTTAGCACAAACTCTCATGGCGAGTCACATATTATAGCATACACTTGTATTGGCCAAGGTTCCTCGTTCGAATTCAAGGGACATATTTAGAACTCGTTCACCATCCAGGATGCAAGAATAGAAGCGGCAACGATATGTTTTCGGAATGAAATACCAATTATTTTTATTTCTTAAATCCTGTTAGAATGTTGAGTATTGGTATCTGGCCCTAATTCCACCAATGATACTTAGTGCTAAGAAATACTTAAATACTTTAAAGCGTATTTCATAATTTTGGTTTTCCTAATACAAATTCCAAAATGTTTCATTTCTTAACAAGTATTGTTAGTCATTAAGGTAACTGTTTATGTCAACTTAGTCATTTACTTGAATACATCCCACCATTCATGTTTTACAAAATATAAAGGAAACAAAAATGATGAAATATGCTTTTTAAGATGTGAAAACTGCAATACATTATGTCAAAATGGCTTAAAAGATATGCTATTTAACCCTTTCCTACATACAGTCGCTTTATGACGCATGTGCAGTAAACGACTTTTGAAAACATTGTGGCAAATGGAGAAATTGCTCATCCTCAATGTTTCCAACTCTAATTAATAAAAAAAGAAAATTTCAATTATTGAGATTGTTCATGTTTTGTCAAGATGTTTTCAAAGTCGTTTGCTGAAGATTTGTTTTATGATGGAAAGGATTAAGGGTAACCTCTTAATTCAGCTTTAATTGTTGTGTCTGTTTAATATGTAATCCTTTCCCTCTATAATTAAATGAATCGTTATTGAAGAGAGTTAAAAACATTGCTGCAAATAGGAGAGTTGACTCATCGTGGGCAATTTCACCTTTTGCAACAATGTTTCTAAAAAACAGCCTGCTGCAGATGCGTCAAAATGTTAAAACCCTTTCAATGCCGACTTTTATAAATGGTTTTGTAGGATACGCCGTTCTATACTGGTGACGCAGACTTAACAACATCGGTTCCAGCAGGGTTTAATAGGTATGTACACATTTTCATTACATACATACATAAACATATACGTGTATATCTAAACAACTATTGTACAATTTGTCAAAGATTGTTTACCTACATAACTAAGTACCTTACAAACGTCTAAACTCAGTTTTTATATGCAGATGTATGAAAAACTAGGAAAACAACTAATTGTGTAATGATTAGATCAACAGTACAATTTATATTCCTTTTAGGCCTGTCAGCAAGACAATCATTTGTTATTCTAAAAACTAAACTTCTTGTTGATACAATGATAAAAATGTGTTAATGCTTGTATAAGATGTTATGAATGATATGTTCGTTGAATGACACTGCGTCAATTAAAGCTTAACACTACGGGTTATATATTTGTTCTTTCTAACAACGGGCTTACAGTCTATGTGGAAAAGCAGCTAGTTGCTTGGAAAGGCCGTTGTTTGGAGTACTGGTGAGAGAGAGGTAGATGAACTGACCGCCATGCTATGACTAAAAGCGTGTTGAGCCGGCATTAAACCACAATCAATTCTTTGGTGTTTCCTTAGGTTGTGTGAATAATAGATGTAGTATTTGTAAGTGTGACCAGGGAGTCTTTTGCATTTCAACCCTTTCCCACAAACAACGCATCTGCAGCAGACGCCTTTGAAAACATCCAGGCAAAAACAGAGAACATCAACTAAAAATATAGGTATTATTACTGAAAAGAGTTGAACACGTTGTGGCAAAAGAAGAAATTGCTAGTTTTGAGAAATTTCTACTTCTGTCACAATGTTTTAAAGAGTCGTCTGCTGCAGATGCGTCAGAATGCGTCTACATGTGGGAAAGGGTTAATACTTACTGATCATTTGATACAGGCTTCGTTTTGTCCCGCCATGCCGGAGGATGGTCCTGCAATATTCTGTTTGTCGTTACTGGTGCCACATAAATAGTACAAACCCTCAATAACGACGCTTCGCCATACAACAAATTGGTTCCTGTGGAACCCTTGTAGCGCTTAGTTTTAAGAGAGATGAAACAGTTAATGCAATATTAAAGATGTATGGCGCCTGTTAAGTGGTGTGACTGCATCCGTCTCGTCTGTCGACCAAGCCAGTTTATTTATTCGTCAGCATTTCCGGAGGTCAATTCGTCTGACCGTCTCCTTCACTAGCTTTGAAAAAGCTCCGTTTAAATTCATGCATATTTAATTCTGTTTTCAATATTTTCTCAATATTTTATGCTTTACCTAACATTCTGGTCATTTTCTACATACATCAAAACTGCAGCAGACGAGTCTCGAGAAAACATCTATACAGACTGTGGAACGAATGAGTATATAAAAATTATAAGATATAGCTAAAACCATTGTGGCAAAGGGAGGAATTGCTCATTAGGACGTATCACCATTGCAAACGACGCCTGATGCTTGTGCTTCGGAATGCCATTTGTCATTTCTTCCTTCCATTTGTATATTCACCTTTCCGTTCATTTCTTTCAGTGTATGTTTCTGTTTACGACTCACGAGACGAATTATATAGAGTATCCCATATTGAACATTATTGTCAGAGGTACATATACTAAGTTTTGTGATGCGGATTTCATTAAAGCTTTAACAACGTTTCATGTATATGTTATAATTACTTGTGATCCCCTTCATCCGCATATTATCGATAGGACATTCACTGTCCGCATGCATATTTATATAACAGCCCCGTATGTAATTACTATAACAAACTGTATATCCCTAATGATCGTAGGAGTATACATATGAACCGTTCCACGAGAAAACAACAGTACGGACACTGCGTATAGTATCGACCCACATCAGCCTAAGTATGCCGCGCAGGCTTACCCGAACAGACACACTTCGCTTCCTATGGACTTTCTGTTTCAGGAATCATTACTCTATACCTATATCTCCCTGAGACGGAATGTGACGGCACGGATTAGCCTGCGCGGACTACGCAGCCTGATCTGGATCGATACATTACACAGAGACCATAATGCTGGTTTTCGCGTGGAACGGCTCATATGTATGTGATACTGTCACGGAGATGCAGAAAGACGCAAAGTTGCCAATCGCGTCTCAGAACATGAGACGGTGTTATATGGGCAATGAAGAGGTTCTTGAGCCAGCTTGAGCCAGCTTTACGGACAAGGCTGGCATTTCTGAACAGTGTATATTCGGATCAGTTTGTTTATCGGTTCAGTCCTAGCATAATATTCCCATGTTGACAGAGGCTTAAATCAAACTTAAGTAATAAGTGAACATTGTTTATCTTCATCGGAGTGTGGATCCGCAGGCTGATCTGGATCTACAATGTTCACATAAATGAACAGTGTGTAGCAATGGGAGGGCTCATTTGTTAGAACGGTGTTTATAGAAAGTCGCTTAGGGGCAAAAGTCGTACTACTATCCCCTCAAATATTTACAGAGAGACACCTGAAGTAAAATATGATGTAAAAACAGCGCTCTAGATAGAGAAGTGAGATCCTTGGAACCGTGTAAACGTATATCTGTCATTGGAACACGTGTTTTTACACCATTGGAGCCGTCCCGCGAGAAAACTAACATTATGGCCTCTGCGTAAAGTATCGACCCGGATCTGCCTAAGCATGCCGCGCAGGCTTACCCGGATAGACACTTTTCGCCTCCTGTGGATTTTCTGTTTCAGGAATCATTACTTTATACCTCTATCTCCCTGGGACGGAATGTGTCGGCCGGATCAGTCTGCGCGGACTGCGCAGGCTGATCTGGGTCGATACATTACGCAGAGGCCATAATGTTGGTTTTCTCGCGGGACGGCTCATTTGTTAATCCTGTTCCTGCTGACTTCTTACCCATGGTATAATCTCCCCGTATTATTGGCGACTTTTAAAAATAGTTATAGAAAGTCGTTTTTAGATATACTAGGTCAATAAGGAGCGTACACTGTAGGCCATGATTAGACTGCGTGTACGTGCATTAGTCTTACAAAGGATCGGTGCAAGGGTTGTACGTATATATAGGTGTGAGTGGTACTCTAGGAAAACCAACCTTCATGTAATCATTAAAAATGTAGAAAAAGACCTGCGTGCGCTTCAATGCTCAATTATCCAAATGGATATCACATAACCAAATGTTATTATAAATCTTCTTTGACTAAGAAGACCTATTTAAGACTGCGAGTACATGCTTGCTGATATAGATCTACACTGGCCGCACAAGTCTCTGATTATCGCAGAGCTCGACTTCCAACGATGCACGGTTATAGTCGATCTACATTGAAAAAACAAACATTTGAGTCGTTCCACGAAAAACCTGGAACGGCTAAGCATTCTGCACAGGCTAACCCGGACAGACACTTTTCGCTTCCTGTGGATTTTCTGTTGCAGTAAGTATTATTCTGTATCTCTACCCGTCGGCCCGGACTGTGCAGGCTGATCTGGGTCGATACATTACGCAGAGTCCTTAATTTTTGGTTTTCTCGTTTTGCAGCTGACTACTTTATATTATTCAAATTCGTCAATGGCGTTTGAATAAACAATTAATTATTTTGGATTATATACTGAACTTTGAATGCATTATTGATAGATCGCTGACTCAATTACATTTACTCATTATTTCCTCTGCTAAACATTAATGGGTTGTATTACTTTTTGAGATAACGCCATGACATTTCAAAACAAATGAGTTCTCCAGAAGTATCAATAGTTATCTGTCGTCCAAAGAAGGCGTGTTAATTAAAAGTAAACAAGAAGAATGTTCCTATTTATAGAATTATTTGTGGGTTACCATGAATCAAATTTTGAATGGTTTTTATGAAAACGAGGTTCCCACACGACTCCTACACTAAAAACGAGGTTCCCACACGACTCCTACACTGAAAACGAGGTTCCCACACGACTCCTACACGCGAATCAACAAGAAAACATCGCCGCTAATGCGCGGCTGTACACTTATAGTTTAACGGTTCTCCAGGAAATACAACCAATGCGACCTGTTTGTACCGCCTTGCAGTGAGATAAAATGACAATGTTGTTCGGACGAATCCTGAGACCTTCTGTGCAGACATGTTGGCCTGGATCTACAATGGTCGCTTATGCCTTCAGGTTTGCTTACTCAGAACTTCGTACTGGGATTTTAAGAGGTCCTGTTTTAGTTTGAACATCTATATGATCGTGTGCATCATAATGCCAACAGCGCATTCTCGTTTCAACTATATTACTGAGAGGAGGCGTTTGTGTAACCTTTTACTAATTCCAGACATTATTGTTTCTTATTTATTGTATCTCTCTTTTTTTCTCGTAAAATTGGCTAAATAAAACTTTTACTTTTACTTTCATTTTAAATCTAAAAAGGCTTTAACACTTACTTTGTTTCTAGTCAAATAATATAAACATACATACATATGTGCAAACAATAAAGATCAATTAGGAACATTCATTGTCAAGTTTTCAGACCTACCATAGTGTTGAAAACAGGGCGTCCGATCAGAATCTACTGTTTCCGAAGAACTTTTAATCTGCAATTGAGACGTCCGTAAATCAGAGACACAATATCGTGGGAAAATTACAATTTTTTCATTTAAAATAGTTTATTTTCTTGGTGATTCCAATCATAGCATCTCATCATCTGTGTTTTAGTTTCTTTTGAAAACATGTGCATGTGCAAGGAATATATTTCCAAAAGATATGTGGTTTTGGGAAAATTACTGACAGACTGCATATATGTGCACTATTCTTACAGAACAAGCAATTTGTCAAGGTTGTTGACACTCGAACAGCCATTAAAGGCTATGCCGTTATTTAACTGGAATTTTCACATTCCTTTACGAAATAAAAACAACTTTTAATTACAAACTGTAAAGAGAAACCCATCCATTTTGTTTAAGTGAGATTGTGTCTAAATCGGATTACTTCCTGGACCGTTCAAGATAAGAGAATACTCGATACAGAGGAGTAAACGGGTCTTTGCGAGATGATGTCTCTTGAATTCAACAACGTATTCGTAAAGTATGGGTACCCAAGAGTACGTATTAGTGAGACGATTCCTTTGAGTACCCGTAACATTTTGGTTTCGAGATTATATAAGGATTTCAAAAAATGGCTATCCTTTTATCTAGAGCTCTTTACCCTTTCCCTCATACGACAATTCTGCAGCAGACGACTTTGAACATATGTTGTCAAAAAATAGAAAATCTCTATAATTGAATGGATGACCTATGACTAAAAGTTGAAAACATTGTTGCAAAAGGAGAAATTGCTCATTTTGAGCAATTTCTTCTTTTGACACTATGTTTTCAAAAAGCCGTCTGCTGCAGAGGCGTTATATGAGGGGAAAGGGTTAAATGGGGCTTCAAATAAACAATCCTATGTCAAATACAATTGGTCCCCTAGAGCATATAAAGAGTGAATGAATTCAAACGCAACTTAATTAAAGAGAACAAAAGTATGGGTGCCCGCAGAAATATGGCAGCAAATGTCTATTGCTGGGCGTGAACGATTTTTTCTTTCGGGATTCTTTTTTTTAGAAAATACGGTTTAATTATGTTATGTATAATCGCCGAGTTGTGTTGAAATCAAGACGCTTTTAGCATGCCATCTACCTTTCTTTGTAAACACGGGAGACATCTTGCGTAACTAATTAACAACTCAAATTGTCCGTAATGTATTAACCAAATGGTAAGACCAATCCTGCGTTCACTAGCCGTCGCATAACATAAGTGTTAGACGAGAACATCTTTGGCTAGACACCATTGAACGCTTTGTTCAGTTGTACGAAGCAGTTGGTTGTTCGCGAAACTTGTTTGATTCTTGAACGCATCCGTCTTATACGCTGAAAGATGTATTTGAGTCTGGCACTACTGAAACAATACGAAACAGACAAACTGATTAAAGTCAAATTGGTTAGTTAACCCTTTCAGCGCCAAAGGCAATATTGAGGTTTTTGCAAACAATACTGATTTAGGTGAGTCAGCTCGTAACGAGCTGTCTCACCTGAAATCAGCATTGTTTGCCTTTTAGTTATCAAAATTGTCCAAACCTTGATTACTTGATTACATGAGTAATGGAGACGCCCGATTTTGAATATGGAAGAGTCTACTTTAAACAATTCGGCGCTGAAAGAGTTAATGAACGGTTAATTGTAATATAATGCAACACCGAATATGTTAATTCTATAATACTTTATTAATTTTGATGATGGTTAGTATTTAGTTTACTCGCAATAGGAGCGAACAAACAAACACAAATATTGCTGAACATGATGATTTAACAGGAACGTCGATATGTTTTATTTACTCCGAAATTTAAATGAATTAATAATTTCTGAGTTATCATATTGGTGAATCTAGATCTGATAGATTATTATACTATGATATTATTATCCCACGAGAAAGGCAACATTGTGGAGTCTGCGTAAAGTATCGTGCGGATCAGCCTAAGCATGCCGTGCAGGCTAACCCGGATAGACACTTTTCACCTCCTGTGGATTTTCTGTTTCAGGAATCATTACTCTATACCTCTATCCCCTGAGAGGGAATGCGTCGGCACGGCTATGCGGGCTGATCTTGGTCGATACATTACGCAGATTCCATATTGTTGGATTTCTCATGGAACGGCTCATATTACATGCCAATGTTTTTTATTAAAATGTTAATCATCACAAATATAAAAGAGGAATGTGTATTGTTGAGAACATTGATATAGTACGCTTGCTGAAGTGCGAACACATGTTCTATCCCTCAAACACTGGCCTTTTAATGCGGACAGCGAATGAAGACGAGACGTCGTTACACGCTCACTTAGTCTGGCTCTCATATATCCTTCTGATTTTATGTTTTAATTTTTCCTTGCGTATTTATTGAAAGTTTTTTTGAGAAGCGAACCATGCATATGACTGAGTAGCGTCAGCTCAGTATGTAGAGCACGACACTCTTTATCTCGGGGTCGTGGGTTCGAGCCACACTTTCTCTTATTGAAGGCCATAGGCTAGATAGAAGACAGTGGAAGACAGTGGTGCAGAGGTAGAGCGTCGGCCTCTCACATCAAAGGTCCCTGGTTCGAGTCCCGTGATGAGCGGGTCCTGACTTTGGGATTTTTCCACACAATCGGCGTGAGTACTGGTTAAGTATCCAGGAAGCAGACATCGAGCGTGATTAATATAAGCTTAAAGCTTGTTTCGCAATCGATTTAAAATAAATAAGTTTAAACTAGATAGAATTATTTTTTTGGTCATCACATTACATCTTGGTATGTTACCTTTATTAAATAAAGATATTATTATTATTATAATGATTATTATAATTATTATTATTATTTTTATAATATAAGGTAATATAAGGACACACACACTTAGTGCATACTACAATGAGCCCATGGAAAAATGGTATAATTTGCCCATTTCGGAGATCCATTGAAGATCCAAATCAGCCTACGCATCAGCACTGTCGGATCTATATGTATACTGTTCATGTATTACCGACACAAAATTGTTAGAAGCTTCTGTCAACTTATTTTGATCATGATAAGACTGTTCATATAAACGCAGATTTGAACTTACACTATTCCCATAGTGCCAACATGTTCTTTTCCAAGGGATTGGCTTAAATAGCATCTGGATATCGGATCTGCCCTGCGGATATCATGTACATTTGCAGTCAAATCATCATAAAATATATATGGGTCCTTTAACCCCCTTTCCATCATACAATTAGTCTGGGGCAGGCAGATGACCGTGAAATCATCTAGGCAAAATATGGGAAATGTTTCTCAAGAGACATTGCTCATTTCATGAGGTTTCCGCTTTTGTCACAACGTTTTACTTTGTAAAAGTCATCCGATACAGATACATCTGAATGAATCTGCACGCGGGACGGGGTTAATGAATACACGGAGGAAAGTACCATAACCCTTTCCCACCTATAAACGCATTTCAAATTATCTGCAGCAGACAACTTTTGAAAACATCGTGACAAAAGGAGAAATTGATCAAAACGAGCAATTTCTCCTTTTGCCAGACTGTTTTCAACTTTTTTCAGTTATTATACCTACACATGTACACTTATAGATATTTTTCATATTTTTGAGTAGACATTTTCAAAGTCGTCTGCTGCAGATTTGCTGTATGTGCGAAAGGGATAAACAGTAACGAAGTACGTGGACGTGACAATAAAGGAGTTTACTATAGGTGGGTCTATGCACTGTTCACCCTTTCCCACAGACGACGACTCTGCAGCAGACGACTTTGAACGGATTTTGTCAAATGGATAACCTATGACTAAAAGTAGAAAACATTGTGACAAAAGGAGAAATTGCACGTTCTGTGCAATTTCTTCTTTTGTCACTATGTTTTCAAAACGCCGTCTGCTTTAACCCTTTCCCTCATACGACAATTCTGCAGCAGACGACTTTGAAAACCTCAATGCAAAAGCTAAGAAACTCTTTTTTAATGAAAGTGTGATTATTAAATTGATTTGAAAATACTGTGGCCAAATGAGCAATTTCTAATTTTGCAACCATGTTTTCTGAAGTCGTCTGCGTCTATAAGTAGGAATGGCTTAATTGAACCAGGCGCCTTTAATTAATATTACTGTTTAAACACACGATATATTTGTTTTTTACATATATATATAACATGCACAATTAATTAAACAGATATTATTGTATATGCGAATATACTTGAAACCCGTTTCCTGTTAGGACCGACTTCTTGTCGCGTCTACAGGAAAAGTCTTATCAAAACATGTTAGACTTTTAAGCCTTTCCCACATACAACAACTATGCAGCATACGAAAGGCAAAAACATCCAAGCAATTTCTTCTTTTGTAGACATGTTTTCAAAAAGCCGTCTGCTGCAGAGGCGTCAGAAAACGTCTATATGAAGGAAAGGGTTCACACTCAACATTTCCTCGATTTCATTCTATATTTCATTGATCTTGTTTATACCCTTCCCACATACAGCAAATTTGCGACACACGGCATTGAAAACATCAAGGTTTTCATCATGGAAATCTTAATAATTATTGAATTGAACTGAAAACTTTGTGACAAAAGGAGAATTGATTATCATGGACAATTTCTATCTTTGTCACAATGTTTTCAAAGTTATCACCTACAAATGCGTCAAACTATGTGTGGATGATTAATAACAACGCATCTAAAAAATCAAACAAGATGTATGCGTGGTTTTATCTATACTGCGCTAGCTTAAGAATTGATTGTTTGGTGTTTTTCGCCGCTTTCAACACTTGTTCCGCTATACCACGACGTTTCCTGAGTAAGTTACCAGTACTACTGGTCCATTTATCCTGACACCAACCAGTGCAGTCAGTTGTAATGCAACACCCTCAACGATGAGCGCCAAGGTTGGCAACTACTACTACCATTTATAGACCTGGCCGGATATCGAACCCTCGACCTCCCGCACCCGAAGCGGACGCTCTACCACTACACAACCGGGGCGGTTCACAAGTTTAAGAAACATCACCGTTCGACAGCAACCACTTATACTTAAACTAATTAACTCTTTCCCACTGGTAGACGCATTTTTGAAGCATCTGCAGTAGACAACTTTTGAAAACATTTCGACAAAAGAAGAAATTGCTCAAAACGAGCAATTTCTCCTTTTGCCACATTTTGTTCAACTCTATTTAATAATTAAACTCTCATTTATAGAGATTTTATATGTTTTGGTCAATATGTTTTCAAAGTCGTCTGTTGCAGAATTGTTGTATGCGGGAGAGGGTTAACTAACGCGAACCATTACTGGTGACATACAATCTGCCCCAACAGAGAACGCTGGGTGTCGGCATACTCGACGATAGGGCGGATATAATTTGATCACCGCTATATATTGCTGTTACGTATGGCACGATCGACAGCTCATTAGTGTACATTAGAAACGCTGACCTCAATCGTATTTTATCATCGGGGAAGTGATAAAATTTGTATAATTTTCGTTGATAATCTATTGATCTGCTTCAAGGGTTGTTAAGCTATATTATATAAAGCATAACGTGCTGCCAAAGTTGGCAAGAATGTAATCTTAGGCGAAGTATGTTATGAATAGGCCTAAAAAGTATGCAGAATAATTTTAAAACACATATCAGTCAGAAAAAAATGAGATTTTCGTATTGCACACCTTTACAATTGATACCATTTCTTGTCTAGGACATTACTCGCAGTTTACAACAGCAAGGCGTTTTATTTATAATGACCCATGTCATTGCAGTTTATTGGTAACATTAATATATATTGTTAAATAAACATAATGATGTGTTTATAGTGTTGACATCTTAGTATATATTGTAAATATAACATAATGATGAGTATATATTGTGGACATCTTAAAATGTATTATATAAAAGCAATGTAAGGTTTTGTTTTTCTTCTGACATTAACAAATGCATTTCTCCAAATCACACACAAATATAAACTTCAAATTGCCTATTTCAAATAAACCGTTTCCAACATATAGTAAATCAGTAGCAGGTGACAAGGCATGAATATGGAAGATCATTATAAATAGAATTATTATCTATGTACATAGTTGAAAACATTGTGACAAACGGAGAAATTGCTCATTATGAGCAATTTCTCCTTTTGTCACAATGTTTAAAAAAGTCGTCTGCTAAAGATGCATCAAAATGCGTCGATATGTGGGACAGGGTTAAGGTCAAATTACGCCAAATACATCCGCTACCATGCCAAATAGTCCCCAAAAACCTTTGTTTGCGTAGTAATGAGTGTATTCCTTCACCAGAATGCATTGAATTTATGGCATTGACACATTCATTGTAAATATGTATAACATGCACTGGGAATGTTTGATTTGACCATTTAAAGTATGTTGGCCTTGTTTGAAAGTGAAGGTAGAGTATGTGAAGAAACAGATACGTCCCCGTCCGATTTCGTTCCAAATAACGGTATCCATTTTCGCGGGGTGAATGCTTTTCTTGCATTATACATGGAGCCCAAATGTTCTTTTAATTATATTTAAACTTAGAAGTAACTCTTTTCAATGATGTTCTACCTGTAAAACGCTTAGAAATTGTTGAGGGACTCAACTTAAAACTGGTTGATTTACATGGAAACAAAGAAGGAATTTAATTTTTGCAACGAGACCTTAGACAAGGTCATGGTCTCGATTGTTATCTTTTAGGACCACGTTACACGAACATTTGCATCCGGGACCTTACGAGAGGAGTCTGCGCCTTATTGTACATGCATCCTGGATTGATTGGGGTTTAACGCCGTTTTCAACAATGTGTCAGTCACATCATTTCGGCCAGTTCACATACCCTGTTTCCTGGCTTTAACACAAGTTCTGCCCACATCACTATTTCCAAGCAACTGGCTGCTTTTCCACACAGACTGTTAACCTATAAGTGGAAGGCGAATGACACTTGTCACCGTGACTTTTGTCAAACGTCTGAAAGAAATTTGACCGAACTCTCAATCCCTGGATTGACAGTTCGCCTCGCTACCGGCTGAGCTAAATGTGCTGGAGGTAGCCCCTGTAAAAGAGGCTATAGTAAACATTGGCAATGCCTTACACTTTTCTGTAAATCTTCGATAGGCGGTTTTCATATGACGTCGATGAAATGTATGTGTTCCGTAAGCATCCCATATAACCGTTCTTTGGGAATAAGATGTAGGAAAATAAATCATGTATCAGTTATATTAAGAATTCGTAGAAATGCTGAGTATGTTATTCCCACACAAAACAAATATGTACTGAGTTCCACTAAACAAATGATATAAGGCGTTAAACGAGAAAACCAACAGTATGGACTCTGCGTAAAGTATCGATCCGGTTCAGCCTGCGCAATCCGTGCAGGCTTACCCGGATAGACACGTTTTGCCTCCTGTGGATTTTCTGTTTCAGGAATAGCTACTCTATACATCTATCCCCCTAAGACGGAATGTGTCGGCCGGATCAGTCTGCGCGGACAGCGCAGGCTGATCTGGTCGATACATTACGCAGATGTCTATCGCCGCAGCTGCATTTTGGGGGCATTTTGAGAAAACCAACAGTATGGACTCTGTCGTAAAGTATCGACCCGGATCAGCCTAAATATGCCGTGCAGTCGAATCCGGGCTGTCTCTTTTCGCCTCCTGTGGATTTTTTGATTCAGGAATCATTACTCTTTACCTCTTTCTCTCATATATTTACACGTTTCATTTATGAGTCGTAAGGACTCGTAAACTGACTATCAAGGGAGTCCTAAAGCAACAAAAAGAACAACAATGAGATTTTTGTACTATGTATTTATTCTTTATACAAACATAAAACTCAAATCATATCCAATTATGAGTCCCTGATGAATATTGCGAGTACAACACTTAGGACTCGTACGTAACACAACCAATGTTAAAGGCATCGGAATGAAGTATAAAGTGATACATACTCTATTGTATTGCGTTTTTTTTATGACAACATACGATATATTATGTTGAAAAAAGCAACAATGTGGTAATTTAGATTTAAGATATCGATCATAACGTCGGTTTATACAACATTCAAACGGGCATTTCCACCAGCCGCGGATGGTGTAGATGGGTCTTTCTGACCGCCCTGTTTGAAATAACGTTTACACTTTCCCACATGTAGATGCTTTCTGACGCCTCTGTATCAGACGTTTTTTGAAAACATTGCGACAAATGAAGAAATTGCTCAAAACGAGCAATTTCTCCTTTTGCCACAATGTTTTCAACTCTTTTTAATAATCAAACTCTCATTTACGGAGATTTTTTCACATTTTTGTATAGAACTTTTTTAAAAGTCGTCTGCTGCAGATTTGCTGTATGTGGGAAAGGGTGAAAGTGTGTAAACATAACTCTTGTAGGGCAATTCTTCTAGCTGTTAGTAAGAAATTACTCCTAGCCCTATAGCAGATGTAGTCGGACGGTGATCTCTTTAAAACCAGACCTAAATTTCGCTACATCGTACATAGATCTGACGACTACCCAATACAGGTCGTCTCAGATTGATCTTTGCGTCAGCCAATCAAATTGCCGCTTACCAAATATTACGGTATAAACAGTTAGATAACTCATATAAATAAACGATATAGAGAAGTGTGATAAGTGTCGAGTGCTCCAATTGCATAGCACGGGCGTTTGTTGTATCGTGCGATTACATTGGACAAAGACACCAAACACGTGCTCATACGTATTCAAGAGTATTAGGTCTATTCAAGACGACCCTTTATGCGATGTAGTCAGATCCAATAAACGTACAGCGAAGTAGTTATAATTCAAATTTTTTTCAATTTCAACTTTTATTTACCCATAATACAAATACATGTATAATAAAGGGAAATATAAAATAAAAAAAGTATCGACTTTATAAATGAGATAGGCTCAGATGAGACCGTACATATGTACAGGATCCCGTGATTCGTCACCGTACACAGACTTAATAAGACACTCACCATCGACCGATGCGAGTCATGTACATTGCCAGGTGATTGCTCGTTGTCTATATACACCGTGTGAAACATTAACGGGCTGTAATCGCGTGTATCGTGTATTTCAGGTAATTTGCCAGCACTATTGATAGAAATGAGATATCCCCGAACGATAAACTGCAAGATTAATGAGGATTGGATGCTAGTCGTTCACTTACTGTGAAGATATACGTACGTTCCATTACACGGAAAAATGTATATTACAACTGTTTAACAATTGCTCTATTCATATTCTCCTTAACTCTTTCCCTCATATTAGACGCTTGCTGACGCCTCTGCAGCAGACGGCTTTTTGAAAACATAGTGACAAAAGAAGAAATTGCACAAAACGTGCAATTTCTTCTTTTGCCACAATGTTTTCCACCTTTTGTCATAGGTTATCCATTCAATTATGGAGATTTTCTATGTTTTGACAAAATACGTTCAAAGTCGTCTGCTGCAGAATTGTCGTATGAGGGAAAGGGTTAAGCCTTTCCCACGTTATACAGAAGTACAGATACGGAGAGTATACAGCTCTTTTCACAATAATGCCTATCGTATTATCGTACGATGTGGTACGCAAAAGAATCGTCTCAATGATACGATTCTTGTGTGTGCCCACAACATAGGGTTATAGGGTCAAATAGGGATTTTAGAACATGCAAAACGCCCCTTATCTAGAGCACTGTACATGCAACACATCTGCCGCAGACGACTTTTAATATATATATAGGTAAAGGAACTTGGAAAATCGTTATAAACGGTAGTATAATTATAGCTGATAACATTATCGCAAATGGAGAAATTGTTCATTATGATGACATAATCGTATTTATCATTATGAGGAGATTATAATGTATGCAAACATGAGTAAAATAATAACCAAATGTTCGGATTAGTATTCATTGAATCTAAACAGAATACTTTCCTCTCATTTGTTTGGTATTTTTATTACCATATTTTCTTCAGAGGATTATTATTAATGCTAAAGAAAAGAACCAGGAAGAAATAATTTGACTTGTAAGACTTGGTGTTACTTTAAGTTATGAAGAAAACTCGTGAACATTTGATTTGAACTTAAAGCATATGTATACACAAACTCCTATTTTTTTTAATATGCCGTCTGATTTAACAAATACTTTGTTTGAAAAACAATAGCGATGGGAAGGACGATTTTGATACAGTATTGAATCGGAGAAAGGAAACTATGCTCTTTCTTAAACCCGATTCGTGCTCTCAGATTGAGTAAAATATATAATGGCAATGACGCCGTATAAAATGTCGAATATGAACAAAACAAGCATCTCCTCTGGGCACTAAAGCTTTCTATTAACCCTTTCCCTCATATAGACGCTTTCTGACGCCTCTGCAGCAGACGCCTTTTTGAAAACATAGTTACAAAAGAAGAAATTGCACAAAACGTACAATTTCTCCTTTTGTCACAATGTTTTCCACTTTGAGTCATAGGTTATCCATTCAATTATAGAGATTTTCCATTATTTGACAAAATATGTTCAAAGTCGTCTGCTGCAGAATTGTCGTATGATGGAAAGGGTTAACTTTCACTGAATTTTAATTTTCGGTGGCGGGGATATGCTTCTCGAGACTTCATCATAATCCACAGGAGGTTGGTTTTCACGTGTCCTGGCTCGGTCATAAAAGATAAGGAGAGATTAAGTTATCTTAATTTATTTCATTTATATTTAACCTTGACCACTTTGAATATTTATCACCATGGGTAGCCGAACGTATTTCTAATATTACGTAATTACACCGGATATTTGGAATGAATTTTACCAGATATGTTTGAATTGAAACACGTTCACCTTCCTGCTTCCGTATCTCAGTGAAGATCCTCGAATGAGATTATGCATATTAACCCATTCCCTCATACAACAATTTCTTCAGCAGACGACTTTGAACATATTTTTACAAAAAAATGGAAAATCTCTATAATTGAATGGATAACCAATGAGTAAAAGTGGAAAACATTGTGGCAAAAGGAGAAATTGCTCGTTTTGAGCAATTTCTTCTTTTGTCACAATGTTTTCAAAAAGCTGTCTGCTGCAGAGGCGTCATAAAGCGTCTATATGAGGGAAAGGGTTGATGATTTCTTTATCTTTTTTATTAGAAATAGTAATACATTTTTGAAACACATTGTGTGCAATTGCTTATATTTTTCATCATGGTTTTATCGTATTTAATTGTAGATTCTAAAAAGTGTTGAGCATAACGTTAATATATCGAAATGGAAGACGGAAGCTTTTCAACTAAAGATCATACGGTATATCGTTTTATTAAATTATGCTTCTAGACAATTCATTATCGTTCATTTAAAGGTTTCCGCTATGTGGCTTATGTCAGGCGATCTGAAATGTCCCTTCTGTATAGACTAACCCGAGTCTCCTGCCTCTACAATTCGTAATGGGAAGTCCAAGGTCAACGCATTCCCTGTTGAATACGACGAAGCCTATGACGAAGCCTATGACACAAGGGTGTTATTGATACCATAACCAGTCAGGGGCGTAGCTTTGCAATAATCAATGTGTTGGCCGTCTCGTGAGAAAATCAACATTGTGGACTCTGCGTAAAGTATCGACCCGGATCACCCTAAGCATGCCACACAGGCCTACACGGATAGACACTTTTCGCCTCCGTTGAATTTTCTGTTTCAGGAATCACTACTTTATACATCTATCCCCATAAGATGGAATGTGTCGGCCGGATCAGTCTTCGCGGACAGCGCAGGCTGATCTGGTCGATACATTACGCAGATGTCTATCGCCGCAGCTGCATTTTGGGGGCATTTTGAGAAAAAATGTGTAGGCACGTGCCTACAGTGCCTAAAAGGAGCTACGCCCCTGTCAGTAACCTGATCTCGATCGTCATCAATTTTAAACCATTATCTACATACATCAAATGTGAAGTAGACGACTTTGACACTTAATGCAGTAAATATGGAAAATCTGAGAAATAGTTTTTAATCCTTTCCCACATACGACAGATCTGAAGCAGTTGACTTTGAAAACATGCAGACAAAAACACGGAAAAGCTCTATCAATGTAGGTAAATCACTGAAAATAGTTGAAAACATTGCGGCAAAAGGAGAAATTGCTAGTTTTGAGCAATTTTTGCTTTTGCCACAATGTTTTCAAAAGTCGTCTGCTGCAGAGGCGTCAGAAAGCATCTATATATACGGGAAAGGGTTAACTCTTTCATGACGAGTTTCAAACAAGGGGTGTGAGAACTCTATGTTTACAAAATAATTAAAGGTTTTAAATTAACGGTTAGCAATATTTCTCCGAGTAATATAGAAGGCGGACACATTACATTTATAAATATGTGTAAATAATTTGCGCATGGTTCTAGAGTTTATTTGACAAATGGATAAGATCCAGGTCACATCCACATCCGTTTTATTTGATCTTAATAAAATAAAATAAAATAAAATAGTAATGGAAACTTTTAAGAGACTTCTGACAAGCAGTGCTAATTTTGACCAGGGTATGTGGATCTGCTGATACTTTTATCCGAAGGTATCCGAAGGTATCCGAAGGTATCCGAAGGTATCCGAAGGTATGTTTTCCTAGCCGACAGATCAAGATGTTATGTACATATGTAGTGGTCAAATTACTTCAAATACATCCGCGGTCATGCTGATCTACCAAATAGTCCCTAAAAAACTTTGTTTGCGTAGAAATTAGTGTACTTCATCACCAGAATGCATTGAATATAATTCATTGTAAATGTGTATAGGATGCACTGTAAATGATTGATTTGATCATTTTTAGTATTTTGACCTGGTTTGAAAGTGAAAGTAGACAATGTGAAAAACCGGTTTTGTCCGGGCCCCGATTTGGTCGAAAATGACGGTAACCTTTTTCATCGGGTGAATTCTTTCTTGCATAATGCATGACCCTCATTTACAATCCTTTTTAAAACTAAGAGGTAACTCTTTTCAATGATGTATGGTATGCTTAGAAAGTGTGACAATTGAGGGATGATACTGATCGATTTACATTGGAAACAAAGACGGAGTTTATTTGGTGTATTGTGACTTAGTACGCTAGCGCTTATTTCGTTTAGAACCCCGACATCAACTTTAGGTATTTATTTGGTGTATTGTGACCTAGTACGCTAGCGCTTTATTCGTTTAGAACCCCGACATCAACTTTAGGTATTTATTTGGTGTATTGTGACCTAGTACGCTAGCGCTTATTTTGTTTAGAACCCCGACATCAACTTTAGGTATTTATTTGCTGTATTGTGACCTAGTACGCTAGCGCTTTATTCGTTTAGAACCCCGACATCAACTTTAGGTATTTATTTGGTGTATTGTGACCTAGTACGCTAGCGCTTATTTTGTTTAGAACCCCGACATCAACTTTAGGTATTTATTTGGTGTATTGTGACCTAGTACGCTAGCGCTTTATTCGTTTAGAACCCCGACATCAACTTTAGGTATTTATTTGGTGTATTGTGACCTAGTACGCTAGCGCTTATTTTGTTTAGAACCCCGACATCAACTTTAGGTATTTATTTGGTGTATTGTGACCTAGTACGCTAGCGCTTAATTCGTTTAGAACCCCGACATCAACTTTAGGTATTTATTTGATATATTGTGACCTAGTACGCTAGCGCTTAATTCGTTTAGAACCCCGACATCAACTTTAGGTATTTATATGGTGTATTGTGACCTAGTACGCTAGCGCTTATTTCGTTTAGAACCCCGACATCAACTTTAGGTATTTATTTGGTGTATTGTGACCTGGTACGCTAGCGCTTATTTCGTTTAGAACCCCGACATCAACTTTAGGTATTTATTTGGTGTATTGTGACCTAGTACGCTAGAGCTTAATTCGTTTAGAACCCCGACATCAACTTTAGGTAATTATTTGGTGTATTGTGACCTAGTACGCTAGCGCTTATTTCGTTTAGAACCCCGACATCAACTTTAGGTATTTATTTGGTGTATTGTGACCTAGTACGCTAGCGCTTTATTCGTTTAGAACCCCGACATCAACTTTAGGTATTTATTTGGTGTATTGTGACCTAGTACGCTAGAGCTTAATTCGTTTAGAACCCCGACATCAACTTTAGGTATTTATTTGGTGTATTGTGACCTAGTACGCTAGCGCTTAATTCGTTTAGAACCCCAACATCAACTTTAGGTATTTATTTGGTGTATTGTGACCTAGTACGCTAGCGCTTTATTCGTTTAGAACCCCGACATCAACTTTAGGTATTTATTTGGTGTATTGTGACCTAGTACTCTAGCGCTTATTTCGTTTAGAACCCCGACATCAACTTTAGGTATTTATTTGGTGTATTGTGACCTAGTACGCTAGCGCTTAATTCGTTTAGAACCCCGACATCAACTTTAGGTATTTATTTGGTGTATTGTGACCTAGTACGCTAGCGCTTTATTCGTTTAGAACCCCAACATCAACTTTAGGTATTTATTTGGTGTATTGTGACCTAGTACGCTAGCGCTTATTTTGTTTAGAACCCCAACATCAACTTTAGGTATTTATTTGGTGTATTGTGACCTAGTACGCTAGCGCTTAATTCGTTTAGAACCCCGACATCAACTTTAGGTATTTATTTGGTGTATTGTGACCTAGTACGCTAGCGCTTTATTCGTTTAGAACCCCGACATCAACTTTAGGTATTTATTTGGTGTATTGTGACCTAGTACGCTAGCGCTTTATTCGTTTAAAACCCCAACATCAACTTTAGGTATTTATTTGGTGTATTGTGACCTAGTACGCTAGCGCTTATTTTGTTTAGAACCCCAACATCAACTTTAGGTATTTATTTGGTGTATTGTGACCTAGTACGCTAGCGCTTTATTCGTTTAGAACCCCGACATCAACTTTAGGTATTTATTTGGTGTATTGTGACCTAGTACGCTAGCGCTTAATTCGTTTAGAACCCCGACATCAACTTTAGGTATTTATTTGATATATTGTGACCTAGTACGCTAGCGCTTAATTCGTTTAGAACCCCGACATCAACTTTAGGTATTTATATGGTGTATTGTGACCTAGTACGCTAGCGCTTATTTTGTTTAGAACCCCGACATCAACTGAATGTATTTATTTGGTGTATTGTGACCTAGTACGCTAGCGCTTATTTCGTTTAGAACCCCGACATCAACTTTAGGTATTTATTTGGTGTATTGTGACCTAGTACGCTAGTGCTTTATTCGTTTAGAACCCCAACATCAACTTTAGGTATTTATTTGGTGTATTGTGACCTAGTACGCTAGCGCTTTATTCGTTTAGAACCCCGACATCAACTTTAGGTATT
Source organism: Serripes groenlandicus (assembly GCA_031761405.1). Classification (NCBI taxonomy): domain Eukaryota; kingdom Metazoa; phylum Mollusca; class Bivalvia; order Cardiida; family Cardiidae; genus Serripes; species Serripes groenlandicus. The sequence continues at coordinate 100,392,843 of JASEVX010000002.1, forward strand.
TATTTGGTGTATTGTGACCTAGTACGCTAGCGCTTTATTCGTTTAGAACCCCGACATCAACTTTAGGTATTTATTTGGTGTATTGTGACCTAGTACGCTAGCGCTTTATTCGTTTAGAACCCCGACATCAACTTTAGGTATTTATTTGGTGTATTGTGACCTAGTACGCTAGAGCTTAATTCGTTTAGAACCCCGACATCAACTTTAGGTATTTATTTGGTGTATTGTGACCTAGTACGCTAGCGCTTAATTCGTTTAGAACCCCAACATCAACTTTAGGTATTTATTTGGTGTATTGTGACCTAGTACGCTAGAGCTTAATTCGTTTAGAACCCCGACATCAACTTTAGGTATTTATTTGGTGTATTGTGACCTAGTACGCTAGAGCTTAATTCGTTTAGAACCCCAACATCAACTTTAGGTATTTATTTGGTGTATTGTGACCTAGTACGCTAGAGCTTAATTCGTTTAGAACCCCAACATCAACTTTAGGTATTTATTTGGTGTATTGTGACCTAGTACGCTAGCGCTTATTTTGTTTAGAACCCCAACATCAACTTTAGGTATTTATTTGGTGTATTGTGACCTAGTACGCTAGAGCTTAATTCGTTTAGAACCCCAACATCAACTTTAGGTATTTATTTGGTGTATTGTGACCTGGTACGCTAGAGCTTAATTCGTTTAGAACCCCGACATCAACTTTAGGTATTTATTTGGTGTATTGTGACCTAGTACGCTAGCGCTTAATTCGTTTAGAACCCCGACATCAACTGTAGAATATGAACCGCAGACATTTTAAAAATCCAATTTAAAATAACGCGGTGTCTGTTCACCATAGTAGATTCCATTCCTGTCACCTCTATTTAATTTTGATAATACATACGTGTGATAACATCCAAATGTAACGTCTGGAAAACTTGGCTTGACTTCCATAAAGGCGTAATTCTATCCCATCACAAACTGTTGGTACGCTCTTTTTGGAATATAACAAACGGAATTAATCCAGATTCATTTTCTTGATTTAAAGGTCCAATACATAACCCTACAGCCTACTCAATGTTGTTACCAATTCGCTCAAAATAATTTCCTTCAGTTATTCAGTTTTATTGAATTAATTTACAACCAAAAAAAGGTGAACAAAAGAATCTGAGAAGGCAGCTCGTGTATAACTATGGTTAGTTGTATTGACTCTTTCACTGTCAATGGCAATATTGAGATTTTTGCAAACAATACAGATTAAGGTGAGTGACCAGCTGTTTCATCTGAAATCAGCATTTTATGCCTCTTAGTTATCAAATCATTCCAAAACTCTTATTACATGAAAAGAGGAATAAGTCAAATTTTAACATGGAAAAGCCTACCTAAGGGAATTTGGAGTTAAACAAGTTAAACAAAAATGTATTAGCGGTGTCTGGCCTTTAATGGGTCTAAATCCATTCATCCTAACAGTCTCAATATATACTTCATTGTTAGTCTCTTGGTGCAAATCATGGTAAGCAAAACACCCTAAAATGTGTAGGTTTATTAGTTTAACACCAATGTAATTTTTAGTACTACCAAACAGGAGAGTAATTTACTTTTTTCGTCACCCATTAGTCCGGATACTCAATTTGTATTCTTATGATAATATAGGTCCTGTCTATACGCCTTAATATATTAGCGAAGACTAGTTTATGTCAGGAGTGTTTGAATTACATTATAGCCAGTTTATCTTCGACCTCACAAAGCAAGTGGACGCCTTGCAAGATATGAGCCGCCCCGCGAGAAAACCAACATTATGGCCTCTGCGTAATGTATCGATCCAGATCAGCCTGCGCAGTCCGCGTAGGCTAATCCGGGCCGACACATTCCGTCTCAGGTGGATGAAGGTATAAAGTAATGAATCCTGAAACAGAAAATTCAAAGAAGGCGACAATTGACTGTCCGAGTTTGTCTGCGCGGCATGCTTAGGCTGATCTGGGTCGATACTTTACGCTGAGTCCACAATGTTGGTTTTCTCGCGAGACGGTTCATTGACGCCGCGTGGAAGCGCGGCGTCAGTATGGGATAGGTTTTAATGTTGTACCATGGGGTGACGTAATCGAAAAGAGAGCAACCAACACATATTTTTGTTTTTTGAAAAAACAGCCTTTATGATTGAATAAATTGTATGAACTGATTTAAGAAACAACAAGATACAAAATATGTACATCTTTTACCGTTATTACAAAACTTTAGACACATTTAAATTGTTTTCAATAACTGTTCCCCAACTAACTAGGCTACGCTTTTTTATGAGTTGGTTTACGGAGTTCACTAGGCTACACTTTTTTAATTGTTTGGTTTACTGCTCTGACGACTCGATTCATCAAAGCTCAGAAAACAGATTCGGGTGATGTTTTTTCCTATTTATTTCTGTTGTATTACTAAACTTAAAACGTTCTTCCCCTTACAGTTGTTCATTCAGACCATTGTTTTCTTGCTATATGTTGACTACACATGAGAACTTTTTCTTTTAATTTCATAAATGCTTAATTTTGATATTAAATATTTTTAAACTTGTTAGAATCATTTGTATTATTTGTTTATATACTCTCGTTTTTTGTTATCATACTTCTGCTAAACTGGAAGGAGAATAGACATCCCTCTCTCCTTCCAAAGCTTGTGTCACACTTAACTTATAACTAGAGGCATCAACACTTAAGTTAATATCTGTTAATATTTCAGTATCTATGTTTTTTGTTTATCTAAATGATCTAGTTAGAGCAGATTTAAAATTAAGAAACTTCAGCTTGTATGACACTTTATAGTTGCAGTCAATGTTAAGCAAACGGTAAACCAAATGGTCTGAAGACTTGATTTGTCATTTCACGACTAAACTTTACATGCTGAATATCACATAGATCGTAGCATATAAAGTGTATAATCCCTACGTCAAAATGGACCCCTTTTGCTCTTGATAACATTTTATCATAGACTATGGTATCCAGGTGAGCAATAAAGGAACATCTTGGCCTTCTTGTTCAAAATGTTTACATCCTGTCCGTTTGCACAGGTTATTTAAATGTATTGAACTGCATCTGCTTCCCTTTAAGTCATGCTTAAAATCATGCGCGGCGTCTTTAAGACGAGCAACGGTGGTCACAGTTAGTTTTGCAATCATTGGAAAAAATTAATCCCACGATAAGTGGGTTAGGATTCTTGGATGTTTCCTCACAACACGGTACGAGTCTCCACAAAGCAGACGTCGAGCGTAATTAATATAAGCTGAAAGCTTGTGTCGCAATATCGCTGTAAAATAAATAAGTTTAAACTAACTAAATCGCCCAGACTTTCAATTAATAACCTTCTTGGTTCAAGTCAGTTTCATGGCTCTGTCTATTTTACCGGTCGATGAGTCTCGAACGTGGAGATGGCTTTATGCAATAAAATTCCATAATACATGAGGATTACAGTAGAAATTGTTGGAGTTACTAAGAGCAATGAGAAAAAACCAATACGATGACAATGTACCAGCAGAGACGGAGATATATTTGCCTGCCAAAATATAAAATTCATATGAAGAACATTGTTCTACCGACATGAGTAAGTCCAGGACCTGTAAAGTGAGTACTGGTAAATAAGGGGTTTTTGCTAATTGTGTAACCTATGATGACGTTGGAAAGCATTTGCATACGTCTTCCCTATCCGCATACAGGGAACATATCTCAAATTGTAAATAATATGCAACAAGAGGGGATACAACAAGAGCACTCACTCTTTGACACAGACCATGTGTAAGCCATAGATCATACGTGAAAAACGAATCAGTGACACGTGCTCAACGAAAACAAACCTTAGATCAATGTTGAAAAGCGAAGAAATCGGCCCATCTGCCCATCTTCATGTATTTGTGGTATAGGTGTACGCCTCTTGAATACTTCTTTGACTGATAATCGAACAGTACAGATTTAGATAGAACTGCGTACTTATTAACACTGGTTGATGTCGCTCAAATATAGTATAAGTGTGTCCTGTACACGAAAGGTAAAGTGACCTAATGAAGCGGTCAATAGTTTATTTGTTTTCCTAGAGTTTAATGCCGTTTTCAACATTATTTCAGTTAACTTCGTACATTATCTTAAACACGTTCTAGGCTAGGAAATGTGATACATTACGCAGATTCCATAATGTTGGTTTTCTCGCGGAACGGCTCAGATACAATTGTAAAGACATTATTTGAGTCAATGCAAGAGGGAGGGTACACATTGACATTTCTGAACAGTGTAACCGGTTCATATCTGCCCATATGCCCAGTCATATCCGAATTTACACATTGACATTTCTGAACAGTGTAGCCGGTTCATATCTGCCCACATGCCTTACACATGTTGACAACATCGTCTAACAGGCTTATATAAGTAATATGAGAACAATGTAGATCTTGATCATAGTATGTGGTGAATGCACAGGCTGATCAGGATCTATAATACTCATAATAATCAACTTGTACATTTTCTTATGCACCGGCTGATTTAACAAAAAAAAGATATATTTCCATTTTTGAATTCCATGTTTCGCAACTATAATCACTTTTACAACTATGTTCTAAGTACGAGTAGAACAGTCAGTATATTCTATGCACGAAACCGTCAGACAACCTCTTTAACATTATCATATTGTATTTTTCTGTCAGATATTTTTTAAAGTAGAATCTTTAGAAAATACTAAGGATCCACAATGTATATTGGAATCATGCTTATAAATGAAAGACAATCGAAAGCGTGCTAGAGTTATATCTCTTGTGCACTGCACATCTGTAGCTTATAAGTTTCCTATACACGAAGTATTGTTTTGATTCATTGAACATCTATTGAGACAATGACCAAAGAAATATATGAACAAAATGAGTTTATACCTAAAATAACAGATCAGATTTGCATTCGAAATATTGCATCGGTCTCCTCATCCCAATGTATAAGTGTGACGACTTTGACATGGATCTGCCAAACAGAAACAAAGTTTTGACCCATTAATTAATGCAAACCGTAACGGACAGACGGACGGATGGATGAACAGACAGTCAGTCGCTCCGGACAAAGTACAAAGCTTGGGGAAGCACTCATTAACGAACAAGAGCATTTCACGGAACGCATGTGTTACACGCGAAAGTCATATAATAAGTGAGAACATGGAAAGAAATACACACACTCCAAACACAGCATGCTAAAGTTTTGGTAATGGTGCACTGCACATCTGTTGGATATAAGTTACCTACAAACCAAGCTTTACATGAATACAATGGAAATTAATTGCGAAAATGACTGAACTAAATAAGGAAACATGAAGATTACTAAAATAAGCAGACCTAATGTACCTAATAGTTATGTACCTAATGTGTTGCCGTTCTCTTGATCTCACGGTATAAGTGTGACCATATCGAAATGAATCTGCCAAACAGAAACAACGTTTTGACTAATAATTCTCGCGGAGGAATTCAATTGTGAAGCTTTGTTGCAGCCGTAAGTCGACTTTTCGAAAACAGGCTAGGAATGGGATAGGGGCGAAAAGGCCCCATCCCAAAAATTAGGTATAAGGTGGTTGCTCTCTTACTTACCATTAAAACCTTCGTAAATATTTACTTTTCCCTGGTTGACAATCATATACTAAGAAGGACACTTATTTTTACTAACATTTCTCCATAAAACTCGTCAGTTAATGGTGACAGATTAACTCGGGAGACATAATGTTGTTTGTACGTACAGTTAATGGCGACAGAACGACTAGGGCGACATAAGATTGTTTGTACGTACAGTTAATTGTGACAGAACGGCTCGGGATACATAAGGTTGAGTTTACGTACAGTTAATGGTGACAGAACGACTCGGGATACATAAGGTTGAGTTTACGTACAGTTAATGGCGACAGAACGACTAGGGCGACATAAGATTGTTTGTACGTACAGTTAATGGCGACAAAACGACTCGGGAGACATAAGGTTGTGTGTACGTACAGTTAATGGCGACAAAACGACTCGGGAGACATAAGGTTGCTTGTACGTACAGTTAATCGTAAAAGAACAACTCGGGAGATATAAAGTTGATAGTACGTACAGTTAATGGTAACAGAACAACTCGGGAGACATAAGATTGTTTGTACGTACAGTTAATGGCGACAAAACGACTAGGGAAACATAAGGTTGCTTGTACGTACAGTTAATCGTGACAGAACAACTCGGGAGATATAAAGTTGTTAGTACGTACAGTTGATGGTAACAGAACAACTCGGGAGACGTAAGGTTGTTTGTACGTACAGTTAATGGCGACAAAGCGACTAGGGAGACATACGATTGTTTGTACGTACAGTTAATCGTGACAGAACGACTTGGGCGACATAAAGTTGTTTGTACGTACAGTTAATGGCGACAGAACGTCTCGGGAGACATAAGGTTGTGTGTACGTACAGTTAATGGTGACAGAACGACTCGGGAGACATAAGGTTGTGTGTACGTACAGTTAATGGTGATGTAACAACTCGGGAGACATAAGGTTGTTGTACGTACAGTTAATCGTGACAGAACGACTAGGGAGACATAAGGTTGTTTGTACGTAAAGTTAATGGTGACAGAACAACTCGGGAGACATAAGGTTGTGTGTACGTAAAGTTAATGGTGATGTAACAACTCGGGAGACATAAGGTTGTGTGTACGTACAGTTAATGGTGATGTAACAACTCGGGAGACATAAGGTTGTTTGTACGTACAGTTAATGGTGATGTCACGACTCGGGCGACATAAGGTTGTTTGTACGTACAGTTAATGGTGATAGAACGACTCGGGATACATAATGTTGTTTGTACGTACAGTTAATGGTGACAGAATGGCTCGGGATTCATAAGGTTGTCTGTACGTACAGTTAATCATGACAGAAAGACTCGGAAGACATAAGGTTGTGTGTACGTACAGTTAATGGTGACAGAACAACTCGGGAGACATAAGGTCGTTTGTACGTACAGTTAATCGTGACAGAACGACTAGGGAGACATAAGGTTGTTTGTACGTAAAGTTAATGGTGACAGAACAACTCGGGAGACATAAGGTTGTTTGTACGTAAAGTTAATCATGACAGAACGACTTGGGAGACATAAGGTTGTTTGTACGTACAGTTAATCATGACAGAACGACTAGGGAGACATAATATTGTCTGTACGTACAGTTAATGGTGACAGAACGACTCGGGAGACATACGGTTGTTTGTACGTACAGTTAATGGTGACAGAACGACTCGGGAGACATAAGGTTGTTTGTACGTACAGTTAATGGTAACAGAAATACTCGGGAGACATAAGGTTGTTTGTACGTACAGTTAATGGCGACAGAACGACTAGGGAGACATAATAGTGTTTATACGTACAGTTAATGGTGACAGAACGGCTCGGGATACATACTGTTGTTTGTACGTACAGTTAATGGTGACAAAACGGCTCTGGATACATAAGGTTGTCTGTACGTACAGTTAATCATGACAGAACGACTTGGGAGACATAAGGTTGTGTTACGTACAGTTAATGGCGACAGAACGACTCGGGATACATAAGGTTGTTTGTACGTACAGTTAATGGTGACAGAACGACTTGGGAGACATAAGGTTGTTTGTACGTACAGTTAATGGCGACAGAACGACTCGGGATTCATAATATTGTCTGTACGTACAGTTAATCGTGACAGAACGACAAGGGAGACATAAGGTTGTTTGTACGTACAGTTAATCGTGACAGAACGACTCGGGAGACATAAGGTTGTCTGTACGTACAGTTAATCGTGACAGAACGACTAGGGAGACATAAGGTTGTTTGTACGTACAGTTAATGGTGATAGAACGACTCGGGAGACATAAGGTTGTCTGTACGTACAGTTAATCATGACAGAACGACTTGGGAGACATAAGGTTGTTTGTACGTACAGTTAATGGTGATAGAACGGCTCGGGATTCATAAGGTTGTTTGTACGTTCAGTTAATGGTGATAGAACGACATAATGTTGTGGTATTTCTCAATGAATATGCAATAAGAGACTTTTGAAATAATTTTGGCAAGAGGAAAGATTGCAGATTATGATCAATTTCTTCTTTTGCAACACTATTTTTTATCCTATTTACGAAATATTCTTTCATTTACAGAGAATTGCGATATGTTTGCCTTTATGTTGTCAAAGTCGTCTGCTGTAGATTTGTTATCTAGGTGGAGCTCCCTGAATATTTGAAAAGCGGAATAGATATTAAGCGGTGATGAACGAAATAATAAACGTAATTGTAAAGCGAGGCCGTATTACCAAGTACTAAGATAGAGTAATTCGTGGAATTATAGTTAGAACGATTTTCAAGCTTTGAACATTTCTATTTTTGTATCCATCGGCCCATAATTCGATAGTTTTTATAATTGTTGGGCATACGGGATCTCGAAGCTCTACAATACTACGAGGAACCACGATGGAAGTATTTACGGAATTATAGAACAATTTACCCGCCTTGACGTGCACTTTTATTGGATATGTCATCAGTAGTTAGATTTATAACTCTACATTGTTTCTCCCAGAGTAAAATTACGGGGGAAACCTTGAACTTATGAAACGATTTTTGTCTCCAAAAGACGAAATACTGTAATGAGTGCTGGTAATAAAGGCAAACGGTATAGGGTAAAGATGTCTCTAAGGACACATATCGAGGAACACCGAAAGTACCGAGACGGAACTATTTTCAAAATTATAGGATATTTACCCACCTTGACGTGCACTGTAATTGGATATGTCGTCAGAAGTCAGTAATCACATATTGTTTCGCCCATTGCAACATCCCAGGGAAATTATCTTCTTTTTCTTTTTCAGCCGAAGGGGACGCATGTGCTAGTAATTTAGATCGAGCAGCTTATAAATGTGAAATGAGAAATATTTTTTTATTTTGAACTATGAAAGTGAGATGCGCAATGCTCTTATCGTCACTTAAACAGCTCCGTCTGCCTGTTTTAAATCATCTTTCACATACAGACGCTTTCTGACGCTTCTTCAGTGCAGACGACTTTTAAACACATTGTGGCAAAAGGAGAAATTGCTCATTAATGAGCAATTTCTCATTTTGCCATAATGTGTTCAATGGTCATACTTTCATTTACAGAGTGTTTTCACATGTTTGCCTTCTCTTACGTAAGTTGATGTTTTCACATTTCGTACTAAAAGATGAGCACTAAACTATACTGGTTTTTACCGTCTGCCATATGGCAATATTTGAAATGCCTTCTATTACGTTAGTTAATGGTTCGTTCGTTCAAAACTCCATCAGACAAACGCAATTGTCCTAGGTCAATCAAACCTCCATAATGACTCCGAGAATATCGTCTTCCCAATTCAGCTCCCTGTACATTAAAGTTCAAACAAAATCAGGAGTATGTCGCAGACTCCTCTTATCCGACATGATGGTTACAACTGGTCTCCGTCCCCGTGGAGTAGTTATTAGAGAGTCCGCCTTGGATGTGGGACACCAGAGTTTGATGGTAGAAACGGCTACCCTCATTTGCGCTAACGGTATAAGGAAAGCATATATAGAATTACGACGTCTGCATCAGTCTCCGGATAAATATCACCGATAGAACTGATGAATAATATAGGTTATTGACCCTGTACTGTGAAATCATCGTTGGACCGAGTTATTTGGTTGACGTTGCCGAGCTTGCGAGGCTACGTTCGCCAAAGAACGAGGTCCAACGATGAGTTCACAGTACAGGGTCAATAACCTTTTTATTGCATACTTTCATATTGTAAACTATTTGCTTTACGTTGTGGAGGGTTTTTTTATTATCTAGAATTGATAAATCTGCTTCCGAATTAAAAACAAACTGTTTGTTTACATAAGTAGTAATTTGTGTGCAAATGCCGTTTGAATTATAACGGTGACGCATTTTTTTTAAATGACGTCATGCACGTGCATAACCAACATTTTAGATGCGCGTTTTAGACTGTTTTCATGTCAAAAACGTACTGTTAGCATGAGACAGTAAGAAATTGTTCATGATCAATATATGAGAATTTAACATTACAAAGTCCCGTGAGGTTTAACAATGATATTTAGTTCAGCTATGTTTGTTTATATAACAAAAGTAGTCCCTAGCATGTTAATTATGCAGAATTTTCGCACGTCCTTATCTACGGTCATGATCACTCCTTGACAGCGGTCATGATCGAAAAATCATGACCACTTTCTTCAATGCAAAGTGAACGGGACAATATGAAAGTATGCAATAATATAGGTTATTGACCCTGTACTGTGAAATCATCGTTGGACCGAGTTCTTTGGTTGACGTTGCCGAGCTTGCGAGGCTACGTTCGCCAAAGATCGAGGTCCAACGATGATTTCACAGTACAGGGTCAATAACCTTTTTATTGCATACTTTCATATTGTAAACTATTTGCTTTACGTTGTGGAGGTTTTTTTTATTATCTAGAATTGATAAATCTGCTTCCGAATTAAAAACAAACTGTTTGTTTATTTAAGTAGTAATTTTTGTGCAAATGCCGTTTGAATTATAACGGTGACGTAATTTTTTTTAATGACGTCATGCACGTGCATAACCAACATTTTAGACGCGCGTTTTAGACTGTTTTCATGTCAAAAACGTACTGTTAGCATGAGACAGTAAGAAATTGTCCATGATCAATATATGAGAATTTAACATTACAAAGTCCCGTGAGGTTTAACAATGATATTTAGTTCAGCTATGTTTGTTTACATAACAAAAGTAGTCCCTAGCATGTTAATTATGCAGAATTTTCGCACGTCCTTATCTACGGTCATGATCACTCCTTGACAGCGGTCATGATCGAAAAATCATGACCACTTTCTTCAATGCAAAGTGAACGGGACAATATCAAAGTATGCAATAACCCAGGATACGCCTGGATATCACTGAAATATTGTTGAAAATGGCGTAAATCACCATTCAAACAAACAGTTGATCATAATCCTTCATTTTCACAAGTTCTTGGAAATGTATTGGTACATGTAAGTCTTTCCTACGAAATACAAAAAGAAATAGCTCACAATGTGAAATAAGATAAGACAGCACGAATGTGCAGGCTACAATCGGTATACACTGTTTGTAAATATTGTATTATATCCTGCACAGCCTAAAAAGCAAATGAGAAAACCAACATTGTGGACAACATTGCGTTAAGTATGGATCCGAATCGTCTTAATGCTGGTGCACAGGTTAACCCGGATAGTCACTTTAGACCATATGTGGATTTTCTGTTTCATGAATCATTACTCTATACCTGAGACGGAATGTGTCGGCCCAGATTAGACAGCGCGGATTGGGCAGGCTGGTCCGGGTCGATACATTACGCAGAGTGCATTATGTTGGTTTTGTCGCCGAACGGCTCAAATGTTGTTTAACGCTTTCCTATTTACAGACGCCCATTGATCATTCTGCAGTAGATGCTTTTGCAAATTATTGTGGCAAAAGAAGAAATTGCTCATAACAAGCAATATCTCCTTTTGCGACAATTTTTTAAAATGTATGAGTTAATTATACTTTCTATTTGAAGATTGTTTGCATAGGTGTGCCTAAATGTTTGCACAGTTGTCTGCTGCAGATTTATTACATTTAGGGAAAGGTTAACGTTAGGAACAGCAGGATAAGGGTTAATGCAATAGTTCGATCTTATGCATATAACAAAGAAATGCAAGGACGTGGATACTTTTCACTTTACAATATGATTTTTGGTTCCTTAAATTACATATTTTAAGTTCTACCAACAAAAAAAGGTTTTACTAAAAAAACAAGATGAGTATTGGTTACTTAACTTACATATTTAGGTCCATCAATAAATGGTTTCAAGTATAAATACAATATGTTTATCTACTTAAATTACACATTTAGTTCCAGCAAAATATGGTTTCACCCACAAATAAATACAATATGAGTTTTGGTTACTTAAATACCAGAATAAGGTTCATAACAAAGATGGCTGCCACTTTAAGCGCGATATGAGATTTGGTTTCTAATTCTTAAATTACAGATGTGACTTCTACGATTTGAGTTTTGGTTACTTAAATCACAGATTTAGAAACTTTAAAGATGGCTTAATTTTAAAAAACTGATATGAGTTATTTAGTTACATAAATTACAGATTTAGACACCTCAAAGATGGCTTCAAACACAAACATGCCTTGCACTTTAAGTACGATATGAGTTATGGTTACTTAAATTACAGATTTAGTTCCAACACAAACATGCTTTCAACTTTAAGTTCGATATAAGTTTTGGTTACTTTGATTGCAGATTAAGTTCCAACATACAAATGACTTCAAATAAAACCTAGGCTGTTCCTCGGTATTTCGATCACATGGTCCACACCAAACTAACACCAACACCAACATCCGAGATGTTTTTTAACCCTTTCCCTCCTATCATATAGACGATTTTTGACGCCTCTGCAACAGTCGGCTTTTATAAAAAACATTGTGACAAAAGAAGAAATTGCTCAAAACGAGCAATTTCTCATTTTGCCACAATGTTTTCAACTCTTTTCAGCAAGTATACTTTTTATTTTTTTAAGATATACCATATTTCTGTCTGCATGTTTTCAAAGTCGTCTGCTGTGCATATTTGTGGTATGTGGGAATGGGTTAATCAGATGACAAAGGTTTTTATAATCTCTTATACAAAACCCATTTTACGATATAATTGCTGTAACACTTTTCCTTGTCTTATCTATAATAAGGAAGCTAATTAGAAATTCGTTTTTCTTATAACACAATGATGAGGATTAGAATGGTACGTAATTGGCCTTGTTCATCTATCTGAATGGCATTTAAAAAGTAAAGAATTGGCTTCGAATATTTTTGATATGAAAATATTCGTATCACATGAGCCGTTCCACGAGAAAACCAACAATATGGACTCTGCGTAATATATCGATCCAGATCAGCCTAAGCATGTCTCGCAGGCTTACCTGGACCGACACTGTTCGTATCCTGTGGATTTTCTGTTTCAGGAATAACTACTGTATACATCTATCCCCCCTAAGACGGAATGTGTCGGCCGGATCAGTCTGCGCGGACAGCGCAGGCTGATCTGGTCGATACATTACGCAGATATATTGATATGAGCCGTTCCGCGATAAAACCAACATTATGGACTCTGCGTAATATATCGACCCAGATAAGCCAGGCCGACACATTCCGTCTCAGGGAGTAATGATTCCTGAAACAGAGAATCCACAGGAGGCGAAAAGTGTCTGTCCGGGTGAGCCTTCGCGGAATGCTAAGACTGATCCGGATCGATACTTTACGCAGAGCCCACACTGTTGGTTTTCTTGCGGAACGGCTCACATATGTTATGGCTGTATGACATGAGATTTAATTCACCTACGTACGCCCCTGCAGCAGACAACTTTAAAAAAAAAACTGTGACAAAAGGACTTTTTAATAATGAGTTTAACATTATTATTAGATTATACTACCATTTATAAAGATTTTACATATTTTTATATAGTTTTCAAATTCGTCTGCTTCAGATTTGTTGTATGTGCGAAAGCTTACTTGAAAATGGCGTACGTCTAAAACGTCTATCCGGAGAATGGAAATATAATGAATCGTTAAAACAGCAGAGTTTATTACCATTATAAACATATTGTTCTTGTTTCATTAGCGGAATGGTTACTAATGTTCTTTTTCAAATAGCTTTCGCATTAAGTAGCTTCTCCGAGAGTTTTAAATGAATTAAATATTAACTTGCATCAACAATGAGACCAGAGAATAATACAAAGCCATTACTAGATGCATAAATGGTGCGTCTACAAAAAAGACATACAACTGTAATTTAATAAAAAGCATTCATAAAGATGGAATAGATATTACTGATAACCAAGATATTGCAAATACTTTTAATAACTTTTTTGTAAACGTAGCCGCTAACTTAAAAGAACAGAACGTGCAATTTCTCCTTTTGTCACAATGTTTTCCACTTTTAGTCATAGGTTATCCATCATTTGAGGGAAAGGGTTAATCATTTTATTTTCATTGACGGATATTTCCCATGTTCTTGTCATTTTGTTCAGATGTTCTAAAAAGTCGAATGTTGCAGATGAGTTGCATATTGGAAAGGGGTAAAGTACTTCATCTGATTCAAACAAGTGAATATCTCGGTTAACGCTGATTTAACGGAGGTCTCCTGATTTTAATATACTTTACCGACGTTACCGTTTGAAATGTCGCTGTAAGAATCAGACATCGATTTCACCTCATTTTGATGGGGGAGTTCTAACTCCAACGCATCCTGCATACTCTCAAAGTTATTTGAGGCAGTGCATTAGAAAATTTACACACTGACTTTGGCAAACGGTGTAGATTCAGAACAGTCCAATTAATTTCAACATTCTGGCTGAACTGAACATCGGCTCGTCAGAATGCTAACGGGCTCATAAATCGTAGTCATTAAGCTGGATGATTTATCCGAAACTTCGGAGCGAAATAAGATAATACAAGCGAATGGGTCAAAACTGTGTAGCCAACGGACTCATCCACAAATATAGAATAACATATTTAACTTTACAAACTTATTATAAACGAAAACGTCAACAGTATCTAATCTTATTTCCGAATTCAGACGACATTTTTACGCGCTTTAGCTGTAGACGACTTCTCAAAGAAATCAAGTGATATTTTTTCTTCTCCCGGAATGTTTTCTACTATGTCACGAATATTTCTAAGCAGATGTCAATCAAAAACTCGTATCAGGGAAAGACTTGGGATGTTACACAAACTACATTTAGTTTCCCTTAACTATTTCCCTAATGCAACACATCTGCAGCAGACGACTTTGATAACATATTGTAAATTCCTATGAATGTAAATATAATTCTTAAATAGAGTTAAAAACATTGTGGCTAAAAAAAATGCTCTTCAAGAGCAATTTCTCCTTTTGCCACAATGTTTTCAAATCTACTCAATGAGTATACTTTGTTTGCTGCAGAGGCGTCAGAAAAACATTTGCATGTGGAAAAGGGTTATTAAAACGTTTTAGATAATTCCTATTTAATATAGCACACTGTTCCCGTTTTGATGCCATACGGTTTACAAATGTAAAAATATGTATTTTCTTCAAAAAATAATTTGAGATATATAACCAGATTGAATGAAAGTGGGCATTTATTAATGCCATAAAGTAATAAACATGGTTCCATATGTAACCCAATAAAATATTTTTTTACTGATCTATTTCGAAATTAAAACGAAAGTTTGTAAAAAGTACCAAAGTCACTAAAAAATCGATTACAATTATAATGGCATGACTACCTTGTCAAACTACATTCCCTACCTCTACAGAGTGGACACAGGAGAAACTTTCCTCCATATTCCAAAATGTTTTAACCATGTCTTCTGCCACAGGCGTCAAATATCGTTCGTATAGTCACTAAAGGTTATCAAGTTTATAGATCTACGTGTTGCAAAAAAAATCAAATTGAAATTTAATTTATAACAAAAATAGATTATCAAGTTATGAGTGGTATTCATTTATTATTTATAGATTATAGTACGTTGAACCAATTTTAATTTGACCTGAAACTTGTGGTGGGTAAACATGGAACAAAAGGCGACTAACTGACCTCGATAATTTGAAAATCTATATTAAGTGTTTATACCTTTCGACGAAATAGCAGCAGTCGACTTTGAACACATCTAAACAAAAATATCGAGATTTTCTAATACGACAATTCTGCAGCAGACGACTTTGAACGTACTTTGTCAAAACATAGAAAATCTCCATAATTGAATGGATAACCTATAACAAAACGTGGAAAACTTTGTGGCAAAAGGAGAAATTGCACGTTTTGTGCAATTTCTCTTTTTGTCGCTATGTTTTCAAAAAGCCGTCTGCTGCAGAGGCGTCAGAAAGCGTCTATATGAAGGAAAGGGTTAAAAGAGCAATTTCTCATTGTGCTACAGTGTTTTCAAAATTCGTCTGCTGCAGAAGTGTCAAACTGCGTCTACATGTTGGATTGGGTTATCAGTGTACAAATTCAAATACTAGTATTTTAACCCTTTTCCCACATACGACAAATCTGCAGCAGACGACTTTGAAATCATCTTTGCAGAAATATGAAAACAATCTATAAATGAAAGTACCATTGTTTAATGAAGTTGAAAACATTTTGACAAAAGGAGAAATTGCTCATTATGTTTTTCCAAATTCGTCTGCTGTTAAAGCGTCAGAAAGCGTCTACATGTGTGGGACGGATTAAACTACACGTACAGCGCATACTCGTATGCTTCAATATAGTTTGTATTAAGTTTTATATTGAATTCTGACCAAAGTAAACGAATAATTAAATTTAATAAAACGCAATATATAGTTTTTACAATCATCATCACAGTTTTTAGAACCAACAAACGTCTGCGTATGGGAAGCGGTGAACAGAAACACTTATAGATGCTTACTTACGCCTCTGCAGCAGATCCCTTTTGAAAACATTGTGGCAAAAGGAGAAATTACTCAAAATCAGCAATTTCTCCTTTTGCCACAAAGTGTTCAACTCTATTCAATAAGTAAACCTTTATTTATGGAGATTTTTTAATGTTTATACCAATATATTTTCAAAATTGTCTGTTGTAGATTTGTTGTCATATGTGGGAAAGGGTTAAAGGTTGGCGTGCATGGGGACAGTAAATTTAAAGTTTGTCGTAACATATTCATAAAAAAAGAATAGAGGGAGCAGACGACTTTTGAAAACAACGTGACGAATGGAGAAATTGCTCCTGATGCGCCATTTCTCCGTATACAATAATGTTTTAACTCTACATATTCAAGCATAAAACCTTTAATATTTCCCTCATACAGACGAACTTTGACACCTCTGCAGCGGGCGACTTTTGACAACATTGTGAAAAAGGGAGAATGAGGTTTTTTTTCTTTTGTCACAATGTGTTTCACTTTTCAATAAATTGTCATATTTTATACAGGGATTTTTATATATAATATTTTTGTCAAGATGTTTTCGTCCGCTGCAAATTCATTGTATGTGGTAAAGTGCTAGTCAGTGTTAACATTTTCTAAATGTTAAAATTGCATGCATATCGAAACCATAGGGAAACCGATAACAGAATATACCAGACCAAGATCAAACTGCGCCTTTAAGTAACTTATGCTCTGAGCATTTTTGTTTTTCTCCAAGTAGACATGTCGCTGATGCTGCTATTCAGAAAAATTGTGATGAATCCATATGATTCACAAGAAATCTGTAAAATGATGTATTCTTATCTGGATTGTTATTAACCTTTTCCCAATTTTCTACACCTCTGTAGCAGATGACTTTTGAAGAAACAAATGTGACAGAAGGCGAAATTTCTCTAAACGAACAATTTCTCCTTTTGCGCTAATGTTTTGCTTTTTTTGTAATTACTCTTTCATTTATAGACAGTTTCCATGATTTTGTCTAGATGTTTTTAGAGTCGCATGGGGGCAGATTTGTTGTTACTGGGAAAGGGTTTTAATACATTTAAAATACCGCCGGTGGACTTTCCAGCGATATGTCAACATTTAAATCAAAATAAGCCGCTTACCTGTTTTAATGTATATATCCATAAAGAACAGAACTGACAGGAACTTTATCATCCCTTGTAAATAATCAGATTTGTGTTTACTACGATGCCCTCGATATTCCATTGTCACATTTTGTTCTCAGTCAATTGGATTATGTTTATTCCCGACGTTAAACGCGAGCAAATAACAAGCCGTCCCTTCGACAAACCTCAGGGACCTATTACCAGAAACGACATCGAGATTGTCACCGTATAATGTAGAGACGCTGTAAATCCACGGTGATTTATAAGACGTTGTTAAGAATTAGTGAAATATGTAAACAACCAAAGTATTTAAATTCCTGATATAATTCACCGAATTAATAAATTATCACCGTTTTCTGTAAAACACTTTAAATCCAGGATGATTTCTAAATGACGGTGTTAGAAATTAGCGGAAATATGTAAACCGTCAAAATTTCAAATTCCTGATGTTATTCACTGAGTTGATAAATTATCCCCGTTAAGTGTAAAACACTTTAAATCTGCGGTGAATTTATAACTGGCGGTGTTTAGATTTGACGCAATCGATGCAAACGTCCAAAATAGTCAAAATCATCTCCGGCCAAAATAAAATCTTATACCGTGAATGCAGCAGGCTAGCTAATGTGCATCGCTTTTTACTCGTTTGACTTATTCACATTTATGTATATCCATGTTCTGAGAATGTGATTCCAATTCTTGGTATAATTAACTAACTAAACAGACACTAATATTCATCCATATCCATATATTTTCCCATGTTGGCCTATAATATATACAACACAATTAGCATACAAACTAAATTTATCCGGAATTTTGTATCACAAAACTGATTTGTAAAACAAATTCTGACATGGATTTTTTATCTGAAACAGGGGTAATGATAATTTAAGACCGCGGCAGTCTAAAATACGGAACTCATCATAAAATTAAACATTCCAGCTCCATATAATATTTTTAACACAAAGAAACTGTTTCAACTGTATCCAGGTGATAGAAAAAAACCCATGTATTTCAAGTTTTTCCTATAAAAGACATGAATCCTGATATATTCTGGATAACACCTACTAACGCAGCCCTATTCCATCAATCTCTATATAAGCTGTTTAAATAAACAGTTTTGTAAAACTAATACCAGCGATTCCTAAATGATTACAAAGTTGTTCTTTATTAACCTATGATTATAACGAAACATATTTTTTCCTGCTCTCTATCATCAGAGGTGTGCACATTTTTTTAGATTATAATGGAACATCTTACACCAGTAAACATGTTTTACGTACACCTCTTCTGCAACAGAAGACTTTGAAAACATCTCGGCAAAATTATGAACAGCAGGGGCGTAGCTCCCTTTAGGCACTGTGCCTACACCTTTTTTTCTAAAAATGCCCCAAAAGCTGCGTAATGTATCGACCAGATCAGCCTGCGCTGTCCGCGTAGACTGATCCGGCCGACACATTCCGTCTAAGGGGGGATAGATAGAGTAGTGATTCCTGAAACAGAAAATCCACAGGAGGCGAAATGTGTATATCCGGGTACGCCTGTGTGGCATTCTTAGGCTGATCCGTGTCAATACTTTACGCAGAGTTCACAATGTTGATTTTCTCACGAGACGGCCTACACATTGAGTATTGCCAAGCTACGCCCCTGAACAGTCTCTATAAATTAAATTATAAGAATCGAAATGAGTTGGCGGTTAAGGGAAAACTTGCTCATATGGATTAATTTATTCTTTAGCTACAATGTTTTCAAAGGTCGTCTGCTGCAGATATATCAAACTTCTTCTGCCTGTGGGAAAGGGTTAACCACATCAATGTACACTACTACTCTGTCTAACCTACGTTTGAGCACTACAAGTTACATGTAATCGTACAATCCAAAGTGAAATTCACTCTTTTACACCACTTTCGGAACAACTGCACTGTGTGTTGATGTTAAAGAAACTACTTTTATCACTTTAGGCTTATTTCCAAGAATATAAAATATATCTCCTGCTGGGTTGTGTATTCCAAGGATAGATTTCAGTCGAAGATATTCTTCACTTCAAATACCAATCATTTCTACACACACGCACGTTTTGTTTTTTCGTTGTGTGTTTTTTGCTGTCTTTCAGACAATGAAAAAAAATCACAATAACTTTTAGTCCATGGGTTTATTTTCATTATAACGCAAAACAGATAAAGAAGAAAACACTGTAAACTATTTCAATTCGCCCAGAGAATAAATCATAACGTTGTAATGATTCTTGGATTAATAATTATTCCCCTCTTACAACAAAAAATAAATAAATAAACTTCAGCTACTCGGAAGCGAGTTGAAACGCTAGGAGTTACAGTAAAACAATGTGTTCTTGCATTACGGAAACCGATAGAGAATTACGCTGGGTATTCTAGTATCATAGGCGAACCGCTACGTGCTCTGTGCTAGCGGTGTTAGATTGTTCGATATAAACCAATATGTTCGCACTATCCTCACAAAATTATTGCACAGCGAGAAAAAATCCCAGTCTCTTTGCTCTCTTGTCCTTTCAATAGGCCAATTTCGGCTCCGAACGGCTAGTGCCTTTCATTGCGGTAACTGTTCAATAGCGTCTTTTC
Source organism: Serripes groenlandicus (assembly GCA_031761405.1). Lineage (NCBI taxonomy): Eukaryota > Metazoa > Mollusca > Bivalvia > Cardiida > Cardiidae > Serripes > Serripes groenlandicus. The sequence goes on from JASEVX010000002.1 coordinate 100,413,010, forward strand.
ATATCACGAGAAATTGGACTGTCTGCAGCGAAAATCACTTTCTCTAAAAAAAATACATCGATCGCTGGAACACAATGGTGCTCTCCTGCCAAATTAAATTGAATACATAGTTGTATTTACGTCAATCGGACCTATTTGTTCACATCTTTGAATGCATCATGGCCTAGATCGTGCTATACCGAATTATCTGCTGTTCCCGGTAGTGAAGTTCAGTTAGGAAATATATCTCATTTTGAGTGATATACCGGCTCTTATATCACGACTTGGAGTTCAGGTGTGTAGTTATTAATTACGAAGGCCGAATGGCCTGAGTGATTAATTTATACACACCTGAACGACAAGCCTGGTATATCACTCAAAATGAGATCTATTTCTATTCTAGCACTTTTTAATAACTTAAAGGGATACAACTTAGGGGGGAACTATGTTGCTTTCCTTGATAAAATCACGTGTAGGCTATTCTATCTTTACTCCCCATTATATTTGTTTTGGAAATATTCACGGATTTTAAAACAATTACGTCACTATTACAATTCACTTTCCAAACGGCATTTACAACAAAAGCTCGTGACTTCATTCGTAAAATGTCAAGCCCAGTGTAGTAACGCATGCGCACTAAGAAACGTTGTCTGAAAAATACGTGGGATGGAATTTCAACAGCCACAAATAGTTTCGGAAGTTTAGAGTGATATACGGTATGATATTGCACGCTCAACTCCCTCTTTGCGTATAGAAGAGAAATTGTCAAAAGTGTTATAACTTTGAATAGAAACACATGGGACGTTTGATACCGCTTTCTTTTCTAGTAAACCGAATTGAGTCAATCAGTATATTGTATTCCATGAACAATGCATCAAACATAGACACATATTTCTATGTGCTCAGGTGAGCGAAATTATAAATAGTGGATATCATTATAATAAAGGTTGGGCTTACGGTCTATGTGAAACAGCAGCCAGTTGCTTTGAAAGACTGTTGTGTGGAGTACTGGTGTGAGAAAGCCAGGAAACACATGGGTAGAGTGATCAAGCCGCCGTGATATTACTGAAAAATGGTTGAAAAAACGGCGTTAAAGCCCAGGGAGTCAGTGTGATACAAACGTTCTGTTAACGTTATTAGAGTCTGTAACCACGGTATTAACGGCATATGCGCTACTTAAAGAGATACTGACGATGTCTTTGAACAACCGCTTTGAGCCGTTTCCCGGATAAAACAAATCTACAGTAGACGTCATTAAAAACACCTTGACAAAACTATGGGAAACCTCTAAAGATGAAAGTCATGCTACTGAAAAGACTTGAAAACACTGTGGCAAAATGAGAAATTGCTCATTATGATCAATGTATTCTTTAGACACAATGCGTCAGAAAGCGTCTTAATGTGGGAAAGCGTGATCTTTGTCACGAATATCTAAAAAAAGAACAACAAGCCACCAATATAAATACGTGTCAGGTACATGATATTTAGTAATATCCGACGTGTTACAGTTGAACGTACAAGGGACATAATTTGTTTGCTCATTGTATATGGTTGTTAAGCCCTTCATAACGATATTAGACTCGCATGGCGGCAGACATTTCATTCATTATCTGAGGGTGAGAAAAATACTAGGCTAGGGTGTGTGCCATACCCAAGGTACTGCTGAGAGACATACTGTGTTATAAATAGAATACGATTTTAAATTCTAGTCTATCTTTTTGACATTCATCATTAATCCTGAATCTTTAGTGCAGCAGTTAAAAAACATATTTTCTCATGTCACTTGGAAACCTCACAAGACAACAGAAATAAAACATTAAGTATATTTTGAATGTGAAAACAACATTAAATATTGCTCTCGTGGGAAATAAATAAATACATTATATGTACCAGCTTTGCTTGCGAATGGTATTTCCTTCAACCCACGTATTCTGAATAAAAGCACGGGTCCTACGGCCCCCGGTTAATCCGCCACTGTATATTTCACGTGACTTCTTTCGTGGGGTGGGGGAGTCGGGCATGGTCCCCGCTAAATCCGCCACTTTATTTGCCACGCCTTTTCTTTGTTTACCATTAATTTTTCGACGCACAGGCCTTACAACCCCCGGTTAATCCGCCACTGTATATTTCACGTGACTTCTTTCTTTTTTTCCGTTCCGTTTTTTTCCGTTCCTCTTTGCGAATGTTAATAATGTTAACAAGCGTCCATATTTGACCTCTCGGCGCATTAATTTCTAAAGCATTTCTTAAACTTATATTGGAGTAATCTCGCCTTAAGGTTTTCACTGATGTTCCAACAACATTAAAATGATATTTATGGGGGTGATCCTAACCTTTTAAATGCAGTTTTGTTGAATCCATGATGAACTATTTTTCTCGCGCAGTTTCTCATGCATTGTTTGGTGGCAATTGGCAGGCTGCCAACTCCGAAAATAATGGTATTACTACTATGACCAGGGGCTAAAGCCCCAGGCCAAAAACTGACCTCGTACAAGTGCATACATCATTTCGTCCACTGTATTTCAAAATAAACAGATACGATAGCTTCGTGAATGTTCATCTCGCAAGGTACACCAACTCACTAACATTCACAAAAGTACTATGTCTGCATATTTTCGATTGCAATGGACCGATTATTGCACGCAGTCAATAACTATTCACAGTAAAGTTACATAATTATGTCCCGCGAGAAAACCAACATTATGGCATCTGCGTAATGTGTCGATCCGGGCCGACACATTTCGTCTCAGGGGGATAGAGGTATAGAGTAATAATTCCTGAGACAGAAAATCCACAGAAGGCGAAAAGTGTCTATCCGGGTAAGCCTGCGCGGCATGCTTAGGCTGATCCGGGTCGATACTTTACGCAGAGTCCACATTGTTGGTTTTCTCGCGGGACGGCTCATATTATATGCGCAAGGCGAGTGGGGGGTAAATATGGATATTGTTTTATCCCCGTCTCGGCATCCCATGTGGCCGTGAAACTAGACGAGAATATTTCTTAGTCTAACAGATATAGGTATATTACGTGTAGGCTAACATGGTGGTTCTTGTGAGACTGTCTTGTCACAGTTCCAATGTGCACGAAGACCATTATCGTGTGTCGCGGTTAAGCGGGTTATCCAACTATTTACGTCAACTTATATTGCCAACAGCTACTACTTGTTATGACATTCTTTCCTTAGCTCCCAACGTATACGCCGCTTTCAACAATAGTTCCGTTATATCACGGTGTTTCCTGGGTAAGTTACCAGTACAACTGGTCCATACATTTATCCTGGCACCTGTCAGGTGTAATCCTAAAACTGCAACCCCATAGCGTCAAGTATATGGTATGACCCGGTCGGGGATCGCCCAACGTATACGAATGGATGTCATTTGAAACCATTGCTGAAGATAGAGATTTCAACTTGAGACATTGTTCTTAACATTTTTGCCTTTCCCGAAGTTTTGCACTCTGAAGTTAAATGAATTGTTTTGGTTGGCATGTACAAGACTTTATTATACGTTTTCTCGACATTATATTGTATTCAAATCACACATGCACACAATCCGTAGATACCTATTTTTGAATGCATTTGTCCGAAATATCTATACAGCTGTTCACGGTCTTTACATTTTCAAACTTCACTGGCTCAAAATACGATACATATCTTCCTTGGTAAAATATCTAGTTAAGCGGCATTTTTCAGACTCTTAACTTTGTACTGACTGCAGAGCTCTAGGTAAGCAGCATTTTCTGGTTCTTAAATTTGTATTGGAATCTCAAACCCTGTGTTGTGTGTACTCAATATAATCGTTTCAGTGCGACGATCCTTTTGAGTACAAACAACCTAGGTTTTCATTGAGTAATAAGAGAGATAGTGTGTGGAAAAGATCAGGTTATACCCCCTCCCTTATCTAGTCCCCTGTTAAATTAAATGACCCTTTCCCGAATACGGATGCATATTGATACCGCATCATTAACTCATTCAGCGCCGAATTGTTTAATGTAGACTCTTCCATGTTCGAAATCGGGCGTCTCCATTTCTAGTGTAATAAAAGTTTGGACTATATTGACAACTAGAAGGCAAACAATGCTGATTTCAGGTGAGACAACTCGTTACGAGCTGACTCACCTGAATCAGCATTGTTTGCTAAAACTTCAATATTACCTTTGGCGCTGAAGGAGGGCAGATGCTTATTGATACAGCATTATTAACTCTTTCAGCGCCGAATTGTTTAGGTGGCAAAACACAGAGGAAAGTTAATCTTCCAATAAACGTCCGACCCTCTTCTCTGTTAACCAAAAAAAAAAGCTGGCACAGAATCACTGAAATGATATAAACCATTTTGTTGCAACAAAGGATGGATGTCTTCATTATTAGGGAATAACAGAAAATCAATGTATCAATCTAGATTTTGGAAATTTATAGCACTTACAAACGGCTTGCAAGGTCGCTAAAAAATACAGAAAAATACAATTTCACCCTTAAATTGAAAAATCACAACAACAATTCGCCGGGGGGTTAGCCTACAAATGATCAGCTACTATGGGACTAAAACCTGTATGCAATCTGAGGATATTACGTTTCCAGCTCCTTTTTGCATTCTTTTCAACTGAAAAATGGTACCTTTGTTTACATGCAACAAAATGCACGTAGACTCAAAGAGGAAAGGGTCAGATGGCATGATTCAAACTCATGCGTCTAATGTTTACCATTTATATTCTTAAAAAAACAACCTTTTAGCCCAGAAAAGTACCTAAAACTAGTTTTTCGATATTTCTAATTTAGACCCTGGCCAAAACAGGAATATTCCGACTCCAAGTGTTATATGACCCCTTAAAGTAGACTCTTCCATGTTCAAAATCGGGCGACTCCGTTTCTAGTGTAATCAAAGTTTGGACTATTTTGACAACTAGAAGGCAAACAATGCTGATATCAGGTGAGACAGCTCGTTACGAGCTGACTCACCTGAATCAGCATTGTTTGCTAAAACCTCAATATTGCCTTTGGCGCTGAAAGAGTTAACGGACTTTTGAAACATATTGGTACAGAAAGCACTTTCTCCATTTGAATACATTTGTTCAACTAAATACAATTAATATACCTAAACTCGCAAATGATTTTTATATTTTTGCCAAGAAATCCAGTTGCCTGATGTGGATTTGTTGAATGTTGGTAGGGATAAGGTAAAACTTTATTCGCATTAATTCAGTGGTTACTTGTTTGGGGTTATCGCCGTTTTCAACAATTCTTCAGTCATATCACATGCTCGTGTGTTTACTGGCTTTCTCACACCAGTACTCCACACAACAAACTTTCCAAGCAACTTGCTGCTTTTGCACATTCACTAGTAGCTCATCGGTGGAAGATGAATGGCGCTTGTCACAGTGAATTTTGTCAAACGTCGAAAAGTATATTTGTTGGCTGAGCTGGGGTTTATTCGCAAGAACTAAAACAAAAAAAACAAAAAAAAGAATACAGTTTACCCTCATAAAAATAGTTTTAACAGAAAAATGTACTGATCTGTTTTACAGGAAAAGGAACAGTTTTTTTCATTGGAAAATGTCTTTTCTCATAACCTTCTCAAGTTTCAGAAAAACATCTAATGTTCTTTTATTGTCCCATATATAGTTCGTTCACATCGGCAAGTTACGTCTACATTTAGACCCTTGCTTCCGGATAAATGTCCTTTGAAAAAACATTTCCTGCCACGTCCTGCGAAAACCAACATTAAAGTATTTGCGACAGGTGTAGCTCAAGATCAACCGGCGCATCCGCATGGCCTGATATGGCTCTACACTGTTCCACCAATTAGTCACAGAATATTTCAAGAAACTTCTGTAAAGCAGTATCCAGTTGGATCCTTAGCATGGATGAACAGGCAAGTATTTGTGTACACAGTAAACATAACGTTAAGGATGGTTTGCGCAGCGTTCCGCTTCTATTTTAATTCAGGAGAAGGGGATCTTGAGATGTCTAAAAAAAGAACCTGATATTAGCAAATTATTTGATTAAACTTTTCCTTAAATTAATCGAGATTTTGTCGCCTCCGCAAAAAAGAAATGTCTTAGAAATATTGTTGGGAAAAAGGGAAAAAATGTGTGTTATGTTTTTTTACTCCGGAGTAAATAATCATAAAGACCGGTTTTATTGACGTATCCTTGCAATTAAATTGTTCCCCTCCCCGATCGAGAAAACATTCTATATACAACCTTAGAAACCATTAAAGCGATCTACTTACATACAGTTCTTCTTCCGTGTCTTTTTCTATATTAAAGTCCCCTAGTATCGGAGAATTAGTTATACAATTCAATTACAGAGTACTAATTACTGCCTAACATTTTTACAGATATAAGCCATTCCGTATTGATTGCCCATTTCCTTTCGCACAATACCTATTCTATCGATTTAGAAATACGTGTTTAATACTGAATGAACATTTTGGGCCGTGCACATCGAAAAAGGAGTCGTGTTGAAATTGCGAATAGAAATGAATCCGGCGAACCTGTATCAGCGCCTTCACTGTTCGCTAATAAGTAACACATGAGAGCCACGTCTAGCGAGTTTTGGGTCTTAACCCTTTCCAACATACAACACATTTTCAGCAGATTACTTTGAGCTCATCAAGACATAATTTGGGGAATTTACTATAAATATAAGTGTAATAATTGAATAGAGTTGAAAACATTGTGACATAATGAGAAATTGCTCATTATGAGCAATTTCTCATTTTGTTACAATGTTTTCAAATGTCGTCTGTTGCAGAGGCGTCAAAAAACGTATGCATGTGGGAAGGGGATACTGCATCTGCGTACAGTGAAGACTAAGGACAGACTCACCTGCGTCGTCACCGTCGGCATGTTTGCCCGTATATACCAGAATGCACATTGGGTGTTGACGCATCTGCGTACAGTGAAGACTAAGGACAGTGTGTGCACACACGCACAGACTCACCTGCGTCTTCACCGTCAGCATGTTTGCCCGTATATACCATAATGCACATTGGGTGTTAACGCATCTGCGTACAGTAAAGACTAAGGACAGTGTGTGCACACACGCACAGACTCACCTGCGTCTTCACCGTCAGCATGTTTGCCCGTATACACCTAAATGCACGTTGGGTGTTAACGCATCTGCGTACAGTGAACACTTGTGCATCCGTATATGCGTTTTCTATACCAACGTTTTTTTTTCAAATCTGACAAAGTGTAGCCCCAGTAGTTGTACACCAAAATAAATGCGGTCAAAGCGGAGTGTCATTTAAACCCAACATCGCTAGATATGGCTCATTTACACAGTATTGTTAGTTATAATGGTGTTATCGATCTGTTAGCATGTGTGTTAGGGTAACATGCTTGCCAAGTATCCTCCGAATGGGGATCACGCGTTACCTAAATGCAGTGTTTTGGACCCGATACTGTTGTGTAAGGTGGGCATGTATTGTTTCGCTTAAATTATGTTAAAGTAACACACACTGAATACTTTGTTGGGTAAATTTGAATGCAACCTTGGTTAGAGTCACCGTGTTTGTCTTAATGTGTATTAGCAGAATAGCTATTGTTAGTTCAAAAGCTCTAAATTGAGATGGATTCCCTTTAGTAAGGCTTACATATAGAATACAATTAATCTTAATATATCAATGGTTTAAACCTAAATACCACAGACATAGAAGAGAAATGTGTACGTGGTTGTTAGTTTAAAAGCTCTATTGTGAGGTGTATTCATTACTGTTAGTTAATATAACGAATACAAGTTATCTTAAAATACCCCTGGTTTAAGCTTTAAAATCACAGACACAGCAGAATAGTTGGTACATGTAAGAAGTTGAATGTTAAAAAGCTCTAATCCGATCGCTACTGTAAGGCTATCAACCTAACGTCCCTCGCTAAAGCTTTAATATACGTATAGCCAATCGGCTAACTCAGATGCGCAGGTTAGTATTTGCTATACGAAAATGCAACCAGACCAGATTTCTTCTCGACGCGACACATTCTTTAGTGTGTACTTTCTGAACTCATTCGGTTATCACATTACCTGTCATGCATTCTTTAGTGTGTACTTACTGAACTCATTCGGTTATCACATTACCTGTCATGCATTATTTAGTGTGTACTTACTGAACTCATTCGGTTATCACATTACCAGTCATGCATTCTTTAGTGTGTACTTCCTGAACTCATTCGGTTATCACATTACCTGTCACATTACCTGTCACATTACCCGTCATGTTTTCTTTTGAGTCATATACTTCTCTTGTTCTTGGAAATACACATCTCATCTGAAAAGTAAGAAGAGGCGTAGTTCCTATTGTTTCCACAATGTTTTGAAATGTCCTCTGCAATACATGAGTCAAGATACGTCTATATCGGTGCGAAAGGTTAACATTTTTCCTCATCAACGGTTAAAGATAGACGATTGCAGATTGTAGATAATAACCAGACGAATAAAACAATCTAAGTCTAGACATGTTCAATCATCAGATTCATTTCGACAGAGAGGAAATTCTTACCGACAATTTCCCCTTGTCTTCTTTAGATACAAATGTAATCTCATGCGACCCTTTCCTGGTGAACCTTCCAATTTTAAGGTCGATTTACATTACCCATGTCGGCCGAATCAATTAAATTTCTGGACGAACTAATACAACAAATAAACACTGTTAAACCATTTACCTGAGTCGTCTTCTTCTTTGACATCTGCAAAATGATTTCTAGAGAGCAAATATAAATAAAAAGGTAATGGGGCCCTGATTTGTTCACCTTAAAAGGTGCCCCTTAACCCTTTCCCTCATACGACAATTCTGCAGCAGACGACTTCGAACATATTTTGTCAAAAAAAGGAAAATATCCATAATTGAATGAATTACTATGACTAACAGTGGAAAACATTGTGGCAAAAGGAGAAATAGCTCGTTCTGGGCAATTTCTTCTTTTGTCACTATGTTTTCAAGAAGCCGTCTGCTGCGGAGGCGTCAGAAAGTATCTATATGAGGGAAAGGGTTAATACAATATCTATATTTACCGGACATTACACTATGCTGATCAACTTAACTTCGCATGTTCTCACATGAAATGAATCTGCAATTTAGTCAAATATATGAAACCCTGCCCTTGTGGAGCCATAGAAACCGATCAGAATGATATGTATTACACTACGTAGAAGGTCACCAACAGAATAATATTGTGAAATCATTTCGAAATCAGACAAGTACTTTAAGAGGAGTAAGTTTCAACGTTTGAACTATAGGAAATCAGGGGAAACAAGACCTGCGCTAGTGTCAAAATCTTTTTGACCGAACAAGATATCTTTAAAATGTGTTTTAAAGGGTCACCAGGGAAGCATTTTCGCCAAATCACATATTTGAGGATTTGTCGTGTTCCTTCTTTCTACGACACATTTTTCAACAACCAAAATGGTTTTGAACTAAGGAAGATGTATCGAAATCAGACCAGTACTTTCTGAGCAGAATATATTTAACCTCCTCTTGGATGGCATCTGGTGGCAAATTTCTTTAAAAAACTCAATATTGCTCGACTAGGTTTTAGGGGGTAACTTTAAAATCTTTTTGAAATCAGCAATTTCATTGAAAAATACTTTCAAAATTGTGTTATCTCACCCCCTTCCTGATCCTGCAACAACCATATTTTTATATAGATTTTAATCTTTCGAATAATCGTGAGAGAGAACAACCAAATAAACATTCCTGTGGGAGTGTTCGAAAATAATATATTGGTTTAATAGGAGATGCTGTTTAAAGAAATTGTTAACGACGAAGCACAACGGCGGCCAAACAACACTCTTTCCAGGCAACTGGCTAACTTCCCTCATAGATTTCAGCCCATTGGTGTAAGATGAATGACTCGTACGTGTCACAATGACTTTTGTCAATGATCGGAACGAATGAATGGCTCGAACTCACGACACCTGGATCGCTACCACACACCGTTACCAACTGGTATTCGCGGGTAACCCTAGAATAACACATTAGGTAAATGTTAACCCTTTCCTTCATACGACAATTCTGCAGCAGACGACTTTAAACATATTTTATCAAAAAATAGAAAAATCTCTATAATTTAATTGATAACCTATGACTAAAAGTGGAAAACATTGTGGCAAAAGGAGAAATTGCTGCTGAAGTAGGATTAGCACAATCCATGACCTTTGCATGAAACTCTCTGATATGTATGACATTGTTATATAATATATCACGGGAAGGAAACTACTTCGGTTTATTACAGGCCTTCTGAAGTAGGATTAGCCACAATCCATGGCCTTTGCCTGAAACACTCTGATATGTATGGCATTGCTATACAATACATCACGGGGAGTATAATTCATCTGTTTATTATACACACATTATTCATTTTAAGTAGCTAGTGGCACTTGAAGTTATACTGATACCATGACCAAGAGAGAAAATCTAGACAAAATATGACACATGATTAATTTATTGTCAGACGTAAACGGCTGGGGTTTCACCTCCTCTATAAAACACGAGTAGTTTCCGAGTTCTTTCCCAAAATAATTGGTGTAGATTTTCATAGGTCGAGTCTCGTGAAAAGGAATCTCTTACTTGTATAAATAACAGGGGCTTAGCTCCCTTTAGGCACTGTAGGCACGTGCCTACACATTTTTTTCTAAAAATGCCCCAAAATGCAGCTGCGGCGATACACATCTGCGTAATGTATCGACCAGATCAGCCTGCGCTGTCCGCGCATACTGATCCGGCCGACACATTGCGTCTAAGGGGGGGATAGATAGAGTAGCGATTTCTGAAACAGAAAATCCACAGGAGGCGAAAAGTGTATATCCGGGTACGCCTGTGTGGCATGCTTAGGCTGATCCGGGTTGATACTTTACGCAGAGTCTACAATGTTGATTTTCTCACGACGGCCTACCCATTGATTATTGCCAAGCTACGCCCCTGAATAAGACTTTCCAAAAGGATTTGTAATTATTATAATTATTATCTTATATCCTTTCCCCCATACACACCAATATCCAGCAGACGAATGTGAGAAATATATATGAATGAAAGTATAACTGTTGAAAACGTTGTGGCAAAAGCAAAAATTGCTCATGTTGAGCATTTTCCCTGTTTGCCACAGTGTTTTCAAAAGTCGTTTACCACAGATGTGTCGATACTATATGGGGGAAAAGGTTAATGCCAAGGGTTGGTTTGCTAAACGCATGTTTTTTACTTTCTTTCATGTATCCAAGATTTAGGTGTTTCTTTTGATTTGGACGTTTTGGGACACAAAAATACTTGTAAGGACTAAATCTCGTCTGAACAAATTGCTTATTTTCGTAATTCTTTCTTCATGATGTTGTCTTTAGCGCTGGTTCTCCAGATTTACCGTACACGTTATTGCGAACAAAGTTTAACCAAAATATCCCATTTCCGCATACAACAAATCTGAAGCAGACGACTTTGAAAATATCTAGGTAAAACTATAAAAACAATTCAATACAATAATGTAAAAGCAACAAAAATAGATTTGAAAACTGTGTTGATAAAGGAGAAAACCTTTTATTAGAAACAATTCCATACAATAAAGTAAACACAACAAAAAAAGATTTAAAATCTTTGTTGCTAAAGGAGAAAACCAGAGGTGTGTGAAGTTAGCGCGTAGATCGTAGATCGTAGCTCAACCAAAAAAATGTAATTGGCTGACCTGGGTCGTAGATCGTAGCTCAACCACTTTAAAAACATTGCGAATTGGTTGAGCTGGGTCGTAGATCGTAGCTCAACCACTCAAAAACATTGCGAATTGGTTGTGCTGGGTCGTAGATCGTAGCTCAACCACTACAAAAACATTGAGAATTGGTTGAGCTGGGTCTTAGATCGTAGCTGAACCACTTAAAAACATTGCGAATTGGTTGTGCTGGGTCGTAGATCGTAGCTCAACCACTAGAAAAACATTCTGAATTGGCTGACCTGGGTCGTAGATCGTAGCTCAACCACTTTAAAAACATTTTGAATTGGCTGCCCTGGGTCGTAGATCGTAGCTCAACCACTTTAAAAGCATTGCGAATTGGTTGTGCTGGGTCGTAGATCGTAGCTCAACCACTAGAAAAATATTCTGAATTGGCTGACCTGGGTCGTAGATCGTAGCTCAACCACTACAAAAACATTGAGAATTGGTTGAGCTGGGTCGTAGATCGTAGCTCAACCACTACAAAAACATTGAGAATTGGTTGAGCTGGGTCGTAGATCGTAGCTCAACCACTTAAAAACATTGCGAATTGGTTGTGCTGGGTCGTAGATCGTAGCTCAACCACTACAAAAACATTGAGAATTGGTTGGGCTGGGTCGTAGATCGTAGCTCAACCACTTAAAAACATTGCGAATTGGTTGAGCTGGGTCGTAGATCGTAGCTCAACCACTTAAAAACATTGCGAATTGGTTGTGCTGGGTCGTAGATCGTAGCTCAACCACTTAAAAACATTGTGAATTGGTTGTGCTGGGTCGTAGATCGTAGCTCAACCACTTAAAAACATTGTGAATTGGTTGTGCTGGGTCGTAGATCGTAGCTCAACCACTAGAAAAACATTCTGAATTGGCTGACCTGGGTCGTAGATCGTAGCTCAACCATTTTAAAAACATTGCGAATTTGTTGAGCTGGGTCGTAGATCGTAGCTCAACCACTACAAAAACATTGAGAATTGGTTGAGCTGGGTCGTAGATCGTAGCTCAACCACTTTAAAAACATTGCGAATTGGTTGACCTGGGTCGTAGATCGTAGCTCAACCACTAGAAAAATATTCTGAATTGGCTGACCTGGGTCGTAGATCGTAGCTCAACCACTAGAAAAACATTCTGAATTGGCTGACCTGGGTCGTAGATCGTAGCTCAACCACTTTAAAAACATTGCGAATTGGTTGTGCTAGGTCGTAGGTCGTAGCTCAACCACTAGAAAAACATTGAGAATTGGTTGAGCTGGGTCATAGATCGTAGCTCAACCACTTAAAAACATTGCAAATTGGTTGTGCTGGGTCGTAGATCGTAGCTCAACCACTTAAAAACATTGCGAATTGGTTGTGCTGGGTCGTAGATCGTAGCTCAACCACTACAAAAACATTGAGAATTGGTTGAGCTGGGTCTTAGATCGTAGCTCAACCACTTAAAAACATTGTGAATTGGTTGTGCTGGGTCGTAGATCGTAGCTCAACCACTAGAAAAACTTCTGAATTGGCTAACCTGGGTCGTAGATCGTAGCTCAACCACTTTAAAAACATTTTGAATTGGCTGACCTGGGTCGTAGATCGTAGCTCAACCACTTTAAAAACATTGCGAATTGGTTGTGCTGGGTCGTAGATCGTAGCTCAACCACTAGAAAAATATTCTGAATTGGCTGACCTGGGTCGTAGATCGTAGCTCAACCACTTTAAAAACATTGCGAATTGGTTGTGCTAGGTCGTAGGTCGTAGCTCAACCACTAGAAAAACATTGAGAATTGGTTGAGCTGGGTCATAGATCGTAGCTCAACCACTTAAAAACATTGCGAATTGGTTGTGCTGGGTCGTAGATCGTAGCTCAACCACTTAAAAACATTGCGAATTGGTTGTGCTGGGTCGTAGATCGTAGCTCAACCACTATAAAAACATTGAGAATTGGTTGAGCTGGGTCTTAGATCGTAGCTCAACCACTTAAAAACATTGTGAATTGGTTGTGCTGGGTCGTAGATCGTAGCTCAACCACTAGAAAAACTTCTGAATTGGCTGACCTGGGTCGTAGATCGTAGCTCAACCACTTTAAAAACATTTTGAATTGGCTGACCTGGGTCGTAGATCGTAGCTCAACCACTTTAAAAACATTGCGAATTGGTTGTGCTGGGTCGTAGATCGTAGCTCAACCACTAGAAAAATATTCTGAATTGGCTGACCTGGGTCGTAGATCGTAGCTCAACCACTACAAACACATTGAGAATTGGTTGAGCTGGGTCGTAGATCGTAGGTCAACCACTACAAAAACATTGAGAATTGGTTGAGCTGGGTCGTAGATCGTAGCTCAACCACTTAAAAACATTGCGAATTGGTTGTGCTGGGTCGTAGATCGTAGCTCAACCACTTTAAAAACATTGCAAATTGGTTGTGCTGGGTCGTAGATCGTAGCTCAACCACTACAAAAACATTGAGAATTGGTTGAGCTGGGTCGTAGATCGTAGCTCAACCACTTAAAAACATTGCGAATTGGTTGTGCTGGGTCGTAGATCGTAGCTCAACCACTAGAAAAACATTCTGAATTGGCTGACCTGGGTCGTAGATCGCAGCTCAACCAACGGAAAATCATTCTGAATTGGCTGACCTGGGTCGGAGATCGGAGCTCAACCACTAGAAAAATATTGCGAATTGGCTGATCTGGGTCGTAGATCGTAGCTCAACCACTAGAAAAACATTATGAATTGGCTGACCTGGGTCGTAGATCGTAGCTCAACCACTAGAAAAACATTGCGAATTGGCTGACCTGGGTCGTAGATCGTAGCTCAACCACTTGAAAAACATTCATAATTGGCTGACCTGGGTCGTAGATCGTAGCTCAACCACCTGAAAATCATTGCGAATTGGCTGACCTGGGTCGTAGATCGTAGCTCAACCAATGGTAAAACATACTGAATTGGCTGACCTGGGTCGTAGATCGTAGCTCAACCAATGGTAAAACATAATGAATTGGCTGACCTGGGTCGTAGATTGTAGCTCAACCACTTGAAAAACATTCTGAATTGGCTGACCTGGGTCGTAGGTCGTAGCTCAGCCACTAGAAAAACGTTGCGAATCAGTTGAGCTGGGTCGTAGATCGTAGCTCAACCTCTTGAAAAACATTCTCAATTGGCTGACCTCGGTCGTAGATCGTAGCTCAACCCCTAGAAAAACATTGCGAATTGGCTGACCTGGGTCGTAGATCGTAGCTCAACCACTGCAAAAACATTGCGAATTGGCTGACCTGGGTCGTAGATCGAAGCTTAACCAATGGAAAAACATTCTGAATTGGCTGACCTGAGTCAAAGATCGCAGCTCAACCAACGGAAAAACATTCTGAATTGGCTGACCTGGGTCGGAGATCGGAGCTCAACCACTAGAAAAACATTGAGAATTGGTTGAGCTGGGTCGTAGATCGTAGGTCAACCACTACAAAAACATTGAGAATTGGTTGAGCTGGGTCGTAGATCGTAGCTCAACCACTTAAAAACATTGCGAATTGGTTGTGCTGGGTCGTAGATCGTAGCTCAACCACTTTAAAAACATTGCAAATTGGTTGTGCTGGGTCGTAGATCGTAGCTCAACCACTACAAAAACATTGAGAATTGGTTGAGCTGGGTCGTAGATCGTAGCTCAACCACTTAAAAACATTGCGAATTGGTTGTGCTGGGTCGTAGATCGTAGCTCAACCACTAGAAAAACATTCTGAATTGGCTGACCTGGGTCGTAGATCGCAGCTCAACCAACGGAAAATCATTCTGAATTGGCTGACCTGGGTCGGAGATCGGAGCTCAACCACTAGAAAAATATTGCGAATTGGCTGACCTGGGTCGTAGATCGTAGCTCAACCACTAGAAAAACATTGTGAATTGGCTGACCTGGGTCGTAGATCGTAGCTCAACCACTAGAAAACATTGCGAATTGCTGACCTGGGTCGTAGATCGTAGCTCAACCACTTGAAAAACATTCATAATTGGCTGACCTGGCTCGTAGATCGTAGCTCAACCACCTGAAAATCATTGCGAATTGGCTGACCTGGGTCGTAGATCGTAGCTCAACCAATGGTAAAACATACTGAATTGGCTGACCTGGGTCGTAGATCGTAGCTCAACCAATGGTAAAACATAATGAATTGGCTGACCTGGGTCGTAGATTGTAGCTCAACCACTTGAAAAACATTCTGAATTGGCTGACCTGGGTCGTAGGTCGTAGCTCAGCCACTAGAAAAACGTTGCGAATCGGTTGAGCTGGGTCGTAGATCGTAGCTCAACCACTTGAAAAACATTCTCAATTGGCTGACCTCGGTCGTAGATCGTAGCTCAACCCCTAGAAAAACATTGCGAATTGGCTGACCTGGGTCGTAGATCGTAGCTCAACCACTGCAAAAACATTGCGAATTGGCTGACCTGGGTCGTAGATCGAAGCTTAACCAATGGAAAAACATTCTGAATTGGCTGACCTGAGTTGTAGATCGCAGCTCAACCAACGGAAAAACATTCTGAATTGGCTGACCTGGGTCGGAGATCGGAGCTCAACCACTAGAAAAATATTGCGAATTGGCTGATCTGGGTCGTAGATCGTAGCTCAACCACTAGAAAAACATTGCGAATTGGCTGACCTGGGTCGTAGATCGTAGCTCAACCACTAGAAAAACATTGCGAATTGGCTGACCTGGGTCGTAGATCGTAGCTCAACCACTGCAAAATCATTGCGAATTGGCTGACCTGGGTCGTAGATCGTAGCTCAACCACTAGAAAAACATTGCGAATTGGTTGAGCTGGGTCGTAGATCGTAGCTCAACCACTTGAAAATCATTGCGAATTGGTTGATCTGGGTCGTAGATCGTAGCTCAACCACCTGAAAATCATTGCGAATTGGCTGACCTGGGTCGTAGATCGTAGCTCAACCAATGGAAAAACATTCTGAATTGGCTGACCTGGGTCGTAGATCGTAGCTCAACCAATGGAAAAACATTCTGAATTGGCTGACCTGTGTCGTAGATCGTAGCTCAACCACTTGAAAAACATTCATAATTGGCTGACCTGGGTCGTAGATAGTAGCTCAACCACTAGAAAAACATTGCGAATTGGCTGACCTGGGTCGTAGATCGTAGCTCAACCAATGGAAAAACATTCTGAATTGGCTGACCTGGGTCGTAGATCGTAGCTCAACCACTTGAAAAACATTCTGAATTGGCTGACCTGGGTCGTAGATCGTAGCTCAACCACTAGAAAAACATTGCAAATTGGCTGACCTGGGTCGTAGATCGTAGCTCAACCACTAGAAAAACATTTCGAATTGGCTGATCTGCGTCGTAGATTGTAGCTCAACCAATGGAAAAACATTGCGAATTGGCTGACCTGGGTCGGAGATCGTAGCTCAACCACTAGAAAAACATTGCGAATTGGCTGATCTGGGTCGTAGATCGTAGCTCAACCACTAGAAAAACATTGTGATTAGGCTGACTTGGTTGGGTCGTAGATCGTAGCTAAACCACTATAAAAACATTGCGAATTAGCTGACCTGGGACGTAGATCGTAGCTCAACCACTAGAAATACATTGCGAATTGGCTGACCTGGGTCGTAGATCGTAGCTCAACCACTTGAAAAACATTCATAATTGGCTGACCTGGGTCGTAGATCGTAGCTCAACCACTTGAAAAACATTCATAATTGGCTGACCTGGGTCGTAGATCGTAGCTCAACCACTAAAAAAACATTGCAAATTGGTTGAGCTGGGTCGTAGATCGTAGCTCAACCACTAGACAAACATTGCGAATTGGCTGACCTGGGTCGTAGATTGTAGCTCAACCAATGGTAAAACATTCTGAATTGGCTGACCTGGGTCGTAGATCGTAGCTCAACTAATGGAAAAACATTCTGAATTGGCTGACCTGGGTCGTAGATCGTAGCTCAACCAATGGAAAAACATTCTGAATTGGCTGACCTGGGTCGTAGATCGTAGCTCAACCAATGGAAAAACATTCTGAATTGGCTGACCTGGGTCGTAGATCGTAGCTCAACCAATGGAAAAAACATTCTGAATTGGCTGACCTGGGTCGTAGATCGTAGCTCAACCAATGGAAAAAACATTCTGAATTGGCTGACCTGGGTCGAAATCGTAGTTCAACCACTTGAAAAACATTCATAATTGGCTGACCTAGGTCGTAGATCGTAGCTCAACCACTAGAAAAACATTGCAAATTGGTTGAGCTGGGTCGTAGATCGTAGCTCAAACACTAGAACACCATTTAGTCATGCATATACTATATTTGATCCGTCTCTGGTAAAAGAGCATGTGACATATTTTAATATATCTTGATAACAATTTGAGAAAAGGATATTTTCTCTCCCCAAGAATGACTCTTACTGTTCCCAGATTGTTTTCATGGATATCACAGCACTTATATGGGTATACAATTTTTTATATATACATGTATATGTGTCCATATGCAGACGTATGCTTTGCATTGCATGTCCGTGTTAACTACTAAGGACATCCTCACTGACATGTTTTGCGTGTGTATGGTATGTATATATGTTTTATATACATGCGTATACTCTGCATTACGTGTCAGTGGGAATGTCCAGGTCAACTACGAAGGATATCCTTACTGACATGTTTTGTTATCTGTGTGCGTGTGTATGGTATGTATATATGTTTTATATACATGCGTATACTCTGCATTACGTGTCAGAAGGAATGTCCGTGTCAACTACGAAGGACATCCTTACTGACATGTTTTGTTCTGTAGAGGCCTTAGTCAAGGCAGTCGAAGCCCGTGGACAGCTACCAGGTCCGTAAGTCGAATTTCCTACCCGAATTTACCGCGTAATTTAAGGGAGCACTCCGTCCTAGAGGCTTAGTCAAGGCAGTCGAAGCACGAACATTTCACAATGGAGTTGGAACACTTTTTTTTTTTTTTCTCAGGGACAGCTACCAGGGCCGTAAGTGGAATTTTCTACCCCGAGTTTACCGCGTAATTTAAAGGGAGCACTCCGTCATAGAGGCCTTAGTCAAGGCAGTCGAAGCACGAACATTTCACAATGGAGTGGAGACACTTTTTTTTTTTTTTTACGGGACAGCTACCTGGGCCGTAAGTGGAATTTCTACCCGAGGTTTACCGCGTAATTTAAAGGGAGCACTCCGTCATAGAGGCCTTAGTCAAGGCACGTCGAAGCCACGAACATTTCACAATGGAGTTGAACCCTTTTTTTTTTTTTTTTTCACGGGACAGCTACCTGGGCCGTAAGTGGAATTTCTACCCGAGTTGACCGCGTACTATTATAGGGAGCACTCCGTCCTAGAGGCCTAAGTCAAGGCAGTCGAAGCACGAACATTTTCACAATGAGTGGAACCCTTTTTTTTTTTTTTTTCACGGGACAGCTACCAGGGTCGTAAGACCGAATTTCTACCCGAGTGTACACCATTTAAAGGGAGCACTCCGTCATAGAGGCATAAGTCAAGAGGTGTGTGAAGTTAGCGCGTAGATCGTAGATCGTAACTCAACCACTTGGAAAAGAAAATCGAGATGTTCGAGATATGGAGATGGTCGAGTTATCGAAAAGTTCGAGTTATCGAGAGGTCGAAATTATCGAATGTTCGAGTTATCAAAAAGTTCGAATTATCGAGAAGTCGAATTATGAAAACAAGTTCGAGATAAAAAAAAGTTCGAAATATAAAAAGTTCGAGTTATCGAGAGGTCGAATTATGGAAAATTTCGAGTTAAAACAAATTCTTATGAAAAATGGTTCGAGTTACCGAGAGCTTGTGAATTTATCGAAAGTTCGATTTATCGAGATGTCGAATTATCGAAAAAATTCGAGTAAACATTTTTACCTTTCGATAATTCGACCTCTCGATAACTCGAACTTTTTTCATAATTCGACTTCTCGGTAATTCGACACTTTTTGATAACTCGAACATTTCGATAATTCGACCTCTCGATAACTCAAACTTTTCGATAACTCGACCATCTCCATATCTCGAACATTCACGATAACTCGAACATTTTTGATAACTCGAAGACATCTCAATATTTCGAACATATCGATCACTCGAATATATTGATAACTCGAATGTATAAATATCTCGATCTTTTCAGTGGTTGAGCTAACGATCTACGACCCAGGTCAGCATTTCCCAATGTTTGTCAAGTGGTTGAGCTACGATCTACGACCCAGCTCAACCGACCCCAGCTCAAACCATTTCGCAATGTTTTTCTAGTGTTGAGCTACGATCTAAGACCCAGCTCAACCAATTCTCAATGTTTTTTGTAGTGGTTGAGCTACGATCTACGACCAGCACAACCAATTCGCAATGTTTTTAAGTGGTTGAGCTACGATCTACGACCCAGCACAAACCAATTCGCAATGTTTTTAAGTGGTTGAGCTACGATCTATGACCCAGCTCAACCAATTCTCAATGTTTTTGTAGTGGTTGAGCTACGACCTACGACCCAGCACAACCAATTCGCGAATGTTTTTAAAGTGGTTGAGCTACGATCTACGACCCAAGGTCAGCCAATTCAGAATGTTTTTCTAGTGGGTTGAGCTACGATCTACGACCCAGGGTCAGCCAATTCAGAATGTTTTTCTAGAGGTTGAGCTACGATCTACGACCCAGGTCAGCCAATCTCAGAATGTTTTTCTAGCTGGTTGAGCTACCGATCTACGACCCAGGTCAGCCAATTCAGAATGTTTTTCTAGTGGTTGAGCTACGATCTACGACCCAGCACAACCAATTCGCAATGTTTTTAAGTGGTTGAGCTACGATCTACGACCCAGCACAACCCAATTCGCAAAAAAGTTCTTTAAAGTGGTTGAGCTACGATCTACGACCCAGCACAACTAATTCGCAATGTTTTTAAAGTGGTTGAGCTACGATCTACGACACAGGTCAGCCAATTCAGAATGTTTTTCTAGTGGTTGAGCTTACGATCTACGACCCAGCACAACCAATTCGCAATGTTTTTAAAATGGTTGAGCTACGATCTACGACCCAGGTCAGCCAATTCAGAATGTTTTTCTAGTGGTTGAGCTAACGATCTACGACCCAGCACAACCAATTCGCAATGTTTTTAAGTGGATTGAGCTACGATCTACGACCCAGCTCAACCAATTCTCAATGTTTTTGTAGTGGTTGAGCTACAGATCTACGACCCAGCACAACCAATTCGCAATGTTTTTAAGTGTTGAGCTACGATCTAACGACCCAGCTCAACCAATTCTCAATGTTTTTGTAGTGGTTGAAGCTACGATCTACGACCCAGGTCAGCCAATTCAGAATATTTTTCTAGTGGTTGAGCTACGAATCTACGACCCAGCACAACCAATTCGCAATGTTTTAAAAGTGGTTGAGCTACGATCTACGACCCAGGTCACTCAATTCAAAATGTTTTTAAAGTGGTTGAGCTACGATCTACGACCCAGGTCAGCCAATTCAGAATGTTTTTCTAGTGGTTGAGCTACGATCTACGACCCAGCACAACCAATTCACAATGTTTTTAAGTGGTTGAGCTACGATCTAAGACCCAGCTCAACCAATTCTCAATGTTTTTGTAGTGGTTGAGCTACGATCTATCGACCCAGCACAACCAATTCGCAAAGTTTTTAAGTGGTTGAGCTACGATCTACGACCCAGCACAAGCCATTCGCAATGTTTTTAAAGTGGTTGAGCTACGCATCTACGACCCAGGTCAGCGCGCATTAACATTTTTTTTGGTTGAGCTACGATCTACGATCTACGCGCTAACTTCACACACCTGAAAACCAGAGGTGTCGTAAAGCGTCTAAGAAAGGGATACGAGACAAACTGATTACCATAGTTCAATTACATATTATCAAAATATTCAAATCACATAGTGATAAAAACAACTGTTAAATGTCATAATTGTTAACACGTGTTTTAAAGATAAATAACAGACGTGATTAAGACATATACAGTCAAACCTGTGCTAAAGACCACCTGTGTGTATTCATTCCCTGTCTATAGCAAACACAATTTTAATTTTCCATTTTCTTCATAAATGAACCCGCAAGTAAAGAACACATGTATACAAAGACCAGATTAGTCTCTTCCCGCGGGTGGTCTCTAAACACAGGTTGGACTGTATATTTAACCCTTTCCCTCATACGACAATTCTGCAGCAGACGACTTTGAACACATTTTGTCAAAACATAGAACCTCCATAATTGAATGGATAACCTATGACAAAAAGTGGAAAACATTGTGGCAAAAGGAGAAATTGCACGTTTTGTGCAATTTCTTCTTTTGTCACTATGTTTTCAAAAATCCGTCTGCTGCAGAGGCGTCAGAAAGCGTCTAGTTGAGGGAAAGGGTTAATTAAACGTATACACGTTATTTAGTTTCTATCAACGGACTGAATGCAACATAAACGGTTGTCAAATTGTACAGAAAACACGGATAGAGCAAAATGAACGTTCTTTTTATGTAACAATTAAGCGTAAAGGTCTAGCTGTATTCTCTTTCGGTGGTGTATTTAACTAAATATAGGTAACTAAGTTGTCAACGTGTTAAGTTTACTGGCCTAGTGTTTAACCCTTTCCCACCTATAGACGCATTTTGACGCATCTGCAGCAGACGACTTATGAAAACATCATGTCAAAATGTGAAATTGCTCAGAACGAGCAATGTTCTCCTTTTGCCACAATGTTTTCAACTTTTTCACAATAATTATACCTACAATTAAAAAATTTCCATATTTTTAGTAAACATTTGCAAAGTCGTCTGCTGCATATTTGTTGTATGATAGAAAGGGTTAAGGCATCCATTTACCGAGCGGGAGATAAAGGTTCGAATTCCAGTGGTGACAGATGGATCCATTCCAATATGGTGATACGACATTATTAAATAATGTTATCGAATGCCGGCCTCTCTGGTCTGATAATGTGTCTCATAAGTCAGAAATGACTGACCCCTTTCAATAGAAGTGACCACCTCGCTGGTGTAATGGTAGAGCGTCCGCCTCGGTGCGAAAGGTCGTGAGTTCGATCCCCGGTCGTGTCATACCAAATACTATAAAAATTGTAGTAATGAAATTCCCTCCATGGCGTTCAGGGTTGTGGGGTTAGCATAACGACTGCAACTTCACTCGGTGTTCATTTAGAATATCGCATTCGTTCAGTTGAAATATGTATTTATTCAGTTGTGTGTGGGTGTTTGTGTGTTTTCACGAAGGCGGGATGTGAGTTTAATCATTTCCCACCTGCACACGTAGTTTGATCCATATGCAGCAGACGACTTTCGAAGACATTGTGGCAAAAGGAATTGTACGTAATAAGCAATTTCTACTTTTGCCACACTGTTTTCAAATAATTTCAATAATCATATTTTTTTCATTTATAGAGAAAATCAAAATTCTCCGAAAGATGATTTTTAAAGTCGTCTGCTGCAGATTTGTTGTATATGGGTAAGGGTTAACTAATTGTCTGATACAAACTTTCGAACAAGGCCATCAACTGAATTCCGGGAGGCAGCCAGACTTGATTTACCATCGCAACGCACTTATAGAATAATAAGATTAAAGGAAAGTTTCGGTACGTGCATCCAGTCTCAACAAAGTCGGATTTAATTGCCTGTACACATGATAAATATACTGTTGTGCAATAACCCCTTTACCGTTAACAGAAGCGTGTCGAGCCATGAAAAGTGAAATGATAATGACCACAGACTGTAACATCTGAGTTCAATTTCAAGCTCAGCCAACATTTCTTTTTGATAATTCAACTAGCTTTTCCAGTGAAAATTAAAAGAAGTGTATATCTGATAATGACCATGACGTAAGAGAAACTATTGTATCACCATTTTGAAAAGTAACATTTCTCCCACCTCAAACTCTATCTTTTTAAGGAGAAGAGTTACCTAGTTGGCTCTACACGGGTATCAGGTAAATAAGAAGTAAGCGAATGTTTGACAGCTATCAAGCTTTCAGTTTTCCAGGATTCACATTTTTCTACATATTTTTAAAGGTAGGTTTTTATAGAAAATTAAAAATGCTGACTCTGAACAGCAATTGTTTAGATTATACTTATGCAGATAAACTAAGAGACTTATCATGAATACAACATTCAAAAGTATGGGGAAAGTCACATATTATTGTTCACCCGGTTTGATTGATAGACTTTAACAGCACTAAAAGAAACACTACTTATATATTATATATATATATATATATATTACAGTTGTTAAGATCTATAAAGGACATAATTTGAATGCTTTAAGTTGAAATGTGATAGGCTGGCTCTGTAGGTAAATACAATAGATATCAGTCCATCGGTCGTGAGTTAAAACCCCGGCTTATATGCATGTATGTCCGTCTGTCTGTCTGTCTGTATGTCTGTATAAACGTATATGATTTGTAAGTGTAGCCCCGACCCTACACGTACATACGCACTGTATATTTATAACTATATATATATACACAGAACAGGTGGTTTGGGGGAACTATGTCACAGGGATAGCCTACTCGTTCTTTGCTACATGTATGACTGACACTGTCTAAGCTTTAGTTTGATATCAATAGATGATTGCGATGGGTGTCATATCAATATGTACTTTATGAGGAGGGAGTCGTAGCTAAAAAAAAAGTGCACTTATGAGTAAAATGATGTTTATCAATGAATAAACGCATTTACATTGATCACGAATGAAATTCAAATGAAAATTACAATCAACAATTGAACGTGTTATGATCCTTTCCGTTCATCGAGACTGGCACTTTGGATATAACCACAGCCGTTTAACCAGTATAGTTTAACTCAATTATGTATTTTCGAAGGGTTTCTGAACGTTCCAAAATGTTTACGTGATAAATATTTGTCTCTTTGCCATTCAGTTGTCTTGATTTAATTCAATCAATTACAGCTGTGTTTGTTTTGTTCTTAAAATTATAGATTGCATTGTGCTCAGTGATTTATGGTTTTCAGAGACGGAAAAGGGGAAAAAATCTAGATAATTCAGAAGCAAGGGTTTGCTTGTCAGGTGCATATCATTTCGTGTTTTATAGACATAACTTAGACTGTTTTCACTTTGCTGTTGGCGCATGAATGCACGTCTTGCTAGACGGGAATGCGAGTACAATAAAGGATATGTTTGGTTTGAATGATGTGGCAATGTGATGTATAATTACTGCCGTTTCCTGGTAATTAGACACACGCATAAAACAAGCAGTTCTAACCACGGGAAGTATGTTAAATTAAGACTGGGATACCTGCAATGATAATTTACGACCTACCTATCATACCAGTCAAAACAGTTAACTTCACTCTCCGTTAGAAAATATTCAACTTTACGGCTTTTGATATAGTTGGTTCGCTGGGTGTTGGATATAATTTATGAGTTATTTCACCTACCAGTCTAACTAGTTAACCATGTGTTATTCGGTCCATTATATAACCAGGGCTGTGTTCAACAAACACATTATGATTAATATCACATAGCAGTCGAACTTGTTAACCGTTTCTTAATCGATGTTCTGTATTATCGCAGTACTTACATGTACTGTGTATATATGAGAATACATATATTAATGAAACCTGTAAATTATACCCTGCATTACTCATTCTTTTGTATATCTTAATTAATTGAATGTCACCAAAATGAAATTCTTTTTTGTGGAAGATTCTGATAACGAATCCATCGGCCGTAATGATGGAATAATGAAATAAATGGAGAACACTATATTGTCGCAGTAAATACAAAAGTCACTTGGTTGTTTGCCCCGTCGTATTAAAGTGATGGAAACTATGTCATTATTGTGTGCAAATGATTATCTTCAAATAAACATTGGATGTTTTATATTGTGATGGCTCAGGACATGTTAGAATTGTTTTTTATTTAGATTAACAGTTAAAAATGTTTAACCACCCAAGCCTCTATAAATGTTTCAATTTGTTAGTAGCATTTTAACATTTAATCTTTGGAATAAATGCACTTTTTAATAAACAACGTAAATTAGTGATTTATCTTATAATGTTGCAATATGGCCCGGGTTTAAATGTTTATCTAGATATTAGACAACAACTAAGGTCTATTCAATATGGCCCGGATTTTAATGTTTATCTAGATATTAGACAACAACTAAGGTTTATTCAATATGGCCCGGGTTTAAATGTTTATCTAGATATTAGACAACAACTAAGGTCTATTCAATATGGCCCGGGTTGTAATGTTTATCTAGATATTAGACAACAACTAAGGTCTATTCGATATGGCCCGGGTTTTAATGTTTATCTAGATATTAGACAACAACTAAGGTTTATTCAATATGGCCCGGGTTTAAATGTTTATCTAGATATTAGACAACAACTAAGCTTTATTCAATATGGCCCGGGTTTAAATGTTTATCTAGATATTAGACAACAACTAAGGTGTATTCAATGTATAGGTAAATAAGTCGCAAAGTGTAAAATTGGTCTTGCACATTTTGTGTGTGTCTAATTAATTCCAAATATATGTGTTTTTATTTAATTTTCTCTAAAAAAAAAAAAAGCATTTCAAAGTAAGAACATGCGCTTTAATATTGCTCTTTGAAGGCGGATTTTATTTCAATAAGTAGTCTTTCAATTTAAAACTGTGATATTATTCCCGTGGTGTGCAAATATCTAGACAGCTTTATTAAAATGGCATAAAATAGAGGAGACATATTAAGTCCGCTTTATGAACATTTAATCGCCTGTATTCTCAATGAAGAAGATTGCACGATCCCTAAATGAAAACTAAATTGACCATAAGTTGGTACATTTAGTAAATTATATTTCCCTATGTCCACCCCAACAACCGCGCCAAATCTACTAGAAACAGTATGTTAATTGCTAAAACAAATTAGAACATTATTATAATTCTTGTTGACAATACTAACATGTTTTTACAAAGAACTATACAACTACCTGATTATATGAGATCCCAGAAGACTACACCCATAACCATAATTAACCCAGTGTATTCTGCAATGCATACGAGAGCGTCATGTCATGCTTCCATCCTGTTTTTATATCACATCTCATAAAATCACATTTCATGACACTTTCCCACATACAGCAGATGACTTCCAAGTATATGGAGCAATATGGGCCGTCCCGTGAAAAAACCAACATTGTGGTATCTATGTAAAGTATCGATCCAGATCAGCCTAAGCATGCCATGCAGGTTAACCCGGACACTTTTCGCCTCCTGCAGATTTTTTGTTTAAGGAATCATTAATCTATACCTCTATCCACCTGAGACGGAATGTGTCGGCCCGGATCTGTCTGCGCAGGCTGATCTGTGTCGATACATTACGCAGAGACCAAAACGTTGGTTTTCTCGCGGGACGGCTCATACCATAAATGAATGTGTAATTATTGAAAAAAGTTGAAAACATGGTGGTAAATGTAAAAAGTGCACACCATCAGGATTATCGAATTTTGCCTTAGTGATTTCAGATTGTGACTGCTGCATCTGCGTCAAAATATGTTTGTATGTGGGAAAGAGTTGAATTATTAATATTGAAACAAATTCAGTGGAAAAATAATATTTCCACAATATGCAGCATTGTAACATGATTTATTGACTGATTTATCACTTCACAAAAGGCAATATCGATACCAACAGAAAACACCCCTTACACTAGCATGTAGTATGTCAATGTAAAACACAGTCTCCGGCAATTATCTAAATGAAATTAAATCACCAAAGGACAGACATTTCCCTGTTATATGTGTAAGCACATTATACCAGCCATGTATCATCTATGCCAACACTTTCAGTTCCAATAAAATAAATTAATCTGCCGAACAACACATACTTGGATCAAATGAAGAATGTGTTTAACTTAACTTAAATTATTCTTTCATTCTAAGAAAATTCCTATCTTTTATTGAGATTTACGTTAATTTGGAAAAACACCACATTACTGTGGAATCAATTTATAATGTTATACTTTATGTCGTTTTAATAACATAGACATAGACATAGTTCCATTTACGTATACGTATTTACGTACATATAAAGAAAATAATGTCATGGTCAGTTAATAGTGTTTTTAGGATAAAATAAAATAATAGGAAGATGAATGACGCTGGTCACAGTGACTTTTGTCAAACGTCGAAAAGAATGTTTGACAGCCCGCTACCGAGTGAGCTACCGGGGCACGGCCTATAACACATGCATTTAATATCCTATACAGTTACTGCTTCCAACAGTTATATTTAAACTCGTTGAATATGAACACATGTATATATACATGAACTATTAAGATTGATATTATCGTTTACAACAACATCATAATATATATTTTTACTTTCCTATATTATACATTTTATTGTTTCTAACAGTTATATATGCACTCATTTAATATGAACACCTGAATATCAATATTATAATTAGGTTAACCCTTTACCACATATACGCGCATTTTGAAGCAGCTGCAACAGACGCCATTTGAAAACATTGTGAAAAAAGGAGAAATTACCCAAGAGTAATTTCTCCTTTCGTCCCAACATTTTATTTACAGATAATTTCCATACTTTTTGTATGTCTGTTGTTTCTAGAATGACAAGAATGTCCCCATTCCTTTGTTCTGCGATTGTTTTTATCTTCAACTATAAACAAGTGCTCCACTGCTAGACGGGTTTTATCACTCTCTTTACCCTACCTACATTTACAGAACCATCACAAATTAAACCTTCATGACTCTGAATGTCTCACAAAAGAGCCAGGGTATGAGAAAAGGTAAATGTTGGACATTTTCAACAGTGTAGGCTCTGATAATCGTGTCTACCTGATCAGTAATATCACAATCTACACAAGTTGATAGAACCTTATAACAAGCTTGTGTGAGTATCATGTGAACGAAGTTCATCTTGATAAGAATGTGCGGATGCTTTAGTTCGAATAAGAAGTTGAGGAGGCATTCTATCATTTATGAAAAGTCTGCCGACAACCAACCTGCAATTCGGAGATTTATGCTACAGGTTCCATTATCACTAAAATACGGACCGTGGATCTACGGTGCTGCCAATTTGAATTGACAAGTTTGTCTCAGACTCACAAATCAAGCGACAAACCCGTCTATATCAGTACAGAATTATCCAGTCTAAAATGAAAGGACACGATTGGGAAAACTTTCCGTATGTTTTGTTACTTATATTGAATTGAAACATTTAATGAAAATGAATGTAAAAACAAAGAAGTCCTTTTTGTCTCTTTCATTTACATTCCATAATAATAATAAAAAAATATAATAAAATTTGTTCCTATTGTTTTGAAACTCCAATTCATATAGATCTGTTTATTCGGCATTGACTATCATTTTTTGCAGAGTTCCAACAAAACTATCAATATCTGTAGCGACAAATGTAAATACATAATTATAATCAACGCTTAAGTGTACCATTTTCAACGGTAAACATATATTTGACATAAAGACATTTCAACCGTTTGTTCGGAATATCATGCTTAATTTAAAAGTCCTCGGTCTGGTCATACCAAGGACTCAATACATTGTAATAATGGCTGCCCTCCTTGGCGCTCAGGGTTGCGAGGTTTGCATTAAACTAACTGGTTGGTGTCAGGATAAATGGACGAGTTGTACTGGTAACTTACCCGGGAAACGCCTTGATATTACTGAAAAATTGTTGAAAATGCCGTTAAACACCAACAAAACTTTAACAGCACTAAAATAAAAATACTTACAGTTGTTAAGATCTTGTTAATGACTTAATTTGAATGCTTTAAGTTGAAATGTGATAGGCTGGCTCTGTAGGTAAATACAAACGATATCAGTCCATCGGTCGTGAGTTAAAACTCCGACTTATATGCATGTATGTCCGTTTATCTCTCCATCTATCTGTCTGTCTGTCTGTACGTCTGGCCGAGTACTTGTGGGTTGTGGTGTTTTCCTAAAGCCCACCCACCACCGTTATAAAGACACGTTTTCCTAAAGCCCACCCTCCACCGTTATAAAGACACGTTTTCCTAAAGCCCACCCACCACCGTTATAAAGACACTTAGATAAATAGTTTTACGGAATGAATTGCATACTTGTGGGGTGCACCATGCAGACCAATTAAAAAGTGAACATTCATTGTAGCATTTAACACTTTCCCACATACAACTAAAACTTCGGTAGACGACTTAGCTAAAGTGATAACAATTTGTCTTTGAAAATATAAATATTGAATAATGTTGAAAACATTGTGGTAAACGGAGAAATTTAAAATCATTATAAATGTGTGTTATTTATGTGTGTACTACAATTGTTTTATAAGTGCGTCATCTATAAGCGTGAACTTAAAATATATAAACGAGCTTAAAGCTGGTTTACTTTGATTCTTACACATGTTTGTGTAGTGAATTCAGTAGGATAAATAGGTTCACCCTGTAATTCAATATTCCAATCTGTGTTCTTGCAAAATTAAAAAAAAAAACCCATTAAAGCCAACCTCGTGAACAACCAACCAGACAACATGTAAAAATGTAATTAATGAGTAATGGCATGGACAATGTTAATTCATAGTATTGGTGCATCGCTCTAGGGACAGCGATCCCGAGCCCCGGTAGCTCAGTCGGTAGCGACGCGGGATGTCAATCCAGGGGTTGAATGTTCGAATCCAAGCTCGGCCAGCATTCACTGTGCGTCATTCGTCTTTCAGCAGCCAGTCGCTTGGAAGATATGCTGTGTTGAGTTATGGTATGAGAAAGCCAGGAGTACGTGAACTGGCCGCTGTGATATGAGTGAACAATTGTTGAAAGCGGCGTTAAACCCCAATCAATCAAACTGGACCCCTGATTCAACACCAACCTGATAACCAAGGTGAAGTGCCACACGACTTGTCTAGAATACTAATACTGTATACTCGCGTGTTAACATTTAACTTCACCCAATCTTAATGTTAAAATTCAGCAGAGAACTAGAATGTTTAAACAGCACGTTCAGCTTCGTAATTCAGGTATACTTAAATGTTTACTTTGGAATGGAAGTCAATGAGGAAATCATATCAAGCAAACAGTACAGCAGCAGTTCTGATTGCTTGTATCAGAAATCAGAACTGATGCTACCCTAACTAGGCTGATATGGGTCGATACTTTTCGCATTGTCCACAATGTTGGTTTTCTCGAGTTATCAACAGTCCACCGTAGTGTTGTA
The DNA here is from genome assembly GCA_031761405.1 of Serripes groenlandicus. Taxonomy (NCBI): domain Eukaryota; kingdom Metazoa; phylum Mollusca; class Bivalvia; order Cardiida; family Cardiidae; genus Serripes; species Serripes groenlandicus. The sequence continues at coordinate 100,443,826 of JASEVX010000002.1, forward strand.
GTTTTAGTTTGACATCAATAGATGATTGCGATGTGTGTCATATCAAAATGTACTTATGAGAAGGGAGTCGTAGCTAAACAAAGTGCACTTATGAGTAAAATGATGTTTATCAATGAATAAACGAATTTACATTGATCACGAATGAAATTCAAATGAAAATTACAATCAACAATTGAACGTGTTATGATCATTCCCGTTCATCGAGACTGGCACTTTGGAGATAACCACAGCCGTTTAACCAGTATAGTTTAACTCAATTATGTATTTTCGAAGGGTTCCTGAACGTTTCAAAATGTCTACGTGATAAATATTTGTCTCTTTGCCATTCAGTTGTCTTGATTTAATTCAATCAATTACAGCTGTGTTTGTTTTGTTCTTGAAATAAATTTAGATTGCATTGTGCTCAGTGATTAATGGTTTTCAGAGACGGAAAAGGGGGAAAACATCTAGATAATTCAGAAGCAATGGTTTGCTTGTCAGGTGCATATCATTTCGTGTTTTATAGACATAACTTAGACTGTTTTCACTTTGCTGTTGGCGCATGAATGCACGTCTTGCTAGAGGGAATTCGAGTACAATAAAGGATCTGTTTGGTTTGAATGATGTGGCAATGTGATGTATAATTACTGCCGTTTCCTGGTAATTAGACACACACATAAAACGAGCAGTTCTAACCACGGGAAGTATGTTAAATTAAGACTGGGATACCTGCAATGATAATTTACGACCTACCTATCATAACAGTCAAAACAGTTAACTTCGCTCTCCGTTAGAAAATATTCAATTTTACGGCTTTTGATATAGTTGGTTCGCTGGGTGTTGGATATAATTTATGAGTTATTTCACCTACCAGTCTAACTAGTTAACCATGTGTTATTCGGTCCATTATATAACCTGGGCTGTGTTCAACAAACACATTATGATTAATATCACATAGCAGTCGAACTTGTTAACCCTTTCTTAATCGATGTTCTGTATTATCGCGGTACATACTGTGTATATCTGTATCAAGGTAAACTGTGAATTAAACCTTGCATTACTCATTCTTTTGTATATCTTATTTAATAGAATGTCAATAATATAACTTTTATTTATGTGGACGATTCTGAAAGCGTGTACATCGGTCGCAATGATATAACGTAACATAACCCTGAATATGTGAAAGACTTTTTCCATATATTTGTTTTTGGCTTATCCAATTTTATACTGAGATTAGAGACAGACCTTAAGGAATATGAGGCATTCACGTTATTAGCTTGGTTTAATCTGTTTGTTATGTAAGTTGGAGTTTGATTATTAAGGGCCTTGTATATCATGATACATTTCTGATACTTGACTCTTTTATCAAATGGTAGCCAGTTTAATTATTTGAACATTTTTGCAGAGGGTGTCATAATATCTTTATCTAGTATAATTCGTGCAGCTCGTTTTTGAAGTTTAATTAATATCTCAAAGTTAATTTGTGAGGAGGATCCCCAAAGTGTACTGCAATAGTCCAACAGTGGAAGAATATAAGAAGAAAAGAAAACTTTTCTGGCATGTACAGGTAGACAAATCTTAAATCTCTGAAAAAGTGCAATGCGAGATGCAATTAATTTACATTGGGTATCAAAGTGGGTACCCCAAGTCAATTTATGGTCAACATGAATTCCTAATAATTTATGACAATCAACAGAACTTAAAACTTCATCATTGATAGTAAGATGTATTGAATTTCTATTTCTAAGTGTCTGCGCAGTGCCTAAAAAAATAACTTTGGGTTGATGTACATTCCATTGTTCTCACACCAGCGGTTAATGTTTCCTATATCTTCTCGAAGTTGCTGCTGTATAACTTTTGGATAAGCATACATATCTGTATTAGAGAGTTTTGTGTAGAGTGGTAAATAGTTAATGTATAGAAAGAAACAATATAGGACCATGGACAGATCCTTGACGTACTCCATACTTGATTATTCTAGATGAAGATTTGATGTTATTGCATTCAACTTGCTGAATTCTTTCGCTTAAATATGAATTAAGCCATTTAATCGAATCATCATGGAAGTTGTAAATATTCAGTTTGTTAAGTAGAATTTCATGGTCCACCAAATCAAATTTATTATTATCGTTAGATAACTTTCGATGAATATAGTCGTGTAACAGATTGAAATCAGATGTAGGATTTTCTGTCTTTATATTGTCAGCAATTTCACAAAAATGAGTGTTAAGGGTTTCCACTATTTCAGGGACCTTATCTACAGTTGCGTCTACTAGCTTTAGACTCATTGGAAAATCTGAAATTTCTTTTGGATTTAAATCTTTAATGTATTTCCAGATAGGTTTTGTTTCTTTGTTTTGGTTAATTGCATCAGTGAAATAATTTTGTTTGGACTTTTTGATAAGTGCACATGTTTTGTTTCTAAACCTTTTGTAATTTCTCCAGTCCTTCTGTTTGTGATATTTGTCTCTTTGAAAAAACACGGAAGCGATTGATATTTCAATAAATCTGGCTTTAAAGTGGGCTGTTACTGACAAATTTCATGATTACCTCTATGGTAATACCTTCACTGTCGTAACAGATAATAACCCTCTTACCTATGTTCTTACAACTGCCAAGCTTGATGCCACGGGTCACCGTTGGATTGCAGCTTTGGCAAATTACAATTTTTCCTTGAGCTATAGGCCAGGAAAATTTAATGCGGATGCCGATGAACTGTCACGCAGACCGCAAGTCGTCTCATATGTTGTTAAAGCTATTTGGCAGGCTGTCACTGCTGATGTTGCATTAGCTGACAGTGTTGATACTGGTAACCTACCTCCTTCGGCCGGGGAGGTGGCGGACCGGATGCCAAGCAACAATTACGACTGGAGAGACGAACAATGAAAGGACATAGTTATACGAAGAGTTATTGACCTTTTGAGTCGTGGTTTTCGCCCAAGGGGAAGGGGTCTGGGACGCGAGTCTCCAGATGTCCAGAAATTTCTTCGAGAATGGAACCGCCTTCAAATAGAAGATGGCATTCTTTATCGAACCACTTCACAAAATGGTCAACCACTGAAACAGTTAGTCCTCCCAAAGTATTTTCATGAACTAGCCTTGAAAGGAATTCATGACGATATGGTCATCCTGGTAAAGAAAAGACTTTGTGGCTTGTAAGACAGCGATTCTATTGGCCTGGCCAAGAAAAGGAGGTAAATTCCAAAGTGGAACAATGCGACCGCTGCATCAGACGTAAAGCCCCTTTATAATTAGCCCAGTTGGTATCAGTCTCTACCTCCAGACCCATGGAGCTGGTCTGTATGGATTTCCTCTCTCTGGAAAAAGCCAAGGGTGGTTTCGAACATATTTTGGTTATAACAGACCACTTCACTAGGTATGCTCAAGCTGTCCCATGCAGGAATCAAACTGCTCAGACCACAGCAAAGGCTCTCTATGAGCATTTTATCAAGTTCTATACCTTTCCTGAACGTTTACATAGTGACCAGGGACGGATATTTGAAAGTAAGATTATCAAGGAACTTTGCAGGATAGCAGGTACTGCAAAGACTCGCACTACACCTTACCATCCCATTGGAAATGGGTCCTGTGAACGTTTTAATCAGTCCCTTCTGAAAATGCTCAGATGGACATTGAAAATGGACATCTTGTCCAAGTATACAACTCTACTAGGAGTGAAGCAACTTGTTTTTCTCCCCACTATTTAATGTTTGGGTGGCACCCTAAACTTGCAATTGATATCCTTTTAGGCACTGGACCTAAGGATGGCTGTGCTGATAAGCAAACTTATGCTCAGAAGCTTCGTGAGCGTATTCAGCTTGCTTATAAAAAGGCGACTGAAGAAGCAGCTCGAAAGGCAGAGAAGAGTAAACAGCCCTATGACCGAAAGGTCTCTGCATCGAAACTTGAAACAGGAGATAGGGTGCTTGTTAGACTTGTAGGCCATCACGGAAAACATCAGCTGGCAGACCGATGGGAAGAACTTTCATATCGGGTTCTTAATATTCTAAACCCGGATCTACCAGTATATGAGATACAACGGGAAGATGGTCAAGGCCCGCTCAGGAATTCAATGTAATGCCTCCTGCTCTAATCCCGGGAAACCAAAGGGAAAACTTACAAGTTTTGCCCAAGTCAAGGACCAGAAAAACCAGACCTGTTACCTCCTATCCTTCTGCAGATTCTGATTCTCAGTCTTCAAGCGACTTTTATTTTCCTAGGTATATCATACCACAAAGAAGAACTGCTGCCACAGGGTGTCCTACTGCTTATCATTCTGTTTCTCTTTCTGCTACTCAAAGTCCTGTTTTACAACCTTCTCCTGAGCACAGTGCTATTTCTTTGCCCAGACCTGGTTCAAGTTTAAACCAACCAAACTCTACTATAAGAGATTTTTCGTTGGTGAATGGCCCTTAACACCAAATCATGAAACTGTGCCTCAGCAATCTGTCAATCTACCAGATTCCCCAGTACTATTTCGTTCTGAAAGGACCAAAAAACCACCAGATAGATATGGTCAATGGGTTATTCCAATTCAGTGGTCTGGTCCTGCTGAATCCGACTATTTTGTTTCATTTTGACATATATGCGTTATGCAATTGTACAAATATATGATTAAGTTAAACTGTAGTCCTGATATGTGTTTAACTGTAGCCCTGAGATGTGTATGTTTTATGTTTTAAAAATATATATTAAAAAAAAAGTAAAATGGTTCAACTCTTCAAAATAGATTAGTGACTAGTTGTTTGATTACTTTGTAATGTATCCGTTTAGAATACTTTAAAATGTATGTGTAAGAAAGTCACCATATTCATTACAGTTCAATTCTCATTTATTCATTATAGTAGCAGGTTTCAATACACCAATATACTAATCTTGTCTGTACAACAACCGTCTTGATGGTGTGACTGCCGACGTGCAAATGATTTGTTAATTTCTAGAAAGTGTATATAGGAAGTTTGGCGGGAAAGAAAAGAGTTATATTTAGATGGTTAGAAAAGTGACCACTCCTACATACCAAACAGGTTTAACGACCCTCTCACACACATACATAAACATCGCGGAATCGCCAACGTCGCGCTTGAGTAAACACACCTACGGAGGAATGTACTCTGAGGTGGGTTATACTTTACAATAACAATAATGATACGAACATGAATGAATAAACATGAGAAGATGAAATGAAACCTGGTTAACATATATATTGTGTACAAGCATCTGACCGGTACAGATAAATATACATATATATTGTGTACAAGCATCTGACCGGTACAGATAGATATACATAAATATTGTGTACAAGCATCTGACCGGTACAGATAAATATGCATGTATATTATTATATACATCCAGACAAGTTTCATTTACCCATGATTAGTTATTGAAAATGATATGTTTTAACAGACTCTTTAATATAAACCTTTATTGAAAAGTACGCTTTAATATAAATCTTTGAAGGCGGATTTTATCTCAATAAGTATTCTTTCAATTTAAAACTGTGTTATTATTCCCGTGGTGTGCAAATATGTAGACAGTTTTATCAAAACGGCATTAAATAGAGGAGAAATATTAAGTCCGCTTTATGAACATTTAATCGCCTGGATAAGTGATGAAAAAGATTGCTCGATCTCTAAATGAAAACTTAATTTACTATAAGTTGGTACCTTTAGAAAATTATATTTCCCTATGTCCACCCCAACAACCGCAAACAATCTACTAGAAACAGTTTACAGGTCAGTATGTTTATTGCTAAAACAAATTAGAACATTGTTATAATTCTCTTGACAATACTGATGTTTTTACAAAGAACTATACAACTATCTGATTATATTATGAGATCCCAGAAGACTACCCCCATAACAATAATTAACCCATTGTATTCTGCAATGCATGCGAGAGCGCCATGTCATAAATTTTACATCACATCTCATAAAATCACATCGGATGACTCTTTTCTCCATGCAATATAAGGTAACATATTATGAATAAATGTGTAATTATTGTTATTATTGAAAAAAGTTGAAAACATGGTGGTAATTATTAAAATTGCACACTATCCGCATTATATCGAATTTTGTCTCAGTGATTTCGGAGTGTGTCTGCTGCAAAATACGTTTGTATGTGGGAAATAGTTGAATTATTAATTGTGAGACACATTCAGTGGAAAATAATATTTCCACAATATGTAGCATTGTATCATGAGTTATTGACTGCTTTATCACTTCACAAAAGGCAATATCGAAACGGAGAATGTGTTTAACATAGCTTAAATTATACTTTCATACTAGGATAGTTCCTATCTGTTATTGAGATGTACATTAATTTGGAAAAGCACCCCATTACCAAGGAATCAATTTATAATGTTATACTTTATGTCGTTTTAATAATATAGACATAGACATAGTTCCATTTACGTATACGCTAATATAGTGTAAGCGGAAAATGAAACAATTAACTAATTCGTTGATTTGTTGGTTGTTCGTTGGTTGATTGGTCAGACGGAATGGTGTTTTCATCAGGTTATTGACAAAGAATCATATATAAACATGGGCTATACTAAAGAATATGTAAGGAAACATTACATTTGTAACTGAACATGAAGCGCGTTACTAATAATATTCCGGTCTGAGTATCTATAACACATGTTGATTGATTGATTGAATGATTGATTGAATTATTGATTGATTGATTGCTTGATTGATTGATTGACTGATTGATTAATTGGAGTTGAACGCCGTTTTCAACAATTGTTCGGTCATATCGCGGCGGCCAGTTTAACTACTCATGTGTTTCCAGGCTTTCTCACACCAGTACTCAACACAACATACTTTCCTAGCAACTGGCGGCTTTTCCTCATTGACCGTTAGCCCATTCGGATTGAATACGAATGACGCTGGTCACAGTGACTTTTGTCAAACGTCGGAAATAATGTTGGCCGAGCTGGGTTCGAAATCACAACCCCTGGATTGACAGCCCGCGTCGCTTCCGACTGAGCTACCGAGGCTCGGCCTATAACACATGTATTTAATATCCTATACATTTACCGCTTGCTTCCAACAGTTATATATGAACTTGTTAAATATGAACACATGTATATATATATATATACACACACACACACACACACACACACACACACACACACACACATGTACTATTAAAAATGTTATTATTGTTTACAACAACATCATAATATATATTTATGTTACTTTCCTAAACATTTACTGTTTTTAACAGTTATATATGCACTCATTTAAAATGTACACATGAATATCAATACTATTATATTATAATTAGGTTAACCCTTTACCACATATACGCGCATTTTGAAGCAGCTGCAGCGAAGACATTTGAAAACATTGTGACAAAAGGAGAGTAATTTCTCCGTTTGTCCCAACATTTTATTTACAGATAATTTCCATACTTTTGCTTTACCGTTTTCAAAGTCGTCTGCTGCAGATGTGATGCATGTGGGAAAGGGTTATAGTACTGATAATTTCCCCTCGACTCTAAATTGCATTGACCTACCCATGAGGATAACGGGGGTACACAGAACCTGATAGGGCGAGTCTGCTTTACTCGTCTAGTTCACAGGTTTTTAATTAATACTAGAATGTGAAAAGAACCAATATTGGGTTGGGGTCAGTGCACACTCACGGCAGTTGTTGATAATCTGTTACATAACGTACACAAACCATGTCATTCCTGAGTAATTACGACTACAGTATGCGTGTACGACAGGTTAGCCCGACATGCTTGCTGTAGAAATTGTCGTGCTGTTTTTTGTATGTCTGTTGTTTCTAGAATGACAAGAATGTCCCCATTCCTTTGTTCTGCGATTGTTTTTATCTTCAACTATAAACAAGTGCTCCACTGCTTGACGGGTTTTATCACTCTCTTAACCCTACCTACATTTACAGAACGATCACAAATTAACCCTTCATCACGCTCTTTACCCTACATACATTTACAGAATGATCACAAATTAACCCTTCATCACTCTGAAGGTCTGACAAAAGAGTCAGTGTATGAGAAAAGGTAAAAGTTGGTCACTTTTCAACAGTGTAGGCTCTGATCATCGTGTCCACCTGCTCCGTATTATCAAGATATACACAAGTCGATAGAACCTTATAACAAGCTTGTGTGAGTATCATGTGAACGGAGTTCATCTCGATAAGAATGTGCGGATGCTCTAGTTCGAATAAAAAGTTGAGGAGGCCTTCTATCATTTATGAAAAGTCTGCCGACGACCAACCTATAATTCGGAGATTTATGCTACAGGTTCCATTGTCACTTATATACGGAATGTGGATCTACGGTGCTGCCAATATGAATTGACAAGTCTGTCTCAGACTCACAAATCAAGCGACAAACCCGTCTATTTCTGTACAGAATTCTCCAGTCACGATTGGGAAAACTTTCCGTATGTTTTGTTACTTAAATTGAAATGAAACATTTAATGAAAATAAATGTAAAAACAAAGAAGTCCTTTTTGTCTCTTTCATTTACATTCCATAATAATTAAACAAAAAATATAATAACATGTGTTACTATTGTTTTGAAACTCCAATTCATATATATCTGTTTATTCGGCATTGACTATCATTTTTTGCAGAGTTCCAACAAAACTATCAATATCTGTAGCGACAAATGTAAATACATAATTATAATCAACGCTTAAGTGTACCATTTTGAGCGGTAAACACAAATTTGACATAAAAGACATTTCAACCGTTTGTTCGGAATATCATGCTTAATTTAAAAGTCCCCGGTCGGGTCATATCAAGGACTCAATACATTGTAGTAATGGCTGCCCTCCTTGGCGCTCACGGTTGCGAGGTTTGCATTAAACTAACTGGTTGGTGTCAGGATAAATGGACGAGTTGCACTGGTAACTTACCCGGAAAACACCGTGATATTACTGATTTTTTTTTTGAAAATGGCGTTAAGCACAAACCAAACTTTAACAGCACTAAAGTAAAAATACTTACAGTTGTTAAAAACAAGATCTTGTTAATGACTTAATTTGAATGCTTTACGTTGAAATGTAATAGGCTGGCTCTGTAGGTAAATACAATAGATATCAGTCCATCGGTCGTGAGTTAAAACTCCGGCTTATATGCATGTATGTGCGTCTATCTCTCCATATATCTGTCTGTCTGTCACCCTGTCACTATGTCTGTCTGTCTGTCACCCTGTCTGTCTGTCAGTATACACGTATGTGAGTATATATGTAGCACAGTCCCGACCCTACACGTACATACCCAGGGTATAGTTATTACTTCATTCACACAGAACTGGTTGTTTTGGGGAACTATGTCACAGGGGTACTCGTTCTTTCCTATGCCTGACACTGTCTAAATGTGACTAGTGTCATTAGCCTTCTTCCAATGGGCTAAATAGACTATTTGTGAAGATAGTTAGAGTCGTCTAGAGGGAATGTTGTGTAATGCACTGGTGCACAACAGCCAGGAATAACGATGGATTGTAACGCTTATTTCTACGCTATTTCTGTTATAGCACGTTTGGCAGTTCATGCGTTTCCTTGCTTTCACGCACACGTACTCCACAGAAAAACGGTTTTAAGACAACTTGCTATATTCAAACTTTTCAATCAACTTTTAGAAGGCGGATGATGCCTCCTGCCAACATCGGAAAGAACCAAGTTCAAATTCATTACACTAGGATTGATAGCTCTCATCCATATCAACAGGGCTATCACATGTTTCAATCCCGGAACTAAATATATTATAACTCTCTCTTTAATATGTTCTTCTGTAACAACATGTGAAATGGGGGGGAAAGGGAAACATGCAGACCAATTAAAAAGTGAACATTCATCGCAAATTGATAGCATTTAACACTTTCCCACATACAACTAAAATCTGCGGTAGACGACTTAGCTAAAGTGAGGACAATTTGTCTTTGAAAATATAAATATTGAATAAGGTTGAAAACATTGTGGTAAACGGAGAAATTTAAAATCATTATAAATGTGTGTTATTTATGTGTGTACTACAATTGTTTTATAAGTGCGTCATCTATAAGCGTGAACTGAAAATATATAAACGAGCTTAAAGCTGGTTTACTTTGATTCTTACACATGTTTGTGTAGTGAATTCAGACAGATAAATAGGTTCACCCTGTGATTCAATATTCCCATCTGTGTTCTTTCAAAATTAAAAAAAAAAACACCATTAAAGCCAACCTCGTGAACAACCAACCAGACAACCTGTAAACATTTAATTAATGAGTAATGGCATGGACAATGTTAATTCATAGTATTGGTGCATCGCTTTAGGGACTGCGATCCCGAACCCCGGTAGCTCAGTCGGTAGCGACGCGGGATGTCAATCCAGGGGTTGAATGTTCGAATCCAAGCTCGGCCAGCATTCACTGTGCGTCATTCGTCTTTCACAAATGGGCTAACATTCTATATTGAAAAGCAGCCAGTTGCTTGGAAAATATGTTGTGTTGAGTTATGGTATGAGAAAGCCAGGAGTTCGTGAACTGGCCGCTGTGATATGAGTGAACAATTATTGAAAACGGCGTTCAACACCATTCAATCAAACTGGACCCCTGTTTCAGCACCAACCTGATAACCAAGGTGAAGTGCCACACGAAGTGTCTAGAATACTAATACTTTATACTCGCGTGTTAACATTTAACTTCACCCAGTCTTAATGTTAAAATTCAGCAGAGAACTAGAATGTTTAAACAGCATGTTTAGCTTCGTAATTCATGTATGCTTAAATGTTTACTTGGGAATGGAAGTCAATGAGGAAATCATTTCAAGCAAACAGCACAACAGCAGTTCTGATTGCTTGTATCAGAAATCAGAACTGATGCTACGCTGCTTTCGAAATGTAGATCCGTTCCAAGATTCTAACGAGAAATCAAACATTATGGACTTTGCGTAATGTATCGACCCAGATCACCCTGCGATGTCTACACAGCCTAATCCAGGCCGACACATTCCGTCTCAGGGGGATATAGGTATAGAGTAACGAGTCCTTAAACAGAAAACCAACATTGTGGACTCTGCAAAAAGTGTGTGCCCGGATTAGCCTGCGCGGCATGCTTAGGCTGATCCGGGTCGGTACTTTTTACAGAGTCCACAATGTTGGTTTGTTTGTTGAACGGCTCACACAGTCCATCGTAGTGTTGTAGCTTTAGTCTGATATCAATAGATGATTGCGATATGTGTCATATCAATAGATGATTGCGATGTGTGTCATATCAATATGTACTTTATGAGAAGGGAGTCGTAGCTAAACAAAGTGCACTTACATGTATGAGTAAAATGATGTTTATCAATGAATAAACGCATTTACATTGATCACGAATGAAATTCAAATGAAAATTACAATCAACAATTGAACGTGTTATGATCATTCCCGTTCCTCGAGACTGGCACTTTGGAGATAACCACAGCCATTTAACCAGTATAGTTTAACTCAATTATGTATTTTCGAAGGGTTTATGAACGTTCCAAAATGTCTACGTGATACATATTTGTCTCTTTGCCATTCAGTTGTCTTGATTTTATTCAATCAATTACAGCTGTGTTTGTTTTGTTCTTGAAATTATAGATTGCATTGTGCTCAGTGATTTATGGTTTTCAGAGACGGAAAAGGGAGAAAAAAATCTAGATAATTCAGAAACAAGGGTTTGCTTGTCAGGTGCATATCATTTCGTGTTTTATAGACATAACTTAGACTGTTTTCACTTTGCTGTTGGCGCATGAATGCACGTCTTGCTAGAAGGGAATGCGAGTACAATAAAGGATCTGTTTGGTTTGAATGATGTGGCAATGTGATGTATAATTACTGCCGTTTCCTGGTAATTAGACACACACATAAAACAAGCAGTTCTAACCACGGGAAGTATGTTAAATTAAGACTGGGATACCTGCAATAATAATTTACGACCTACCTATCATACCAGTCAAAACAGTTAACTTCGCTCTCCGTTAGAAAATATTCAATTTTACGGCTTTTGATATAGTTGGTTCGCTGGGTGTTGGATATAATTTATGAGTTATTTCACCTACCAGTCTAACTAGTTAACCATTTGTTATTCGGTCCATTATATAACCTGGGCTGCGTTCAACAAACACATTATGATTAATATCACATAGCAGTCGAACTTGTTAACCGTTTCTTAATCGATGTTCTGTATTATCGCGGTACTTACTGTGTATATATGAGAATACATATATTAATGAAACCTGTAAATTATACCCTGCATTACTCATTATTTTGGTATATCTTAATTAATTGAATGTCACTAAAATGAAATTCTTTTTTGTGGAAGATTCTGATAACGAATCCATCGGCCGTAATGATGGAATAAGGAAATAAATGGAGAACACAATATATTGTCGCAGTAAATACATTGCCCCGTCGTATTACATTGATGGAATATATGTCATTATTGTGTGCAAATGATTATCTTCAAACAAACATTGGATGTTTTATATTGTGATGGCTCAGGACCATGTTAGAATATTTTTTTGATTTGGATTAACAGTTAAAAATGTTTAACCATCTAAGAATCTAGAAATATTTCACTTTGTTAGTAGCATTTTAACATTTAATCTTTGGAATAAATGCACTTTTCAATAAACAATGTAAATTAGTGATTTATCGAACACTTACTCTCATTCCTTATAATGTTGCAATATGGCCCGGGTTTTAATGTTTATCTAGATATTAATCAACAACTAAGGTTTATTCAATATTTAGGTAAATAAGTCGCAAAGTGTAAAATTGGGCTTGCACATTTTGTGTGTGTCTAATTAATTCCAAATATATGTGTTTTTATTTAAATTTCTCTAAAATAAAAGACAACATTTCAAAGTAAAAACATACGCTTTAATATTATTCTTTGAAGGCGGATTTTATTTCAATAAGTAGACTTTCAAATTAAAACTGTGATATTATTCCCGTGGCGTGCAAATATCTAGACAGCTTCATCAAAACGGCATAAAATAGAGGAGACATAGTAGGTCCGCTTTATGAACATTTAATCGCCTGGATTCTCAATGAAGAAGATTGCACGATCCCTAAATGAAAACTAAATTGACTATAAGTTGGTACCTTTAGTAAATTATATTTCCCTATGTCCACCCCAACAACCGCGCAAAATCTACTAGAAACAGTATGTTTATTGCTAAAATAAATTAGAACATTATTATAATTCTTGTTGACAATACTGACATGTTTTTACAAAGAACTATACAACTACCTGATTATATTATGAGATCCCAGAAGACTACCTCCATAACCATAATTAACCCAGTGTATTCTGCAATGCATACGAGAGCGTCATGTCATACTTCCATCCTGTTTTTATATCACATCATTTCATGACACTTTCCCATATACAGCAGATGACTTTCAAGTATATGGAGAAGTATGGGCCGTCCCGTGAGAAAACCAACATTATGGTCTATATGTAAAGTATCGATCCAGATCAGCCTAAGCATGCCGTGCAGGCTAACCAGGACAGACACTTTTCGCCTCCTGCGGATTTTCTGTTTCAGGAATCATTACTCTATACCTCTATCCACCTGAGACGGAATGTGTCGGCCCGGATCTGTTTGCGCGGACTGCGCAGGCTGATCTGGGTCGACACATTACGCAGATACCAACACGTTGGTTTTCTCGCGGGACGGCTCATACCATAAATGAATGAGTAATGATTGAAAAAAGTTGAAAACATGGTGGTAAATGTAAAAATTGCACACCATCAACATTATCGAATTTTGCCTTAGTGATTTCAGATTGTGACTGCTGCATCTGCGTCAACATGTGTTTGTATGTGGAAAAGAGTTGAATTATTAATATTGAAACAAATTCAGTGGAAAAAGAATATTTCCACAATATGCAGCATTGTAACATGATTTATTGACTGATTTATCACTTCACAAAAGGCAATATCGATACCAACAGAAAACACCCTTACACTAGCATGTAGTATGTCAATGTAAAACACAGTCTCCGGCACTTATCTAAATGAAATTAAATCACCAAAGGACAGACATTTCCCTGTTATATGTGTAAGCACATTATACCAGCCATGTATCAGCTATGCCAACACTTTTATTTCCAATAAAGTAAATTAATCTGCTGAAGAACACATATTTTGATGAAATGAAGAATGTGTTTAACTTAACTTAAATTATACTTTCATTCTTAGAAAATTCCTATATTTTATTGAGATTTACGTTAATTTGGAACTGTTATACTTTATGTCGTTTTAATAACATAGACATAGCCATAGTTTCATTTACGTAAACATATTAACGTACATATAAAGAAAATAATTTCATGTCATTTAATAGTGTTTTGGGGATGAACTCCTATTATTCCAAATAAGTTAATATTTTTTTTTACAATTCAATTCATTTATTAAGTAATAAGTACATGATACTTCTTACAATAACATAAATGTAATGGAAAGACAAAAAAGTCTTTAAATTAGGCGAGAAGCCTGAAAAATAATCAAAGTATAAAGTACAATACAACATCTTATCTTTCTATTCTTAGTGTTCGCTCTAAAGAGGCAAAATATATATAGTTACTTAAATTCATCAATTCTTTAACATTTTTTGACATTAGTAAGTTTGAATTTTTTTGTAAATTTGGCCAAGTGTAATAGTATGTTTTCAAATACTTTTTTCGCAGTTCAGAGTATGCAGTACAAATAAGAAGGATGTGATATTCGTTTTCAATCAAAATCTATGGCAGGCTTTGAAATTTCTAGCTCATGAGATGAAATTCTGAATTTACAAAGTGCGACTCTTAATTTATGGTCAGCGATACAATCTAGATAGTTTTAAAATATGAAATCATTTTTAAACATACAATAAGTAATTAATCTTTGGGAATTATTAACATTTCCATACCAGCTTTGGAAGTATTGATCATAAATTATTTGTTTAATGAGCATATAACCGGTACTTCCAATGTCTTCCAAATTTCATAAAACCCCAATGATTCTAACAAAATATTAACATGGAAAGCCCAAATTGATACCACTATTTGCGTCATTGTTATGCCCCGGCATACGAAGTATGAGGGGCATATTGTTTTCCGGTCTGTTAGTCCGTCCGTTCGTCCGTCCGTCCGTTCGTCCGTTCGTCCGTCCCGCTCAGGTTAAAGTTCTTGGTCAAGTTAGATTTTAGTGAACCTGAAGTCCTATCATTATGAAACTTCACACAAATGACAATCAACATATCATTGTTTAACAAATTGTATCAATTTGAGGTTGGACCAACTGTTCGTCCGTCCGTTCGTCTGTCTGTTCGTCCATTCCATTCTCAGGTTAAAGTTTTTGGTCAAGTTAGATTTTAGTGAACCTGATGTCCTTTCATTATGAAACTTCACACAAATGACAATCAACATATCATTGTTTAAAAAATTGTATCAATTTGAGGTTGGACCAACTGTTCATCCGTCTGTTCGTCTGTCTGTTCGTCCATTCCATTCTCAGGTTAAAGTTTTTGGTCAAGTTAGATTTTAGTGAAGCTGATGTCCGATCATGATGAAACTTCACACAAATGACTATTAAAATATCATTCTTTAAAAAATTGTGCCGATTTGACGTTGTGACCCTCTGTCCGTCCGTCTGTTCGTCTGTTTGTTCGTCCATACAATTCAGGTTAAAGTTTTTGGTCAAGTTAGTTTTTAGTGAAGCTGATGTCCTATCATGATGAAACTTCACACAAAATATAGTTAACAACCGGGGCATCCGTGTTCCATGGACACATTTTCTTGTTTAACATACAATATATCATATTTACTAAGTCGAAGAATTTTTATCCATTATCGAATCATGTTGCACTTTCTGATGACATTTAAAGGGACTCTTCCAAGTTCTCCATATAATGCAGTTAGATTTGTTGATCGTTTGACGCATAATACCTTTCGACAACGTTTTGTATGAATGGCTTCTACTTCTACACTTTTAGCATGAAACCATATCTCTGATGCATAACTTAAAACAGGTAGAACTAGAGAATCGAACAATTTGCATTTGTCTGAAGGGTTAAAAACATAGTCTACTGAATATCGAAATAAGATAGTGTAAGTGGAAACTGAAACAATTAACTCATGCGTTGATTGGTCAGACGGCATGGTGTTTCCAGCAGGTTATTGACCAATACTCATATATAAACATGGGTTATAATAAAGAATATATAAGGAAACTAAAGTTCGACAGATATGCATGAGTTAAAAGTGTTCGTGCCAGATTACGGTTTTAACTAAATATGAAGCGCGGGACTTATAATATTCCAGTTTGAGTCTCTATAACACATGTTGATTGATTGATGTTTAACGCTGTTTTCAACATGATTTCAGTCATATCACGGCAGTTCACTTACTCATGTGTTTTCAGGCTCTCTCCACACAACATACTTTCCTAGCAACTGGCTGCTTTTCCACATAAACTGTTAGCCCATTGGTGGAAGATGAATGACGCTGGTCACAGTGACTTTTGTCAAACGTCGAAAAGAATGTTGGCCAAGCTGGGGGAGGGGGGGGGGTCGAACTAACAACCCCTGGATTGACAGCCCGCTACCGAGTGAGCTACCGGGGCTCGGCCTATAACACATGCATTTAATATCTTATACAGTTACTGCTTCTAACAGTTATATTTGAACTCGTTGAATATGAACACATGTATATATACACCAGAACTATTTAAAATGATATCCTCGTTTACAACAACATCATAATATATATTTTTACTTTCCTATACATGTTATTGTTTCTAACAGTTATATATGCACTCATTTAATATGAACACCTGAATATCAATATTATAATTACGTTAACCCTTTACCACATATACGTGCACTTTGAAGCAGCTGCAGCAGACACCATTTGAAAACATTTTGCCTAGCCGTTTTTAAAGTCGTCTGCTGCAGATGTGATGCATGTGGGAAGGGGTTGTAGCAATCATAATTTTTCCTCGCCTTTAAATTGCATTGACCTATCCATGGGGATAACGGAGGTACACAGAACCTGATAGGGCGGTTCTGCTTTACTCGTCTAGTTCACAGGTTTTTAATTAATACTAGAATGTGAAAAGAACCAATATTGGGTTGGGGTCAGTGCACACTCACGGCATTTGTTGATACACCCGTTACATAACCATGTCATTCCTGAGTAATTACGACTACAGTATGCGTGTAAGACAGGTTAGCCCGACATGCTTGCTGTAGAAATTGTCGTGCTGTTTTTTGTATGTCTGTTGTTTCTAGAATGACAAGAATGTCCCCATTCCTTTGTTCTGCGACTGTTTTTATCTTCAACTATAAACAAGTGCTCCACTGCTTGACGGGTTTTATCACTCTCTTTACCCTACCTACATTTACAGAACGATCACAAATTAACCCTTCACCACTCTGAATGGCTGACAAAAGAGCCAGTGTATGGGAAAAGGTTAAAGTTGGCCATTTTCAACAGTGTAGGCTCTGATCATCGTGTCCACCTGATCAGTATTATCACAATATACACAAGTTGATAGAACCTTATAACACGCTTGTGTGAGTATCATGTGAACGGAGTTCATCTTGATAAGAATGTGCGGATGCTCTAGTTCGAATAAAAAGTTGAGGAGGCCTTCTATCATTTATGAAATGTCTGCCGACGACCAACCTGCAATTCGGAGATTTATGCTACAGATTCCATTATCACTTAAATACGGAACGTGGATCTACGGGGCTTACAATATGAATTGACAAGTCTGTCTCAGACTCACAAATCAAGCGACAAACCCGTCTATATCAGTACAGAATTCTACATTCTTAAATATGATATCACGATTGGGAAAACTTTCCGTTTGTTTTGTTACTTATATTGAATTGAAACATTTAATGAAAATGAATGTAAAAACAAAGAAGTCCTTTTTGTCTCTTTCATTTACATTCCATAATAATAAAAAAATATATATAATAACATTTGTTATTATTATACCTCAATTTCATTGTCCATATAAAATTCCCATTGACAAAAAGTTGCTATTTTTACTGTCAAGACAAATGTACCACGTGACCATGAGACAGTTTTTGTACTGTCTCACGGCGGTATGCAAATTGTTTACTGTCTCACGGCCGTATGCAAATTAGGTAGGTAGGATGATTTATGTTAATGAAACTCATTACAACTAGACATGTAGAGCGCTCTATGTTGTACTTTTGTGCTATGAAACATTTTACAGATCATAAAATAATTTAATTATATTTTTTGGTATAATAAAATAAATAACAAATTGCTTATTTATATACTATTGTTTTGAAACTCCAATTCATATAGATCTGTTTATTCGACATTGACTATCATTTTTTGCAGAGTTCCAACAAAACTATCAATATCTGTAGCGACAAGTGTAAATACATCATTATAATCAACGCTTAAGTGTACCATTTTGAGCGGTAAACATATATTTGACATAAAGACATTTCAACCGTTTGTTTGGAATATCATGCTTAATTTAAAAGTCCCCGGTCGGGTCATACCAAGGACTTAATACATTGTAGTAATGGCTGCCCTCCTTGGCGCTCAGCGTTGCGAGGTTTGCATTAAACTAACTGGTTGGTGTCAGGATAAATGGACGAGCTGTACTGGTAACTTCAATATCTGTAGCGACAAATTTAAATACATAATTATAATCAACGCTTAAGTGTACCATTTTGAGCGGTAAACATAAATTTGACATAAAGACATTTCAACCGTTTGTTCGGAATATCAATGGCTGCCCTCCTTGGCGCTAACGGTTGCGAGGTTTGCATTAAACTAACTGGTTGGTGTCAGGATAAATGGACGAGTTGCACTGGTAACTTACCCGGGAAACGCCGTGATATTACTGAACAATTGTTGAAAATGGCGTTAAGCACAAACAAAACTTTAACAGTACTAAAGTAAAAATACTTACAGTTGTTAAGATCTTGTTAATGACTTAATTTGAATGCTTTACGTTGAAATGTAATAGTCTGGCTCTGTAGGTAAATACAATAGATATCAGTCCATCGGTCGTGAGTTAAAACTCCGGCTTATATGCATGTATATCCGTCTATCTCTCCACATATCTGTCTGTCTGTCACCCTGTCACTATGTCTGTCTGTCTGTCTGTCTGTCAGTATAAACGTATGTGAGTATATATGTAGCACAGTCCCGACCCTACACGTACATACCCAGGGTATAGTTATTACTTCATTCACACAGAACTGGTTGTTTTGGGGTACTATGTCACAGGGGTACTCGTTCTTTCCTATGCCTGACACTGTCTAAGTGAGCCTTCTTCCAATGGGCTAAATAGGAATAGACTATTTGTGAAGATAGTTAGAGTCGTCTAGAGGGAATGTTGTGTAATGCACTGGTGCACAACAGCCAGGAATAACGATGGATTTTAACGCTTATTTCTACGCTATTTCTGTTATAGCACGTTTGGCAATTCATGCGTTTCCTTGCTTTCACGCACAAGTACTCCACAGAAAAACGGTTTTAAGGCAACTTGCTATATCCAAACTTTTCAATCAACTTTTAGAAGGCGGATGATGCCTCCTGCCAACATCGGAAAGAACCAAGTTCAAATTCATTACACTAGGATTGATAGCTCTCATCCATATCAACAGGGCTATCACATGTTTCAATCCCGGAACTAAATATATTATAACTCTCTCTTTAATATGTTCTTCTGTAACAACATGTGAAATGGGGGGGGGGGAAACATGCAGACCAATTAAAAAGTGAACATTCATCGCATTTAACACTTTCCCACATACAACTAAAATCTGCGGTAGACGACTTAGCTAAAGTGAGGACAATTTGTCTTTGAAAATATAAATATTGAATAAGGTTGAAAAAATTGTGGTAAACGGAGAAATTTAAAATCATTATAAATGTGTGTTATTTATGTGTGTACTACAATTGTTCTATAAGTCACATAAGTGCGTCATCTATAAGCGTGAACTGAAAATATATAAACGAGCTTAAAGCTAGTTTACTTTGATTCTTACACATGTTTGTGTAGTGAATTCAGACAGATAAATAGGTTCACCCTGTGATTCAATATTCCCATCTGTGTTCTTGCAAAATTAAAAAAAAACACACCATTAAAGCAAACCTCGTGAACAACCAACCAGACAACCTGTAAACATTTAATTAATGAGTAATGGCATGATGGCATGGACAATGTTAATTCACAGTATTGGTGCATCGCTTTAGGGACTGCGATCCCGAACCCCGGTAGCTCAGTCGGTAGCGACGCGGGATGTCAATCCAGGGGTTGAATGTTCGAATCCAAGCTCGGCCAGCATTCACTGTGCGTCATTCGTCTTTCACAAATGGGCTAACATTCTATATTGAAAAGCAGCCAGTTGCTTGGAAAATATGTTGTGTTGAGTTATGGAATGAGAAAGCCAGGAGTTCGTGAACTGGCCGCTGTGATATGAGTGAACAATTGTTGAAAACGGCGTTCAACACCATTCAATCAAACTGGACCCCTGTTTCAGCACCAACCTGATAACCAAGGTGAAGTGCCACACGAAGTGTCTAGAATACTAATACTTTATACTCGCGTGTTAACATTTAACTTCCCCCAGTCTTAATGTTAAAATTCAGCAGAGAACTAGAATGTTTAAACAGCATGTTCAGCTTCGTAATTCATGTATGCTTAAATGTTTACTTGGGAATGGAAGTCAATGAGGAAATCATTTCAAGCAAACAGCACAGCAGCAGTTCTGATTGCTTGTATCAGAAATCAGAACTGATGCTACGCTGCTTTCGAAATGTAGATCCGTTCCAAGATTTTAACGAGAAATCAAACATTATGGACTTTGCGTAATGTATCGATCCAGATAACCCTGCGATGTCTACACAGCCTAATCCAGGCCGACACATTCCGTCTCAGGGGAATATAGGTATAGAGTAACGAGTCCTTAAACAGAAAACCAACATTGTGTGTTCCCGGATTAGCCTGCGCGGCATGCTTAGGCTGATCCGGGTCGGTACTTTTTACAGAGTCCACAATGTTGGTGTGTTGGTTGAACGGCTCACACATTCGAGTTATCAACAGTCCATCGTAGTGTTGTAGCTTTAGTCTGATATCAATAGATGATTGCGATATGTGTCACATCAATAGATGATTGCGATGTGTGTCATATCAATATGTACTTTATGAGAAGGGAGTCGTAGCTAAACAAAGTGCACTTACATGTATGAGTAAAATGATGTTTATCAATGAATAAACGCATTTACATTGATCACGAATGAAATTCAAATGAAAATTACAATCAACAATTGAACGTGTTATGATCCTTTCCGTTCATCGAGACTGGCACTTTGGAGATAACCACAGCCGTTTAACCAGTATAGTTTAACTCAATTATGTATTTTCGAAGGGTTTCTGAACGTTCCAAAATGTCTACGTGATAAATATTTGTCTCTTTGCCATTCAGTTGTCTTGATTTAATTCAATCAATTACAGCTGTGTTTGTTTTGTTCTTGAAATTATAGATCGCACTGTGCTCAGTGATTTATGGTTTTCAGAGACGGAAAAGGGGGAAAAAATCTAGATAATTCAGAAGCAAGGGTTTGCTTGTCAGGTGCATATCATTTCGTGTTTTATAGACATAACTTAGACTGTTTTCACTTTGCTGTTGGCGCATGAATGCACGTCTTGCTAGACGGGAATGCGAGTACAATAAAGGATCTGTTTGGTTTGAATGATGTGGCAATGTGATGTATAATTACTGCCGTTTCCTGGTTATTAGACACACTCATAAAACGAGCAGTTCTAACCACGGGAAGTATGTTAAATTAAGACTGGGATACCTGCAATGATAATTTACGACCTACCTATCATACCAGTCAAAACAGTTAACTTCGCTCTCCGTTAGAAAATATTCAATTTTACGGCTTTTGATATAGTTGGTTCGCTGGGTGTTGGATATAATTTATGAGTTATTTCACCTACCAGTCTAACTAGTTAACCATGCGTTATTCGGTCCATTATATAACCTGGGCTGTGTTCAACAAACACATTATGATTAATATCACATAGCAGCCGAACTTGTTAACCGTTTCTTAATCGATGTTCTGTATTATCGCGGTACATACTGTGTATATCTGTATCAAGGTCAACTGTAAATTAAACCTTGCATTACTCATTCTTTTGTATATCTTAACTAATAGAATGTCAACAATATAACTTTCATTTCTGTGGTCGATTCTGAAAGCGTGTACATCGGTCGCAATGATATAACGTAACATAACCCTGAATATGTGAAATACTTTTTCCATATATTTTTTGGGGGCTTATCCAATTTAATACTGAGATTAGAGACACCAAATCAAATTTATTATCATCGTTAGATAACTTTCCTTAAATATAGTCGTGTAACAGATTGAAATCAGGTGTGTAGGATTTTCTGTCTTTATATTGTCAGCAATTTCACAAAAATGAGTGTTAAGGGTTTCCACTATTTCAGGGACTTTATCTCCAGTTGCGTCTACTAGCTTTAGCCTCATTGGAAAATCTGAAATTTCTATGTAAAAAATATAACAAATACCGTCTCTATCTTAAGAAGGAAACCAACTTGTTTATACCAATCGTACTTGGATTATTTTCTAAACAATAATCAGAATTTCGAAATGCACATTGCAATGCAGCAAAAAGCTTTCATTTGTATATAATGTTTTCTTGGCTAGTGCCGTCGACTAATATTTTGTTTACAACTTATTGCCAAATATAGAAACGCATGGGAAATATGAAAATATCATGTATTAAAATCAAGTTTTTTTTTTTTTTAAATTATGGCCGCATCGACCTATACTGGATAATGTTCACATCCAGGAAAAAGATTGTAAAGATGGTTGAAATAAACCTATTTAAATGTTCGTAAGCCGAGATTACCAGACGAGCCACGTGTATATTTCATAATGTTCTTGCTCGAATCTTCATGTTTATGTTATATAATTAAAGAGATAAATATACATACATTATAATTAATATACATCAATTAGTGATGTGTTGTAACAGACGCTTTAATATTACACTTTGAAGGCGGATTTTATTTCAATAATTTGTCTTTCAATTTAAAATTGTGATATTATTCCCGTGCAAATATCTAGACAGCTTTATCAAAACGGCATAAAATAGAGGAGACATATTAAGTCCGCTGTATGAACATTTAATCGCCTGGATTCTCAATGAAGAAGATTGCAGGATCCCTAAATGGAAACTAAATTGACTATAAGTTGGTACCTTTAGTAAATTATATTTCCCTATGTCCACCCCAACAATCGCGCCAAATCTACTAGAAACATTATGTTGATTGCTAAAACAAATTACAACATTATTATAATTCTTGTTGACAATACGACATGTTTTTACAAAGAACTATACAACTACCTGATTATATTATGAGATTCCAGAAGACTTCCCCCATAACCATAATTAAACCAGTGTATTCTGCAATGCATACGAGAGCGTCATGTCATACTTCCATCCTGTTTTTATATCACATCTCATAAAATCACATTTCATGACACTTTCCCACATACAGCAGATGACTTCCAAGTATATGGAGAAATATTGGCCGTCCCGTGAGAAAACCAACATTATGGTCTCTATGTCAAGTATCGACCCAGATCAGCCTAAGCATGCCATGCAGGCTAACCCGGGCAGACATCCTGCAGATTTTCTGTTTCAGGAATCATTACTCTATACCTCTATCCACCTGAGACGGAATGTGTCGGCCCGGATCTGTCTGCTGTATGGTATCTGCGTAATTTATCGACTCAGATCAGCCAAAGCATGCCCTGCAGGCTAACCCAGACAGACACTTTTCGCCTCCTGCGGATTTTCTGTTTTAGGAATCATTACTCTATACCTTTATCCACCTTAGACGGAATGTGTCAGCTCGGATCTGTCTGTGCGGAATGCGCAGGCTGATCTGGGTCGATACATTACGCAGAGACCAAAACGTTGGTTTTCTCGCGGGACGGCTCATACCATAAATAAATGTGTAATTATTGAAAACAGTTGAAAACATGGTGGTAAATGTAAAAAGTGCACACCATCAGGATTATCGAATTTTGCCTCAATGATTTCAGATTGTGTCTGCTGCATCTGCGTCAAAATGTGTTTGTATGTGGGAAAGAGTTGAGTTATTAATATTGAAACAAATTCAGTGGAAAAAGAATATTTCCACAATATGCAACATTGTAACATGATTTATTGACTGATTTATCACTTCACAAAAGGCAATATCGATACCAACAGAAAACACCCTTACACGAACATGTAGTATGTCAATGTAAAACACAGTCTCCGGCACTTATCTAAAAGAAATTAAATCACCAAACGACAGACATTTCCCTGTTATATGTGTAAGCACATTATACCAGCCATGTATCAGCTATGCCAACACTTTTATTTCCAATAAAACTAATTAATCTGCTGAAGAACACATACTTGGATGAAATGAAGAATGTGTTTAACTAACTTAAATTATACTTTTATTCTTAGAAAATTCCTATATTTTATTGAGATTTACGTTAATTTGGAAAAGCACCACATTACCAAGGAATCAAATTATATTGTTATACTCTATGTCGTTTTAATAACATAGACATAGACATAGTTCCATTTACGTATATGTATTTACGTACATATAAAGAAAATAATGTCATGGTCAGTTAATAGTGTTTTTAGGATAAAATATTATTATTCCAAATACGTTAATATAGTGTAAGTGGAAAATGAAACAATTAACTAATTCGTTGATTGGTCAGACGGAATGGTGTTTTCATCAGGTTATTGACAAAGAATCATATATAAACATGGGCTATAATAAAGAATATGTAAGGATTCGTGCCAGATTACATTTTTAACTGAATATGAAGCGCGGGACTTATACTATTCCAGCTTGAGTCTCTATATCGCATGTTGATTGGTTGATGTTTAACGCCGTTTTCAACATGTTTTCAGTCATATCACGACAGTTCACTTACTCATGTGTTTGCCGGCTCTCTGACACAGCATACTTTCCTAGCAACTGGCTGCTTTTCCACATTAACTGTTAGCCTATTGGTGGAAGTTGAATGACGCTGGTCAAAGTGACTTTTGTCAAACGTCGGAAAGAATGTTGACCGAGTTGGGGGTCGACCTCATAACCCCTGGATTGACAGCCCGCTATCGACTGAACTACCGGGGCTCGGCCTATAACACATGCATTTAATATCATATACAGTTACTGCTTCCAACATTTATATTTCAACTATTGAATATGAACACATGTATATACACGTGAACTATTAAAAATGTTATTATCGTTTACAACAACATCATAATATATATTTTTACTTTCCTATACATTTATTGTTTCTAACGGTTATATATGCACTCATTTAATATGAACACCTGAATATCAATATTATAATTCAGTTAACCCTTTACCAAATATACGCGCATTTTGAAGCAGCGCAGCAGACACCATTTGAAAAGATTGTGACAAAAGAAGAAATAACCCCTTGAATAATTTCTCCGTTTGTCCCAAAATTTTATTTACAGATAATTTCCATACTTTTGCCTAGCCGTTTTCAAAGTCGTCTGCTGCAGATGTGATGCATGTGGGAAGGGGTTATAGCAATCATAATTTCCCCTCGACTCTAACTTGCATTGACCTACCCATGAGGATAACGGAGGTACACATAACCTGATAGGGCGAGTCTGCTATACTCGTCTAGTTCACAGGTTTTTAATTAATACTAGAATGTGAAAAGAACCAATATTGGGTTGGGGTCAGTGCACACTCACGGCAGTTGTTGATAAATCTGTTACATAACGTACACAAACCATGTCATTCCTGAGTAATTACGATTACAGTATGCGTGTACGACAGGTTAGCCCGACATGCTTGCTGTAGAAATTGTCTTGCTGTTTTTTGTATGTCTGTTGTTTCTAGAATGACAAGAATGTCCCCATTCCTTTGTTCTGCGATTGTTTTTATCTTCAACTATAAACAAGTGCTCCACTGCTAGACGGGTTTTATCACTCTCTTTACCCTACCTACATTTACAGAACGATCACAAATTAACCCTTCATCACTCTGAAGGTCTGACAAAAGAGCCAGTGTATGAGAAAAGGTAAATGTTGGCCATTTTTCAACAGTGTAGGTTCTGATCATCGTGTCCCCCTGATCAGTATTATCACAATCTACACAAGTTGATAAAACCTTATAACAAGCTTGTGTGAGTATCATGTGAACGGAGTTCATCTTGATAAGAATGTGCGGATGCTCTAGTTCGAATAAAAAGTTGAGGAGGCATTCTATCATTTATGAAAAGTCTGCCGACGACCAACCTGCAATTCGGAGATTTATGCTACAGGTTCCATTATCATTTAAATACGGAACGTGGATCTACGGTGCTGACAATATGAATTGACAAGTCTGTCTCAGACTCACAAATCAAGCGACTAACCCGTCTATATCAGTACAGAATTCTCCAGTCTTAAATGAAATATCACGATTAATGAAGTCCTTTTTGTCTCTTTCATCTTCATTCCATAAAAAAACCACATGTATTCCTATTGTTTTAAAACTCCAATGCATATAGATCAGTTTATTCGGCATTGGCTATCATGTTAGCAGAGTTCCACCACAACTATCAATATCTGTAGCGACACACGTAAATAGTACTAAATACATAATTATAATCAAAACCTAAGTCTACCCTTTTGAGTGGTAAACATGAATTTGACATTTAAGACATGTCATGCGTTTGCTCGGAATATGTATATCATGCTTAATTTAAAAGTCCCCGATCGGGTCATACAACATACTTAAAGAATGGTATGGCTGCCCCTCTTGGCGCTCATTGTAGCGGGGTTTGAATCAAACAAGCTGGATTGTGTCAGGACAAATGGACCAGAAGTACTGGTAACTCATTGTAGCGGGGTTTGAATCAAACTAGCTGGCTTGTGTCAGGACAAATGGACCAGAAGTACTGGTAACTCATTGTAGCGGGGTTTGAATCAAACTAGCTGGCTTGTGTCAGGACAAATGGACCAGAAGTACTGGTAACTCATTGTAGCGGGGTTTGAATCAAACTAGCTGGATTGTGTCAGGACAAATGGACCAGAAGTACTGGTAACTCATTGTAGCGGGGTTTGAATCAAACTAGCTGGCTTGTGTCAGGACAAATGGACCAGAAGTACTGGTAACTCATTGTAGCGGGGTTTGAATCAAACTAGCTGGCTTGTGTCAGGACAAATGGACCAGAGGTACTGGTAACTCATTGTAGCGGGGTTTGAATCAAACTAGCTGGCTTGTGTCAGGACAAATGGACCAGAAGTACTGGTAATTCATTGTAGCGGGGTTTGAATCAAACTAGCTGGCTTGTGTCAGGACAAATGGACCAGAGATACTGGTAACTCATTGTAGCGGGGTTTGAATCAAACTAGCTGGCTTGTGTCAGGACAAATGGACCAGAAGTACTGGTAATTCATTGTAGCGGGGTTTGAATCAAACTAGCTGGCTTGTGTCAGGACAAATGGACCAGAAGTACTGGTAACTCATTGTAGCGGGGTTTGAATCAAACTAGCTGGATTGTGTCAGGACAAATGGACCAGAAGTACTGGTAACTCATTGTAGCGGGGTTTGAATCAAACTAGCTGGCTTGTGTCAGGATAAATGGACAAGAAGTACTGGTAACTTACACGAGAAAGGCCCCGATATAACTAAACAAGTGTTGAAAGCGGCGTAAAACACCAAACAATCAATGAATCAACAATTTAAAAGTAACAGAATACGGATTCATTTTCCAATGTATCATTGGAATACCTGGAGAATAATGACTATTGTTTTGATCGGACATGATCTTTCTTTTAGAAAAAACTCTGACACAGCCTTTTACCACACATAGCTTGCTTCAAGTGCCATTTGTTATTTTAAGTGTGCATGTTATTTGATAATTTATTCACTATAAGGTCTACGTAAACCAAATTGGTGTATATCGAAATGGTGTATTAGTGACAGGTACTCGAAACAATGTATTACGCTAGAACGAACTGATATCTCGCCCTATGAAAAGTATTATACTTTTAAAACACAAAATGACAGCTGTTGTAAATGACCTCATTCAAAATAGTCGTAATTGTTAAAATGAGCAGCGCAGAATGTATAAAAATCTTTTCTTTTTTTTAATTATGGCCGCATCGACATTCATGTATAATGGATAATGTTCACATCCAGGAACACGATTGTAAAGATGGTTGAAATAAACCTATTTAAATTTTCGTAAGCCGAGATTACCAGACGACCCACGTGTATATTTCATAATGTTCTCGCCCGAATCTTCATGTTTATGTTATATAATTAAAGAGACCAATTGCTTTGATCGAGCATAAGCTTTTAAGCTTCTATATTCCCATTTCATAGTGTACACTATATCGTGTACAAGCATCTGATATGTGTAGATAAATGAACAGTGATGTGTTGTAACAGACGCTTTAATATAAATCTTTATTGAAAAGGACGCTTTAATATTACTCTTTAAAGGCGGATTTTATTTCAATAATTAGTCTTTCAATTTAAAACTGTGATATTATTCCCGTGGTGTGCACATATCTAGACAGCTTTATTAAACTGGCATAACATAGAGGAGACATATTAAGTCTGCTTTATAAACATTTAATCGCCTGGATTCTAAATGAAGAAGATTGCACTTTCCCTAAATGAAAACTAAATTGACTATAAGTTGGTACCTTTAGTAAATTATATTTCCCTATGTCCACCCCAACAACTGCACAAAATATACTAGAAACAGTATGTTAATTGCTAAAACAAATTAGAACATTATTATAATTCTTGTTGACCATACTGACATGTTTTTACAAAGAACTATACAACTACCTAATTATATTATGAGATCCCCGAAGACTTCCCCCATAACCATAATTAACCCATTGTATTCAGCAATGCATACGAGAGCGTCATGTCATACTTCCGTCCTGTTTTTATATCATTTCTCATAAAATCACATTTCATGACACTTTCCCACCTACAGCAGATGACTTTCAAGTAAATGGAGAAATATGGGCCGTCCCGTGAGAAAACCAACATTATGGTCTCTATGTAATGTATCGACCCAGATCAGCCTAAGCATGCCGTGCAGTCTAACCCGGACACTTTTCTCCTCCTGCGGATTTTCTATTTCAGGAATCATTACTCTATACCTCTATCCACCTGAGACGGAATGTGTCGGCCCGGATATGTCTGCGAAGACGTTGCAGGCTGATCTGGGTCGATACATTACGTAGAGACCAAAACGGTGGTTTTCTCGCGGGACGACTCTTACCATAAATGAATGTGTAATTATTGAACAAAGTTGAAAGCATGGTGGTAAATGTAAAAATTGCACACCATCAGCATTATCGAATTTTGCCTTAGTGATTTCAGATTGTGACTGCTGCATCTGCGTCAACATGTGTTTGTATGTGGGAAAGAGTTGAATTATTAATAAGAAACAAATTCAGTGGAAAAAGAATATTTCCACAATATGCAGCATTGTAACATGATTTATTGACTGCTTTATCACTTCACAAAAGGCAATATCGATACCAACAGAAAACACCCTTACACTAACATGTAGTATGTCAATGTAAAATACAGCCTCCGGTACTTATCTAAAAGAAATGATATCACCAAAGGACAGACATTTCCCTGTTATATGTGTAAGCACCTTATACCAGCCATGTACTCTTACTCAGCTATGCCAACACTTTCATTTCCAATAAAATTAATTAATCTGCCGAAGAACACATACTTGGATGAAATGAAGAATGTGTTTAACATAGCTTAAATTATACTTTCATTCTTAGAAAATTCCTATCTTTTAATGAGATTTACGTTAGTTTGGAACTGTTATACTTTATGTCGTTTTAATAACATACACATAGACATAGTTCAATTTACGTATATGTATTTACGTACATATAAAGAAAATAATGCCATGGTTTTAGGAAAAAATACTATTATTCCAAATACGTTAATATAGTCTAGTGGAAAATGAAACAATTAACTAATTCGTTGATTGATCAAACGGAATGATGTTTTCATCAGGCTATTGGCAAAGAATCATATATAAACATGGGTTATAATAACGAATATGTAAGGAAACTATAGTTCGACAGATATGCATGAGTTAAAAGTGTTCGTGCCAGATTACGTTTTTAACTGAATATGAAGCGCGGGACTTATAATATTCCAGCTTGAGTCTCTATAACACATGTTGATTGGTTGATGTTTAACGCTGTTTTCAACATGTTTTCAGTCATATCACGGCAGTTCACTTACTCATGTGTTTTCAGGCTCTCTCACACCAGTACTCCACACAACATACTTTACTAGCAACTGGCTGCTTTTCCTCATAAACTGTTAGCTCATTTGTGGAAGATGAATTACGCTGGTCACAGTGACTTTTGTCAAACGTCGAAAAGAATGTTGGCCGAGCTGGGGTGGGTCGAACTCACAACTCCTGGATTGACAGCCCGCTACCGAGTGAACTACCGGGGCTCGGCCTATAACACATGCATGAACTATTACAAATGATATCATCGTTTACAACAACATCTTAATATATTTATTTTTTACTTTCCTCTATTATACATTTACTGTTCCTAACAGTTATATATACACTCATTTAATATGAACACCCGAATATCAATATTATAATTAGGTTAACCCTTTACCACATATACGCGCATTTTGAAGCAGCCGCAGCGGACGCCATTTGAAAACATTGTGATATGATGAGCAATTTCTCCGTTTGTCCCAAAACTTTATTTACAGATAATTTCCATACTTTTGCCTAGCCGTTTTTAAAGTCGTCTGCTGCAGATGTGGTGCATGTGGGATGGGGTTGTAGCACTCATAATTTCCCCCTCGACTCTAATACTCTAAATTACATTGACCTACCCATGAGGATAACGGGGGTACACACAACCTGATAGGGCGAGTCTGCTATTCTCGTCTAGTTCACAGGTTTTTAATTAATACTAGAATGTGAAAAGAACCAATATTGGGTTGGGGTCAGTGCACACTCACGGCATTTGTTGATAAATATGTTACATAACGTACACAAACCATGTCATTCCTGAGTAATTACGACTACAGTATGCATGTAAGACAGGTTAGCCCGACATGCTTGCTGTAGAAATTGTCGTGCTGTTTTTTGTATGTCTGTTGTTTCTAGAATGACAAGAATGTCCCCATTCCTTTGTTCTGCGATTGTTTTTATCTTCAACTATAAACAAGTGCTCCACTGCTAGACGGGTTTTATCACTCTCTTTACCCTACCTTCATTTACAGAACGATCACAAATTAACCCTTCATCACTCTCTTTACCCTACCTACATTTACAGAAAGATCACAAATTAACCCTTCACCACGCTGAATGTCTGACAAAAGAGCCAGTGTATGAGAAAAGGTAAAAGTTGGCCATTGTTAAACAGTGTAGACTCTGATCATCGTGTCCACCTGTTTAGTATTATCCCAATCTACACAAGTTGATAGAACCTTATAACAAGCTTGTGTGAGTATCATGTGAACGGAGTTCATCTTGATAAGAATGTGCGGATGCTCTAGTTCGAATAAGAAGTGCATTCTATCATTTATGAAATGTCTCTCGACGACCAACCTGCAATTCGGAGATTTATGCTACAGGTTCCATTATCACTTATATACGGAACGTGGATCTACAGTGCTGCCAATATGAATTGACAAGTATGTCTCATACTCACAAATCAAGTGACAAACCCGTCTATATCAGTACAGAATTCTCAATTCTTAAATAAAATATCACGATTGGGAAAACTTTTCTTATGTTTTGTTACTTATATTGAATTGAAACATTTAATGAAAATAAATGTAAAAAAGAAGATGTCCTTTTTGTCTCTTTCATCTTCATTCCATAAAAAGCCCACATGTATTCCTATTGTTTCAAAACTCCAATGCATATAGATCAGTTTATTCGGCATTGGCTATCATGTTAGCAGAGTTCCACCACAACTATCAATATCTGTAGCGACACACGTAAATAGTACTTAATACATAATTATAATCAAAACCTAAGTCTACCCTTTTGAGTGGTAAACATGAATTTGACATTTAAGACATGTCATGCGTTTGCTCGGAATATGTCTATCATGCTTAATTTAAAAGTCCCCGATCGGGTCATACAACATACTTAATACTATGTACAAAGTTTTTTGTCGTATATTAACTGATAGGCTGACCCGTTGGGCCAATGAACTTAATATAATAGATGAAGCTCAAGCTGGATTTAGAGCTGGTTATTCTACAGTTGACAACATGTTCTGTTTACAGAGTATTATTCAAAAGTATACCTCTAAGACTGGCGGTCGCTTCTACGTATTATATGTAGACTTCCAAAAGGCATTTGATTCTGTAAATCACTTCAATCTCTTTTCGTCCTTAGTACGTAAGGGCTTAACTGGTAAAATATTACATGTACTTTTATCTATGTATAGTAAAACAAGGGCGCAAGTTAAGATTGACCGTAATCTCATCTCTGAGTCATTTTCTTGCAATATTGGAACAATTCAGGGGGACTTATGTTCGCCACTTATATTTAGCATTTATATAAATGATCTATGTACAGATCTTAGAGAAAAATGTAGTAATGGCATATTTGTCACAAACAACGTCCCAGAAATATACTGTCTCCTTTTCGAAGACGATGTAGCAAATTGTGCAGACACCGCAAACAATCTACAACAACAACTTAATGTTATTTCCCAGTATTGCAACGACACTGGTATGAAAGTAAACTTAAAGAAAACTGAAATTATGGTTTTTAGAAATGGTGGGCCGTTAAGAAACTACGAAAAATGGAAATTAAATGACGAAATCTTAAAAGTTACATCCTGCTATAAGTATATGGGTCTTGTATTCAGCCCTAAACTGTCATGGTCCAAGGCAAAGACAAAGCTATGTGCACAAAGTAGAAAAGCTATTTTTACTATTAAACGCTTTCAATACAACTATGGTAACTTTCAACATCATGAAATATTCAAATTATTTTACAGTATGGTTGTTCCCATCCTTACATACGGTTCCGAGCTATGGGGTCATTCATACTCTGATGTCGTCGAAAAGGTCCAACTATACTTTTGCAGATACTATTTAGGGGTTAACCAGACTGTCAACAATAGCATGGTCCTAGGAGAATGTGGAAGATATCCGTTATGTGTTATATATTTTACAAAAATAATATCTTATTGGTTAAAACTATTGCATATGCCGCAACACCGGTACCCACGAAATTGTTACTTAATGTTAAAAGCCATTGACGATGCGGGAAGAGTTACATGGGCGTCAAAAGTAAAAGATTTATTATACACGTATGGCTTTGGTAATGTCTGGATTTCTCAAGAAGTTGGTAACTGCAATGTATTCTTATCTAGTTTCGAACAGCGCATCAAGGACTGTGTTACACAAAATTGGCATGCCGACATAAATGAATCCTCGAGATGCAACACTTATAAATATTTTAAATCCCTACTAAACCCCGAATCATATTTAAATATGGACCTATCGTTCCAGTTAAGAAAAGCTCTCGCTAGATCTAGATGCTCTAGTCATAAACTTAATATTGAATTGGGTCGTCATCATAACATAAACAGAGAGGATCGAATATGCTTTTACTGTTTATTGACAAAAGATGTTATAATTTTAGAAGACGAGTATCACGCATTTTACATTTGTCCAAGATTCGAAGAAGAAAGAAACAAGTTCCGTTTTAACTGGTACACTGGTAACAGAGAGCGCGAGGGGTTTTATTTCTTGTTAAAAACTAACAATGTTGTGATTCTAAGAAAAGTAGCTATTTTCGTTTCAAAAATTATGAAAATGGTCGACAATCAAAACATTGCCGTAAATCTTGATCTACATCAATTGTGAGAATGATGTACCCACTTGTACACATGTATGTATTGCCATCTTTTATCAAACATCCCTTTCAAGAAAAAAAAAATAGTTGTATGCTGTATTATGGGCCTGAGGCCTTTATTTACAAATAAAATTTCTGTATTCTGTATTCTGTATTCTTAAAGGATGGTATGGCTGCCCCTCTTGGCGCTCATTGTAGCGGGGTTTGAATCAAACTAGCTGGCTTGTGTCAGGACAAATGGACCAGAGGTACTGGTAACTCATTGTAGCGGGGTTTGAATCAAACAAGCTGGATTGTGTCAGGACAAATGGACCAGAAATACTGGTAACTCATTGTAGCGGGGTTTGAATCAAACTAGCTGGATTGTGTCAGGAATAATGGACCAGAGGTACTGGTAACTCATTGTAGCGGGGTTTGAATCAAACTAGCTGGCTTCTGTCAGGACAAATGGACCAGAAGTACTGGTAACTCATTGTAGCGGGGTTTGAATCAAACTAGCTGGCTTGTGTCAGGACAAATGGACCAGAGGTACTGGTAACTCATTGTAGCGGGGTTTGAATCAAACTAGCTGGCTTGTGTCAGGACAAATGGACCAGAGGTACTGGTAACTCATTGTAGCGGGGTTTGAATCAAACAAGCTGGATTGTGTCAGGACAAATGGACCAGAAATACTGGTAACTCATTGTAGCGGGGTTTGAATCAAACAAGCTGGATTGTGTCAGGACAAATGGACCAGAAGTACTGGTAACTCATTGTAGCGGGGTTTGAATCAAACTAGCTGGCTTGTGTCAGGACAAATGGACCAGAAATACTGGTAACTCATTGTAGCGGGGTTTGAATCAAACTAGCTGGATTGTGTCAGGAATAATGGACCAGAGGTACTGGTAACTCATTGTAGCGGGGTTTGAATCAAACTAGCTGGATTGTGTCAGGACAAATGGACCAGAAGTACTGGTAACTCATTGTAGCGGGGTTTCAATCAAACTAGCTGGCTTGTGTCAGGACAAATGGACCAGAAGTACTGGTAACTCATTGTAGCGGGGTTTGAATCAAACTAGCTGGATTGTGTCAGGACAAATGGACCAGAAGTACTGGTAACTTACACGAGAAAAAACCCGATATAACTGAACAATTGTTGAAAGCGGCGTAAAACACCAAACAATCAATGAATCAACAATTTAAAAGTTACAGAATACGGACTCCTTTTCCAATGTTTCATTGGAATACCTGGAGAATAATGACTACTGTTTTGACCAGATATGATCTTTCTTTTAGAAAAAACTCTGACACAGCTTTTTACCACAGCCCAGGCGATACCGTGACGGTTTATCTTTCAACTACTAGTAATCAATTTGTTTAGAATGTGACCCTTTTCCATATCAATTAGCTTGCTTCAAGTGCCATTTGTTAGTTAAAAAATGCATGTATTTGATAAATTAACCACTATAAGGTCTACGAATGTAACGTTCTTTATACCTAATTCCTGTATTTCGAAATGCTCCCCTCAGTGAAAGTTACTCGAAACAACGTATTACGCGAATACATGAATATAAGAACGAACTGATATCTAGTCCTATGATAAGAATTATATCTTTATAACACATAATTACAGCAGCTGTAAATTAACTCATTC
This sequence comes from Serripes groenlandicus, assembly GCA_031761405.1. Classification (NCBI taxonomy): domain Eukaryota; kingdom Metazoa; phylum Mollusca; class Bivalvia; order Cardiida; family Cardiidae; genus Serripes; species Serripes groenlandicus. Next base: position 100,479,427 of record JASEVX010000002.1, read on the forward strand.
ACAATAGTCGCAATTGGTAAAATAAGCAGCGCTCTGCAAAAACCAACCGTTAGGCATTTACGAGCAGAGTAAACAAGATCAGCCAACGCATCTTTGCAGTCTTTTCTGACTCTGCATAGTTCGCCAATTAGTCATAGAAGATTTAGAAAAACATCTGTAAACTTATTTAACAGAGATCTACATATTACACATTCCAAAATTATTTTTTGACACTCAAACCTTATGTTGTGGGTACTCAAAAGAATCGTCTCTGTGAGACGATTCTTTTGAATACCAACAACATATGGTTTGGTTGAGTAATAAGATATATTGGTGGGGTAAAGATCAGTTTACTCGTCCGAATCTAGTACTCTGAGTTGGATCCTTTAACATTGATGATCATTCGGGTCTTTTTTACACACGTATAATTATGCAAACATGGTTAGTTCTCGAAGAGCACCTTTCAAGAGATGCGAACACATAATTATTAAATGAGTTTATGCAACGACACCGGCAAAACAGTTATTATAATAAGAGCAATCAGAATTAGGTGAACTTCTACCAAAGTTTTCGAGTCATATTGATTGGTTGAAAAACATAGCTGCAAGGCGGCATCAGTAAGGGTGGAGGGTTGTTAAGGGCTAACAGCTATAAACTCGTTTATATAATACTTTATCTTTACCCTATTACGTAGAGTACCCAAGTATACCCACGTAACTGTTGGGCAAATATAGAATCATAGAAGAAAGTCTACCAAACTAGAGTGTGACAATATCAAATAACACTTTATATCTTTGAGTAGTCTGTTCCTGGGGCAGGTTTTAAACATAATCAAATATCATCTGTGCACCATGTGTTGCAACTATCCCAGGTTATCAAAGACAACATTTTGTATGAAGTGTCTACACATCTGTGCTAGCTATTACTCATTTGTCGGAGTCACTGGTCCTCTATCCTGCTCTAATAACCGTTATTATGTAATATGATGTCTTACAGGAACATTCTGTCAAAGTCTATCCATAGTCTAAACCGTTTGTCATGTAGTTTCTAGATACAATATTTCTCCCAAAAAGAGTAAATACAGACAAATTGGTCATCATGCAAGTGATGTAGAAATATATTAAAGTCACAATCCGGTGATGTTAATAATCCCGAGCTCTTCACATAAAGTCAGATAGGGGACCTAACTACCATTTCGAGAGCTTGGCGTGAAACGGTTGTAACTTAAATTGGTATTTTTTTTTTTACCAAGGTTAATCACCTCGCCATAAAGCCTTTATAAGCATTTAATCATTTTACTTGGTAAACAATGGAAATATAGGTGCCATTGCTCGTTCTGAGCAATGGCACCTAAATTTGCATTGTTTACAAAGGGGTCAAAATTGCCCCTAAACCAGGGTTTTCAAAATAGGTTTTTAGTTACTACCGTTTCACGCCAAGCCCTCGAGTTATAACTGAAAGCTAGTGTTGTACAGGACAAGTAGCAAAAACATCAAGTATGCAAGTACCTGTTCATAGGTGACGATAACATATGATAACAAACCATATAAAGCTCAACAGACGTACAGATAGTACCGATACTAAAACATCGCTAAAAAATGTCAACCTAACCTGACGTACATGCATTTTTAGTCGTAATTTCTCAGGAATGGCATGGTTTGAGTAAGTTATCTTAAAATGTTATCAACAAACGCCGGGAGTTGGTGATAACTCCAAACCATCATCCAGCAAATCTACAATATCAAAAATCGTAAAAGCTGTAAAAGTAAATATTTTCTAACGGAGAGCGAAGTTAACTGTTTTGACTTGTATGATATATAGGTAGGTCGTAAATTATCATTGCAGGTATCCCAGTCTTAATTTAACATACTTCCCGTGGTTAGAACTGCTTGTTTTATGTGTCTCTCTAATTACCAGGAAACGGCAGTAATTATACATCACATTGCCACATCATTCAAACCAAACAGATCCTTTATTGTACTCGCATTCCCCTCTAGCAAGACGTGCATTCATGCGCCAACAGCAAAGTGAAAACAGTCTAAGTTATGTCTATACAACACGAAATGATATGCACCTGACAAACAAACTCTTCACTTTACTGCCTCAATTGATTTATCATTTTGTTTTATTATTTTTTGAAGCAACGGTAAGTTTACAAACATATTTACTAACTTATAATCGACGAAATGGTGTCTGTTTACTGAACTATCTTATATTTACATGATTCAGGTTTGTTATTTCAAACGTAATTTTATTAGATTACAGTATGCTCGATAAAAGACGAGTGTAGAACAAAATCTGTGAAAACTAACAAACTAACTGTTAATAATTAATAATTACACTTTTGTATGTTAGATGATAACTGGTATCTTATTCTGTAATGTAAATCCATTTGAATGTTTCATTTTCTGTTTAAATTAAACATGTGTAATAAAATGAAAATTAAAATATTGAAAACATTCTGACATTATTGTAACTCGGAATCCTTAGGAACAATTCTATATAACATGGGAGGTGTTTTAGTTAAGGGGTGTTTTGTCCACCCTTTAAAAACCTTAGGGGGTGTTTTGACCACCCTTTAAAAACATTAGGGGCTGTTTTGTCCGCCTTGTAAAAATGATGAGGTTTTTTTTGTCAACCTATACAAAAATGAACGGGGGGGGGGGGGGGGGGGGGGGGGGTTTGTCCGGCTTGTAAAAATGATGAGGGTTTTTTTTGTCCACCTATACAAAAATGAGGGGGGTGGGGGAGTGGTCCGGCTCCCGTAGAAGACGTCTGCCTTAATAAGATAACTGTTTCCCATATGTAGACGAATCTTGACGCAATAGCAGCAGACGACTTTTGAAAACGTTGTGGCTAAAGGAGAAATTGCTCATCATGAGCAATTTCTCCATTGTTCACAATGTGTTCAACTTTATCTAACAATTAAGCTATCTTTTATGGAGATTTTTCAGATATTTGCAATATATTTTCATTGTCGTCTACTGCAGATTTGCTGATGTGGAAAAGGGTTAAGTGATTCAAGGTACAATCCATACATTCATTTATCATTTAAACCAATTGTAAAATTTGTAACAAATCTTTTGAACATTTAAAATGTTTATTAAACTTGAATGAATCTCTTCATTATACATTGTATGATACGCATTGACTCCTCTTAGCCGCCTTATATGGAAATAGGTTATATTGTATCTATTTATCAAAGTTACTTTCAAGTATCATATGGTGTGTAAATTATTGCATTTGACAAAACTGTACACATTCAGATAAAATGACATTGAAGGTAAAAGTAAAAGTAAAAAAGACCGATAATCTGCTCATTTAAGACTCTTCGAAGTTTATAACGGAAAAAACAAAACGTTAACATATCAAAAGGTTTGTATTCTTTATGAACACCCTTCTTTTACCCTTTTTTGCAGCAGACGACCTTGTAAATATATAGGTAAAAATGCGAAAAAGTTCTAAACATGATTAAGTTCGATAATTGAAAAGCATTAGTGCAAAAAGAGCAATTTCTTCTTTGCCAAATTGTTTTCAACTTTATTAAATAAGTATACTTTCATATGTAGAGGATTTTTATAATTTTTTGCATATGTTCTGTATGTGGATAAGGGTAAACATGTTTGTAATCAAACGTTTTCAATTCACGTAAGTCCTCATCGGAGACAATTGATTGGTCTGAGTGTTCTTTTAATATTCTGTAAGTGTATTTGGAAGATGAATTAAGACGGGCTGTATCCTCGCATTGGGTTTGATGGCCTTTGAAGGAAATGAGTCACGTTACGTCACGCGGAAACCGACCTCCGGGGGAATGATATTTTGAGCCGTCCCGCAAGAAAAACCAACATTGTGGACTCTGCGTAAAGTGACTTTTCTGTTTCAGGAATCATTACTCTATATCTCTTTACCAATGAAACGGAAGGTGTCGGCCCGGATAAGCCTATGCGGACTGTGCGGACTGCGCAGGCTGATCTGGGTCGATAAATTACGCAGAGACCATAATGTTGGTTTTCTCGCGGGACGGCTCATTTATCAATGACAATAGAAATAACATTATATAAGTCTGCCCATGTGTGAATATACAAGTCATCCAGAGATCTTGATAATGCTGCGTATTACACATTACAACTTCCTTACTTGACACTCAAACCTTATGTTGTGGGTACTCAAAAGAATCGTCTCAGTGAGACAATTATTTTGAGTACCCAAACTATATGGTTTGGTTGAGTAATAAGATAGATATTGGTGGGAAAAGATCAGTTAAATCGTCCTTTTTCTAGTACACTGAGTTATCTATTGTGAACTGTCTGATCAAAGTCTACACTATTCACACATTACTTAATAAAGCTTACTACTATTAGAAGCGTATATTTACTTGTGTAGATTCTCATTAAACGGACCAGATGTATATACCGATTGGAACGTGTACTGTGAAGAAATGTGTACCTTATCTCATAGACGACATAAATCTATGGTATAGTTGGAGTTAGGCTATATCCGATCTCAATGGTTTTTCCGGACTCGATGGCAAACTGAGAGGACCTAAATGACTAAATGGCAAACAGGGACATTCCTGAATGCTTTTTATCATCTAGATGGCGAATATAAAAGACGCTGAACGTTTGTTCATAAGATTCCCAAAATGGAAAAGCCTAGATGTTTTGAACAACTAGTTGGCCAATAGGAACGGCCCTCGATTCCTCTACACTAATATGGTCAACAGAAACGGCCCTGAATGCTTCTACGATAAAATGGTCAGCAGTGACGACCCTGAATGTTTCTACGCTGAGTTGGTCAAACCGGGACGACCCTGAATACCTCTACGTTGCGATGGTCAACAGGGGCAAACTGTAATGGCCCTGCATGCTTCTACATCATCGAGATGACCAACAAGGACGACCCTGAATGCTTCTACATGGTGATGACCAACAGGGACTACACTGAATGCTTCTACAATGATATAGTGTACAGGGACGACCTTGAATGCTTCTACGTGGTGATGTCCAACAGGGACGACCCTGAATGTTTCTACGATAAGACGTTGCGATGGTCAACCGGGACGACCAAAATTGCTTCTACGAAAAGATGGTCAACAGGGACCACCATGAATGTTTCTGCGATGGGATGGTCAACCGGGACAACCTAGAATACTTCTACGTTGCGATGGTCACCAGTGACGACCCTGAATGCTTCTACGATAAAATGGTAAACAGGGACGACCTTGAATACTTCTACGCGTCGATGGTCAACAAGGACGACCATAACTAGTTATACGATAAGATGGTCAACAGGAACGACCCTGAATGCTTCTACGATGAGATGGTCAACAGGGACGCACCATGAATGTTTCTACGATGAGATGTCCAACAGGAACTACCCTGAATGTTTTTATTATGATATGGTCAACAGGGACGACCACGAATCCTTCTACGATGAGATGGTCAACAGGAACGACCATGAATGCTTCTACGATGAGATGGTCAACAGGAACGACTGTGAATGTTTCTATGATGAGATGGTCAACAGAAATGACCGTGAATGTTTCTACGATGAGATGGTCAACAGGGACGACCATGAATGTTTCTATGATTAGGTGTTCAATAGGGACGACCATGAATGCTTCTATGATGATATGGTCAACAGGGACGACCATGAATGCTTCTACGATGCGATGGTCAACAGGGACGTTCTATAATGCTTCTACGATAAGATGGTCAACAGGAACGACCCTGAATGTTTATACGATGAGATGGTCAACAGGGACGATCATGAATGCTTCTACGATGAGATAGTCAACAGGAACGACCCTAAATGCTTCTACGATGAGATGGTCAACAGGGACGCACCATGAATGTTTCTAGGATGAGATGTCCAACAGAAACTACCCTGAATGTTTCTATTATGATATGGTCAACAGGGACGACCATGAATCCTTCTACGATGAGATGGTCAACAGGAACGACCATGAATGCTTCTACGATGAGATGGTCAACAGGAACGACTGTGAATGTTTCTATAATGAGATGGTCAACAGAAATGATCTTGACTGTTTCTACGATGAGATGATCAACTGGGACGACCATGAATTCTTCTATGATGAGATGTTCAATAGGGACGACCATGAATGCTTCTATGATGAGATGGTCAACAGGGACGACCATGAATGTTTCTACGATGCGATGGTCAACAGGGACGTTCTATAATGCTTCTACGTTGTGATGTCAAACAGGAACGACCCTGAATGTTTATACGATGAGATGGTCAACAGGGACGACCATGCATGCTTCTACGATGAGATGGTCAACAGGAACGACCCTAAATGCTTCAACGATGCGATGGTCAACAGGGACGCAACATGAATGTTTCTACGATGAGATGTCCAACAGGAACTACCCTGAATGTTTCTATGATGATATGGTCAACAAGGGCGACCATTAATGCTTCTGCGATGAGATGGTCAACAGGAACGACCATGAATCCTTCTACGATGAGATGGTCAACAGGAACGACCGTGAATGTTTCTGCGATGAGATGGTCAACAGGAACGACCTTGAATGTTTCTACGATGAGATGGTCAACAGGGACGACCATGAATGCTTATATGATGAGATGTTCAACAGGGACGACCATGAATGCAATTATGATTAGGTGGTCAACAGGGACAACCATTGATATTTCTACGATGAGATGGTCAACAGGGACGACCATGAATGTTTCTATGATGAGATGGTCAACAGGGACGACCATGAATGCTTCTACGATGAGATATTCAACAGGGACGTTCTATAACGCTTCTACGTTGTGATGTCCAACAGGAACGACCCTGAATGCTTCTACGATTAGATGGTTAGCCGGGACGACCATGAATGCTTATACAATGAGATGTACAACAGAAACTACCCTGAATGTTCTATGATGAGATGGTCAATAGGGACGACCATGCATGCTTCTACGATGAGATGGTCAACTGGGACGACCATGAATGTTTCTACAATGAGATGTCCAACAGGAACTACCCTGAATGTTTATATGATGAGATGGTCAACAGTGACGACCATGAATGCTTCTACGATGCGATGGTCAACAGGAACGACCATGAATGCTTCCACGATGAGATGGTCAACAGGAACGACCGTGAATGTTACTACGATGAGATGGCCAACAAGGACGACCATGAATGTTTCCACGATGATATGGTCAACAAACGACCTTGAATGTTTCTACGATGAGATGGTCAACAGGAACGACCTTGAATGCTTCTACGATGAGATGGCCAACAAGAAAGACCCTGAATGTGTGTATGAGTAGATGTCCAACAAGAAAGACCCTGAATGTTTCTACGTTGAGATGGCCATCATCGTTGGCCTTTAACAAGAAAGATCCTGAATGTTTCTACGTTGAGAAGGCGAACAGGTTTGGCCTTTAACAAGAAGGACCCTGAATGTTTCTACGTTGAGATGGCCAACAAGTTTACAGCATATTGCATGTACAAACAATCTCAAACCCTATTATAGTGTAAACTCAGTAAATATATAAATGTTTAACCCACAGGACTCTACGAAATGAAATCTAACCAGTCGCATGCAAAGAGTTTTATTAGCCGGATCTAGGAAATCCTTCAGAATGTACGCTCTGTAACCGCTAACCGATGTGAAGAGTAAATAGTCGTCAGCTTTAACATCTCCAGAAAAATATTTACATCTGGAAAGTAAGAGTAATGTTTTCTCCAATGTTTCCTACAATCTGTTAAAGGGGTTCCAAATGTCTTCTGTACTAAGGAAAAGACTTAAAAAAAGCTTGAAAAAAAGATTAGTCTATTATTCCGGCTTATCTATGTCTTGGATGTTTTATATCCATGTTTTATTCTTTACTATATCACCCGCTATATCACGCACTTCTTTAGTAGCACATGACAATGACAAGGGTAAATTGTTGACCTGTTTTAAAAAAAAAAAAAACTAAAATGAGAATTGCGTTACTAACAATGAATGCATTCTATGACATTAAGCAGAGTTTACAAAGCAAAGTCCGATCATAATTCGATCAGGGTCGACTCTTGTTGAAAATGAAACTGTGTATGTGTGTGTGTGTGCGTGCGTGCGTGTTTCTGTGCGTGTATTCGTGCGTGTGCGCGTGAGTATACACTTTACCCTGGCCACTTTAAAAGCCTTTTATACGATCTTAGAATGAAACAAACACAAAGATCAATATACGTTATTGAGACATTTGAACTATTATAAATACAATTAGAAGAACTATCCTAACACATATATTGTCCATTACAAATGACATGTTTATTGTGATTCTTTGGATATTATTAATTGAGCCGTCTCGTGAGGAAACCAACATTGTGGTCTCTGCGTAAAGAATCGACCCGGATCAGCCTAAGCATGCCGCGCAGGCTTACCCGGAGAGACACTTTTCGCGCCTGTGGAATTTCTGTTTCAGGAATCATTACTCTACACCTCTATCCCCCTGATACGGAATGTGTCGGCCCAGATCAGTCTGCGCGGATTGTGCAGGCTGATCTGGATCGATAAATTACGCAGATACCATAATGTTGGTTTTCTCACGGGAGGCTCAATTATAGATAGATATATATATATATATATGCAGTATTATGGGCCGGTGGCCAAACCACTTGAATACACTGTCTATTGTTATGAATATGGAGTATGGTCCTTGTAATATTTTGCAGCATTGTATGCGCACCAAATAGTCCTGAAGATGTACTTTTAGTGTTACATTCCATTTGAATCCCCTTTTCTGAGAGAACTGCTTGTAACGAACAGACGTAAATACTTTACATTCATTCGAGAGAAAGTCAATACTCATAAAGAATAATTTGTATAAAGGAAGAATAGACTCTGCACTCAATTAAACCGAGATAGAGTTTGATTCTATCACTTGTAATAATTAGATACGCATTGACATGGTAAACTAGACAGCTGTCGTCTATAACAGTGCTAAGTCGATGCAACTTACCACCGGGAACGGTGTCGAGCTTAGCCTTTCCCGCATAGAGACGAATTATGACGCATCTGCAGCAGACGATATTTGAAAACAGTGTAGCAAAAGGAGTAATTGCTAATAATGGTTTTGTGAAATGAAATTAATTCCATCAAAGCAGCGTGATGTTAAGTTTGATTCTATCAGTTATACCGCCAGCTGTCGTTCGCTACAGCATTCACCGATTTAACCTACACACTGACAACTGAAACTCTACCCCCTAGACACATATATCGTCTTACAAATATAGTTGACTGAATAAAATATCTAGAACGAGTAAAGCATTTAACCTGAAAAAAAGAAAAACAGAGTCAAAGACATCATTGTAAACTTCTGACTTTTCACACGTTTTTTTTAACCCTTTCCCTCATATAGACGCTTTCTGACGCCTCTGCAGCAGACGGCATTTTGAAAACATAGTGACAAAAGAAGAAATTGCACAAAACGTGCAATTTCTTCTTTTGTCACAATGTTTGCCACTTTTAGTCATAGGTTATCCATTCAATTATAGAGATTTTCCATTATTTTACAAAATATGTTCAAAGTCGTCTGCTGCAGAATTGTCGTATGAGGGAAAGGGTTAAACAACATTCTGCATAGATTCCTTTCGTTGTGTGCGATGTTACATTAATTTGGGCTTAGAAAATCACAAAGATGTTATAATGTGTACTACTACTTGATACTCGTACAGCACACAACGTTTTAAAGTAATAAAAGAGAAATAACTCATAAGGGTCATGTTAATATTTTCAACACTATTCAACTATCATAATTCCTTTTACATAGTTTTTCAATATTTTTGCCAAGATGTTTTCGAAGTCGTCTACTGCAGATTTGTTGCTTGTGGGACAGGTTTTAAATGATTATTAGCAAACATCGAATAAAAATAAGGTCGACGGTGCAATTTAAACTTCGCTTTGACGATTGGCCATATGAAACCAAGGTTAAGGGATATTCAGATCGAAATTAATTAAGAAAGGCAAGCACACTACTGAGATATTATTAAGATGCAATCAAGATAAAAACCGCATGTTTTATTGATGTACTAGTTTCACCTTTGGAGGTTGACCCTAGATGGTCATTCCCAGCTTCCTTTGTGTACATATATAGATCTAACCTTTGTAATGTATAACAACTCTGCAACAGACGACATAAAAATATATTGGCAGGTATGCAACAAATATTTTAAAACATTGCGGCAAAAGGAGAATTTACTCATTATGGAGCCATTTCACTACCTTTTGACACAATGTTTTCAAATATCGACTGTGGCAGCTGTGGCAGAATGCGTAGGCATGTATAAAAGGGTAAAAGAGAAATTGTGGACCGATCACTTTATAAACTATTTTTGCACTGTACACTTTTTGAATAGCCTTAAATCATATTGATACAACGGTTCCACGAAGCATGAACAGTTTTCGCGAAAATATAAAATAATTTAGTGCGGTTTCTGCCTTTACACAATATAAAGAAAATCTCCATAGACTTTTCAATTTAGTTTAAACTTATCTATTTAACATCGATCGCGAAACAAGCTTTAAAGATTATATTAATCACGCTCGATGTCTTAACCATTACTCGCACCGTTTTGTGTGGAAACATCAAAAAGTCAGAACCCGCCCATCACGGGACTGGAACCCGCGACCTTTGGTACGAGAGGCTGACGCTCTACCCCTGCACTGTCTCCCACAAAAACAATTTGACGCATCTGCAGCAGGCTACCTTTGAAAACATATAGGAAAAAGGAGAAAATGCTCATTGAAGTTCATTTCTCCTTCAGCTAACAGATTTCGAACTGTATTCAATAATTTAAATTTTATAATTAGAAATATTCTATAGTTTTGCCTTGATGTTTAAAAATAATGTCGTCAGCTGCAGAATGGCTGCATGCGGGAAAGTGTTAAAAAGAAATAATATAAAATGGGAATCATTAGTGGTGCGAGTAGGAATTGCGTTGAACCTCAAGTCTTTTGTCCTTCATAAAAAGTATTTTGAATGACATTTAATGATACCCCTGTTTCCACAAGGCGTCACCAGAACCACGACGAAATAACGATGCAGACATGACGTAGAATATAAAACGGCAGGGGCGTAGCTCCCTTTAGGCACTGTAGGCACGTGCCTACACATTTTCTAAAAATGCCCCCAAAATGCAGCTGCGGCGATACACATCTGCGTAATGTATCGACCAGATCAGCCTGCGCAGATCCGGCCGACACATTCCGTCTTAGGGGGTGGGGGGGGGGGGGGGGGGAATAGATAGAGTAGTGATTCCTGTAACAGAAAATCCACAGGAGGCGAAAAGTGTATATCCGGGTACGCCTGTGTGGCATGCTTAGGCTGATCCGGGTCGATACTTTACGCTGAGTCCATAATGTTGATTTTCTCACGAGACGGCCTACACATTGATTATTGCCAAGCTACGCCCCTGAAGGGGACATATCAATGTAGTCTGGTGGCAGGTTGTACCTGATCGGTCACGTCCTTACGCTTCGATAGCAAAGTGGTAGAGCGTCCGCCTCGGGTGCAGCTGGGGCCGGTTTCGATCCCCGGCCGAGTCATAAACAATACTTTAGAAATGGTACCAATGGCGTTTTCTCCTTTGCGCTCAGGCTTGTGGGATTAGAGCATTACGATTGGTTCGCTGGTGTCAGGATAAATTAACCAGTTGATCTTGGAAAAGTCGTGATATATATATGAAAAAGAAACCCAGACAAATATGATTAATTAACCGCTCGAAATATAAATTGAAAATTCTAAAATAGAAATGGACCGGCTATGTTCAAGGATGAAATGTAATAACCAATTATTTGTAAGGAATTATCATGTTAACTCTTACCCATCTATTCACGTGTTTCAAAACTATTTACTTTGAAAGAAATAATTTTAAGTTCAAAAGTAAGGAAATAACATTTGCTTCACATGGTATGTGCGCATTTTAAATTTAAATACAATTTGCTAACAATGTAGATCAAGATCAGCCTGAACATTCATTTGACAAGTAGCAAAAAACAATTCAATTGATAAGAAAGAACAGTGGAAGACAGTGGTACAGAGGTAGAGCGTCGGCCTCTTGTACCAAAGGTATGAATAGCCTGGGTACCGAGGATGACATCGAGCGTGATTAATATAAGGTTAAAATCTTGTTTCGCAATCGATGTAAAATAAATAAGTTTAAACTTTAAACTTTAGAAAGAACATATGAGTCATATCACGAAAAAAACAACAATATGGCCTCTGTGTATCGATCCAGATCAGCCTGCGCAGTACGCACATGATAATACGGGCCGACACATTCCGTCTCTGGGAGATAGAGGTATAGATTAATGGTTAAACAGAAAATCCACAGGAGGCGAAAAGTGTCTGTCCGGGTTATCCTGAGCGACATGATTAGGCTGCTCCGGGTCGATACTTTACGCAGAGTCCACACTGTTGGTTTTCTCGCGGGACGGCTCATATTATAGGTTAAAATTTGACGAATCGTGTCGCAGGAAGAAAGCAGGATAAGGGTTAATTGCGCTTCTTTCATTCAACATATTGTATCCATTAGGTTAGATTAATCCTGGGAGTGGTTTACATGACGACCGTGATCTGATGATACTTTTATTGTCAAGATCAACTGATAAGCCCGCTAAAGATGTAACTTCTAACGCGGTACCTGTCAGACGACGGCATGTAAAGCACGTGCATGACCCTTAATCGTCTGCGCACGTTCATAAATAACTAACAATCGTATAGTATATTTCATGTGCGTTAACAAATATAACATGCAGTGCTTAAATATGTCCTAATTCGAAATTGTACTATTACCGAACGAGATTTGACTAAACGTTATCTGAACCGGACCTAAACTGTTCACTAAAAGCTTTGCTAGTTTCACTCTGCCCTTGCGTAAAGTAGTATTGTTTAAATGATTAGATACTGTTCTTTGTCCTAGCGTACAGTGCTTTTTACATGGAATGCTGAAATAAACATGAAAACTTGACACGTGACTCATGGACAGGTGGCAAATGACAGACACCGGTTGCTGATACATGCTCTGTCCATTATTACTAATGAAGTGATAGTTATCGGCTTATACATTGTATTATGTTTATTTCCCACGCCAGATGATTGCTTCTTTTCCATGAATACTATGTTTATGACCAGAATGATTATTAATTAAATAATTGACTTGTATGCCTTATTACTATAATTCTTTTGTTTAGCAAACTATCAGATGAACTATATAAATGTGTTTTTAAACAAAACCCAATCAAAAATTATCTTAGTGTTCATATATTTAATTCATTGATACCACACTCTCAGACAGTAGTGGTTTACCGGTTTTTCTTGCACTTCTTCTGTACGACGCAACTTTTATGTTTTAAAGTACAAAAATCAAATTGATAGAAAGCGAGGTTTGGCGAATATTATCATTTTGTCGTAGATGTTATCTGCTAAATTATGTTTTAATCTCAAAACACAGAACAACGTATTATCCAATTACAGTGTAATGGGTTGCATTCGACAATCTTGAGTTCCATTATAGTTAAATGAACAGAAAACTTCTCATGGTCTCTTATAAGCTTGAACCTACCTAAGAGCTGTTTACATATGAGCCGTTCCACTAGAAAACCAACATTATGGTATCTGCGTAATGTATCGACCCAGATCAGCCTAGGGAAATAGAGGCATATAGTAATGATTCCTGAAACAGAAAATCCACAGCCATGCTTAGGCTGATCCGGGTCGATACTTTATGTAGAGTCCACAATGTTGATTTTCTCGTGGATCGGCTCATATAGCGTTGTCAATATTATTGACTTTATTTGGCTTCTGACGACACTTCAGTTGTCAAATGACGATATTGTCAATGAGTCATTCAGAATTCATGTCACCTAATGTGTCATACCATTAATCACACAGGAATGTAAAATTGTAATGTAACAATGTATAGGAATACAGTCACATTTATAATAATGGTCACCTATTTACAAACAGCCAACTTGTATAAATCAGCAAATTGACAAATTAAAAACAACAACATGTTTTTCTTGATTTAACTTGTATTGAACAACCACCCGTGTTCAGCATCTACATTTTGAATCTTTCCTTGGGTCGCTGAGTGAGAACTCATCAGAAAACAATTTTAATTTTTTATCGTGGAAAAAAAAGTTCATTGAAGGAAACACTCTGGAGAGAACACCGCACTTATAACACTGTCATGGTTATGATAATATCGATGCCACATTCAAATTCATTGTCCATCCTTTTATGGCGTACATGTTTTAACACTTTCCCACATGTAGACGCATTTTGGCTCTATAGCAGCAGACGACTTTTGAAAACATTGTGGCCAAAGGAGAAATTGCTCATGATGAGCAATTCCTCCTTTGGCCACAATGTTTTCAACTTTATTTAAAAATTATTAAGCGATCTGTTATGGAGATATTAAAGGTTTTCGTCACTATGTTTTCAAAGTCGTCTGCTGCAGATTGGTTGTGTGTCGGTAAGGGTAAATAGAAGTTAAATCAATGTATCAGCGCCAATAGCAATATTGATCTTTTTTTTTTAAAACAAAACAGTTACAAGCTGTCTCACCTGAAATCAGCATTGTTTGCCTTTTCCAAACTGATAAATGGAAATGGTTTGGCTTTTAGTTAACAAAATACTCCAAAACTCTTATAACATGAGACATTTAGACTACCGATTTTTAACATGGAAGAGTCTTCTATAACCCTTTCCCTCATTTATACGCTTATTGACGCCTCTGCAGCAGACGGCTTTTTGAAAACATAGTTACAAAACGAAGAAATTGCTAACAACTTTTATTCAGAGGTTATCCATTCAATTAGAGAGTTTTTCTATTTTTTGACAAAAAAAATTCAAAGTCGTCTGCTGCAGAATTGTCGTATGAGGGAAAGGGTTAAACAATTCGGCCTTGAATGAGTTAAAAATCAGTTTGAAAAGAATCAGTTAAAACATTTAGAAAGTAGATACTTTAACCATCTCTGAACGAGAAGTACAGATCACCCTGTCCGTCTACTGTCTTACCAGAATCTACACAAGTCGACGAAATCTTCTAACAACCTTGTGTAAGAGATACAGGATCAGTACTCATGCTGATCTGGATCTACACTATTCATTAAAGCCAACTTTTACCTTTTCCCATAGACGCTAAGTCTTATCAGAATCTACACAAGTTGACATAATCTTCTAACAAGCTTGTGTAAGTAATATGTGAACAGTGTAAATCGTTATCAGACTCTGTGGATGCTCTGGATCTACAATCTTCACAAAAGCCAGAGTGTACCTTTTCCCAAAGACAGGCAAATACAATGTGACTAAGTTAGATATGATACCAATCCTGCGACACTGTATTTGATCACTATATTTACATCATTGATCTAACCTATGAAGACAAAATTAGACGATGCAGACGAAATTAGACGAATTTTCAGCAGTCGACTTTTGAAACGTAATGAAACGTTATGAACAGTTTCTCCTTTTGCCACACTATTTCAAACTCTATTTAGTAATTATGCTTAAGTTTATGGTTGCTGTTTTTTCAATAGTTCTTTTTCACAGCCGTCTTTTGCATGTCCGCTGTATTTGGGAAACGATTCTGTTTATGATGAACCGCCGGACATCGAAAATGTACTTTGAGGACCATCCCCCATGTAGAGCTTCCACCTACCTCATTCTCGTAGTAAACGTAAACAGAACACGACCATACACTATGCAATCCCCATGGACCATTTCCCCGTTTATCGGTGTGGAAATTCTCTCAAATTGGAATTAATCAATCATCGAACAGCGCGGCCATCCTCGGCGTTCCCCCGTGGTGATTAAATGCCAAGATTTCCTTAATAATTCAACGGAAATGAACCTTTCAGATATTTTTATGACCGCACCGACCAAATTGACGAAGGGATTAATAAGCCTTTGAAATACTTACAGGAAACGGCATTATTCATCCGGCGACAAGTAGAAATGTCATAGAGAGCCTTTTAGTGCCAATATAGCCTACTAGCTAGGTTTTATAACTAGACCAGACAGGTTATATTTATCAGAAAGTGAAAGGCTTTGTATGGGGTTAATTTGATGGATTAAATGTGACTTCTCTATTCTAGGCGTTAAGAAGAAGTCCAGTCTGTCATATGTTTGGTGTGTTTTGGTCGATTACTTAGTTCATCGTCCGATGAAGTAAGCCGAAATTTACCAATGAATTACATCCACTATTTGGATTTATCAATATGCGCATAACTCAGAATTCCAAATTAACTCTTTCAGCGCCGAATTGTTTAAAGTAGACTTTTCCATGGTCAAAATCAGGTGTGTCCATTTCTCAATTTGTGAAAGTTTTGGACTATTTTGGTAACTAAATCGCAAACAATGCTGATTTCAGGTGTGACAGCTTGTTACGAGCTGACTCACCTGAATCTGCATTGTTTGCAAAAACCTCAATATTGCCTGTTATATGTGGCGCTGAAAGAGTTAAAACGTTACTTTGATTTACTTGTCATGTAAAGATCCGTAAAGACATTCGCGTCATGTCGTTTATTCTGCAGAGACCCGGTAGTTCAGTTGATGACGACGCGGGCTGTCAATCAAGGGATTATGAATTCGAACTCTTCTTTCTGACGTTTGACAAAACAATATTATAATCGGCATTCATCTTTCACCAATGCGCTAATAGTTTGTGAGAAAAGCAGCACGATCGACTGTTATGTGGAGAACGTACTGATTTTAGAAAGCTGAGGAACATATGGGTGAGTGAACTGGCCGCCGTGGTATGACTGAACAAATGTTCAATTAGCGTTAAACCCTGATCAGTCAGCGGCGTGTATTCTAGAATACCAAACATTCCAAAATACAGTTACGTTTTGATATGTCTTGTTTTATAAATTAATATCTTGTATTGAGTTAATCGGCCGTGGATAATTACATTATTCGGATCTCTGTACTATAAAACAGGTATATGTACTAGACAACAGGTAGATGTACTAGACAACAGGTATATGTACTAGACAACATGTATATGTACTAGACAACATGTAGATGTACTAGACAACAGGTAGATGTACTAGACAACAGGTAGATGTACTAGACAACTAGTAGATGTACTGGACAACAGGAATATGTACTAGACAACAGGTAGATATACTAGACAACAGGTATATGTACTAGACAACAGGTATATGTACTAGACAACAGGTATATGTACTAGACAACAGGTAGATGTACTAGACAACAGGTATATGTACTAGACAACATGTAGATGTACTATACAACAGGTATATGTACTAGACAACAGGTATATGTACTAGACAACAGGTAGATGTACTAGACAACATGTAGATGTACTAGACAACAGGTAGATGTACTAGACAACAGGCAGATGTACTAGACAACATGTAGATGTACTAGACAACAGGTATATGTACTAGACAACATGTAGATGTACTAGACAACAGGTATATGTACTAGACAACATGTATATGTACTAGACAACAGGTATATGTACTAGACAACATGTAGATGTACTAGACTACAGGTATATGTACTAGACAACAAGTATATGTACTAGACAACAGGTAGATGTACTAGACAACATGTAGATGTACTAGACAACAGGTAAATGTACTATGCAACAGGTAGATGTACTAGGCAACATGTAGATGTACTAGACAACAGGTATATGTACTAGACAACATGTAGATGTACTAGACAACATGTATATGTCCTAGACAACATGTAGATGTACTAGACAACATGTATATGTACTAGACAATATGTAGATGTACTAAACAAAATATAGATGTACTAGACAACAGGTAGATGTACTAGACAACATGTAGATGTACTAGACAACATGTAGATGTACTAAACAACATGTAGATGTACTAGACAACAGGTAGATGTACTAGACAACATGTATATGTACTAGACAACAGGTAGATGTACTAGACAACATGTATATGTTCTAGACAACAGGTAGATGCGGCACCGCCGTGAATGTTCGTATGAATCAGCGTCGCAATCTACTCGAACCTCGGAACATTAACGAAGATATCGTGTTTACCTGTATTTGGGTGCAGTTGTCCGAATCATGTATTCACTTTTCTGCGGTCATTTAATTTGCACTCTATATATGTGTATTTAGAATGAGAATAAATGCATGACGAGGATTAACAAAATCAAAGAATGAATGAAATGAATAAATGTGATAACTACAATCTCCGATGAAAAGAGATTATGATGTGCACGTGTATGTTACTGCAGAGTGACGCGAGACTGTCAATTAATTGATATAATCAATAAAGCACCATCGATCCACACTCTGGTATAGAATGGTCTTCAAACATTATTAACAACGAGCCGATTTCTATGAATCATCATTAATGGGCAACAATTATAATTGATTAAAATTATCAATTTTCCGGAATTGAGTATTAATGGTGATTAAATAATATCAAATTTAACATTTTAGCTTTGAACAATTTCAGTCATATTCCGGTGTTACTTGTGTAAATAACCAGTAGCGCTGATAACCTTATCCTGATACCAGCGTATCATTCGGAATGCTATCCACGCAACCAAGGACGCCACTATTCCCACGTTTATTTTGGTATGACCCGACCGTTGAGCGACCCTGGTTTCCCGCTCTCCATGAGGACGCTCTAACCACTACATCACCGGGACAGACAGACATACAGACAGACCCAGACACAGACATAGACAGACATACATACAGACAGACATACAGACATACAGACAGACAGACATACAGACATACAAACATACAGACATACAGACATACATACAGACATACAGACATACATACAGACATACAGACATACAGACAGACCCAGACCCAGACATACAGACAGACCCAGACCCAGACATAGACATATATACAGACAGACAGACATACAGACAGACCCAGACACAGACACAGACAGTCATACAGACAGACTCAGACACAGACACAGACATAGACAGACAGACAGACATACCCAGACACAAACATAGACAGACAGATAGAAAGACACACATACATAGACAGACCGATAGAAAGACACACAGACAGATAGAAAGATACACAGACATAGACAGACATATAGAAAGACACACAAACATAGACATACAGATAGAAAGACACAGAGACATAGACAGACAGATAGAAAGACACACAGACATAGACAGACAGATAGAAAGACACACAGACATAGACAGACAGATAGAAAGACAAACAGACCTAGACAGACAGATAGAAAGACACACAGACATAGACAGACATATAGAAAGATTTACAAGTCATAGTGCCGGTCATAA
The DNA here is from genome assembly GCA_031761405.1 of Serripes groenlandicus. Taxonomy (NCBI): domain Eukaryota; kingdom Metazoa; phylum Mollusca; class Bivalvia; order Cardiida; family Cardiidae; genus Serripes; species Serripes groenlandicus. The sequence continues at coordinate 100,498,735 of JASEVX010000002.1, forward strand.
CCTAATCATCGAAACTATTGGCCGGAGTTGTGAATATGAATACGTCTCTCACGAAATGACCTTTGATCTAATTTGGTTATTTCACCGTGCAGCGCCTGATTCATGCCATAATCTAATATAGGCAATATAGCTTATATCCACGAAGGCTTTAGTACTGCTACAACCGATAGTGTATGTTGAAGTTAAGTATCCCGGTAAAGTTATACAAAACAGTGGACTCGCGATAACCCGATGTCGAACAATGGACCTATCAATAATCTAATTTTGTTTTGTGTTTTAGAAATCCCGCAATTTAAGTTTAATTATTGTATTCATTTTGATGTATTTGAGCTTAAACGAGTCAGCGATAAAATAATGTCAAGAAAACAAAGCAGCAATTCTGATTTCTCTTCAGAGCAAACCGAAGTACTGCTACGTTGTCACTTTTCAAAATACATAACGGTTCATGCAATCGGTTCGAGTTAAACGATAAATTCGAATCATCACATGATGAATCCACTGAACATTTGCTCAAATATGAACCCACATCGATGTCTCCAACTGAAACTACAAACAGGGGCGTAGCTCCCTTTAGGCACTGTAGGCACTGTAGGCACGTGCCTACACATATTTTTTTTCAAAATGCCCCAAAATGTAGCTGCGGCGGTAGACATCTGCGTAATGTATCGACCAGATCAGCCTGCACTGTCCGCGCAGACTGATCCGGCCGACACATTCCGTCTTAGGGGGATAGATGTATAGAGTAGTGATTCCTGAAAATCCACAGGAGACGAAAAGTGTCTATCCGGGTAGGCCTGTGTGGCATGCTTAGGCTGATCCGGGTTGATACTTTACGCAGAGTCCACAATGTTGATTTTCTCACGAGACGGCCTACACATTGATTATTGCAAAGCTACGCCCCTGACACAAAATTACTAAACCAAAATGAGGTTATAACCAACTTAGCCTAGAAATCCATGGTGTCCAAAGGGGTTGACCTTTCCAATTGGGAACATGCTGTTTAAAAAACATGCCCATTATCGAACATAACCCGTTTATAAATACGTCATGCAAGTAGACAGACATAATTCTAAAAATCGTTGAAGTAGGCAGTTAATGAAACGTTTGAAGTTGGCTTCTGACTGCAAATATCCCGTTTAAGAAACCCGTGGTAAGCATACTCGGTTTTTGGAAATATTATGGGAACGATCAATGTAATCAATATATGTCTACCCTTACCCACTTCCACCAAGTCCGCAGCAGACGACTTTGAACACATATAGGCAAACTCACGGACAGTTTCTGAAAATGAACGTATAACTGTTGAGTTTAGTTTAAGCCATTGTGGCGAAAGGAGAAATTGATGATTATGGCCAATTTATTTTAGCCACATTAATTTTAAAAGCAGTCTGCAGATGCATCAAATAACTGTCTGCAATGAGGTAAGGGTTAACTAAGCATCCCTGATCTGTAATAACATGTACGTAACGGGAGAATACACAAGGGGTCCTGTATGCATTAGGCTCACTTTATTAAATGGTTTCTATATAATGCAGGAATGATAGAGTGGTGATTAGACAAATATTATGTTTCTAATGCGCGTAGGTGCAAACTTGTAAGGTCGTCATGTGTCACAAAATCTCGAAAGTAATTTTTCCCGATTTGCATTTTAATTATGGAGGTATCTCGTACAGAACGTACGCAATAAATTGGACTATAAGACTGGTGCTTTTCCATTCGGTAATTCAGCTAGATCGGACTCTTTCGTTAGTATCGACGTTTACATTATTACGATTGCGTTGGTGTTGTCGTTTACAATGTCTCGTGGGCGTTTTGATGTCGATGTTTACATTTTCACGTCTGCGTTGGTATCAGTGTTTACAATATCACGACGGTGTTGGTCATGTCGTTTACAATGTCACAACTGCGTTGGTGGCCGTTTTACAATATCATGACTGCATTGATGGCCGTTTACATGTCTGCGTCGGTCTGTACGTTTACAATGTCACGTCTGCGTCGGTCTGTACGTTTACAATGTCACGTCGGCGTCGGTATGTACGTTTACAATGTCATAACTGCGTTGGTCTGTACGTTTACAATGTCACGTCTGCGTGGGTCTGTACGTTTACAATGTCATAACTGCGTTGGTCTGTACGTTTACAATGTCACGTCGGCGTATGTCTGTACGTTTACAATGTCACGTCGGCATCGGTATGTACGTTTACAATGTCACGTCGGCGTCGGTCTGTACGTTTACAATGTCATAACTGCGTTGGTCTGTACGTTTACAATGTCACGTCGGCGTATGTCTATACGTTTACAATGTCACGTCGGCGTCGGTATGTACGTTTACAATGTCACGTCGGCGTCGGTCTGTACGTTTACAATATCACGTCTGCGTCGGTCTGACGTTTACAATGTCACGTCTGCGTCGGTCTGTACGTTTACAATGTCACGTCTGCGTCGGTCTGTACGTTTACAATGTCACGTCTGCGTCGGTCTGTACGTTTACAATGTCACGTCTGCGTCGGTCTGTACGTTTACAATGTCACGAGTGCGTTGGTGGCCGATTACAATGTCACGTCTGCGTTGGTCTGTACGTTTACAATGTCACGTCTGCGTCGGTCTGTACGTTTACAATGTCACGTCTGCGTCGGTCTGTACGTTTACAATATCACGACGGTGTTGGTCATGTCGCTTACATTGTCACGTCTGCGTCGGTCTGACGTTTACAATGTCACGTCCGCGTCGGTCTGTACGTTTACAATGTCACGTCGGCGTCGGTATGTACGTTTACTAAAGGGTTTAATGTATGTTTTGGTACAGTTATAAGAGTATAACACGAAATTGCCTAATTACTCAGCAAATAATGCCCGAAGGGCATTATGTCAGCTGTGTAATTTGGCTATTTCGTGTTATACTCTTATAACTGTACCAAAACATACATTAAACCCTTATAATTGCAGTTTAAGAAAAAAAACAGCTATTTTTCATCGAAAGAATTGTTTGAAAAGGGACATATAAATTGAAAATTGGGATCTCTTTTTTATGTTCTTTACGCCGATAACATGATCTAATACTAGGAAAATTACCTAATACTAGGAAAATGACGTCACGTTAGCGTTTTGACGTCATACGTTAGTCGCTTTGGCGCCAAAACCCGTAAATTTCATCTAGAAATATTGTAAACGTTAAGCACATTTTTATCGAAATACGCCTCATAAGTCACTTTATGTGATAGATATAATATCTCATGAGTGTTATTTATTATTACTTTTAAAAAATTAAGCTGAATATGACCTCGGCATAATTATTTGTGGCATTGTTTACGGTTAACTGTCGAAATTAAAGGTATTTTCCGAAAGTAGTTCCGTGAACTGGTCATGTGATCAATTGCAGTTATTGGAAAATAAACGCAATTCCTTTTAGTCACGTGATCGGTTTTGAACCAATCAAAACGAGCGATTCACCGTGCTTTTGAAGCAACTGCAATTATAATGTCATAACTGCGTTGGTCTGTACGTTTACAATGTCACGTCTGCGTCGGTCTGTACGTTTACAATGTCATAACTGCGTTGGTCTGTACGTTTACAATGTCACGTCGGCGTATGTCTCTACGTTTACAATGTCACGTCGGCGTCGGTATGTACGTTTACAATGTCACGTCGGCGTCGGTCTGTACGTTTACAATGTCACGTCTGCGTCGGTCTGACGTTTACAATGTCACGTCTGCGTCGGTCTGTACGTTTACAATGTCACGTCGGCGTCGGTCTGACGTTTACAATGTCACGTCTGCGTCGGTCTGTACGTTTACAATGTCACGTCGTTGGTGGTCGTTTACATTGTCACGAGTGTGTTGGTGGCCGTTTACAATGTCACGTCTGCGTTGGTGGCCGTTTACACTGCCACGTCTGCGTTTATGTTGCCGTTTACAATGTCACGTCTGCGTTGGTGGCCGTTTACAATGTCACGTCTGTGTCAGTCTGTAAGCTTACACTACTACGATTGCGTTTACTATTATACGTCTGTGTTGGTGTAGTCGTTTATAATTACACGTCTGTGTTAGTGTAGACGTTTTCAATCTCACGCTTTCTTTGGTGTCGACGTTAACAAAGTTACTCGGAGCTGTCTTCTTAACGGAATGATAATAATAATTTGATGTCGGCCTCTCACATCAAAGGTCCCTGGTTCGAGTCCCGTGATGAGCGGGTCCTGACTTTGGGATTTTCCACACAATCGGCGCGAGTACTGGTTAAGTATCCAGGAAGCAGACATCGAGCGTGATTAATATAAGCTTAAAGCTTGTTTCGCAATTGATTTAAAATAAATAAGTTTAAACTAACGGAATAATACATGTCTGTCCATAAATCATGTGTTACAAACTCTTTAACAAGAATTCTTTTATATTTGATTGGCTTTTATATATAAGATACCATATTAAACATTTTGTATTTGCCAGATACAAATAAAACTTCAAACCCGAATATCCTCTTCTAATAGTATTAACCCGTTTACAAATTGTTCCCGGTCGGGGAATCGAACTCTGGTTTCACAGAGTGATATACGGGATACATATCCGTATATTGTTCATTGTCACTTGTTTGAATGTGTTGTTTAAAGCATTTTCAAAAATCCAACTGAGAATGTAACCTTTATCGACAGATATTTCACGTCTTGGCGTTGACCCAAAGCACACTGCGACCAGCAGATCATCAAGCTTTAGTAATATTAATCGGGGATACCAAGTGAGTCCGTAAATGGGAATACTGTGGACGTTAGCACCAAGTCAGCTCGTAAATGGGGATTACTGTGACGTTAGCACAATGTCAGATCGTAACAATGTGTATGTTTAACGTTAGCACCAAGTCAGTTCGTAAAAATGTATATTTGTGATCAAGAATGTATATTTGAGACGTTAGCACCAAGTCAGGTCGTAAATGGGGATTATTGTGACGTTAGCACAATGTCAGATCGTACACATGTATAGTTTTAACGTTAGCACCATGTCAGTCCGTAGAAATGTATATTTATGACGTTAGCACCATGTCAGTCCGTAAAAATGTTTATTTCTGACGTTAGCACCAAGTCAGCTCGTAAATGGGGATTATTGTGACGTTAGCACAATGTCAGATCGTAAAAATGTATATTTGTGACGTCAGCACAATGTCAGATTGTAAAATTGTATATTTGTGACGTTAGCACCAAGTCAGCTCGTAAATGGGGATTATTGTGACGTTAGCACAATGTCAGATCGTAAAAATGTATATTTGTGACGTTAGCACAATGTCAGATCGTAAAAAAAAATGTATATTTGTGACGTTAGCACCAAGTCAGTCCGTTAAAATGTATATTTGTGACGTTAGCACCAAGTCAGATCGTAAAAATGTATATGTGTGACGTTAGTTACATGTAGCACCATGTCAGTCCGTAACAATGTGTATTTGTGATGATAGCACCCAGTCAGTCCGTAAATGTATATTTGTGACGTTAGCACCAAGACAGTTCGTAAAATTAGATATTTTTTTATCGTTGGCACCATGTCAGTCCGTAAAAATGTTTATTTCTGACGTTAGCACCAAGTCAGTTCGTAAAAATGTATATTTGTGACGTTAGCACCAAGTCAGTCCGTAAAAATGTATATTTGTGACGTTAGAATCAAGTCAGTCCGTAAAAATGTATATTTGTGACGTTAGAATCAAGTCAGTCTGTAAAAATGTATATTTGTGACGTTAGCACCAAGTCAGCTAGTAAATGCGGATTATTGTGACGTTAGCACAATGTCAGATCGTAAAACTGTATATTTGTGACGTTAGCACCAAGTCAGTCCGTAAATAGGGATATTTGTGACGTTAGCACCAAGTCAGTTCGTTAATAGGGATATTTGTGACGTTAGCACAAGTCAGTCCGTAAATATGTATATTTGTGACGTTAGCACCAAGTCAGTCCGTAAATAGGGATATTTGTGACATTATGCACCAAGTCAGTCCGTAAATAGGGATATTTGTGACGTTAGCACCAAGTCAGTCCGTAAATAGGGATATTTGTGACGTTAGCACCAAGTAAATGGGGATATTCGTGACGTTATTACCAAGTTAGTCCTTAAATGTTGATAGTTGTGATGTTATAACTAAGTTAGTCCGTAAATAGGGACATTTGTGACGTTAGTAACAAGTCAGTACGTAAATAGGGATTATGTGTGATGTAAGTACCAAGATAGTCCGTAAATGTTGATATGTGTGATGTTACTACCAAGTCAATCCGTACAACTAGATAAATATGACATTAACACCAATACAGTCTATAAATTTTGAAATTGTGACGTAAGCACCAAAGCATCAGCTGTTTGTGCCGATAGCAACAAATCAGTTCGTTAATTGTAATATTTGTGCCGTTAGCAAAATAAAAGTCAGTGTTAATATGTGTGATGTTAGTCACAAGTCAGTCCGTAAATGTAGATATGTGTGATGTTAGCACCAAGTCAGACCGTAAATAGGGATATGTATGACGGTAGCAACAAGCCAATCCGTAAATAGGGATATTGTTGACGCTAGCAACAAGTCAATCCGTAAATAGGGATATTTTTGACGTTAGCAACAAGTCAATCCGTAAATAGATACATTTTTGACGCTAGTAACAAGTCAATCCGTAAATAGGGATTTTTTTTTACTTTAGCAACAAGTCAATCCGTAAATAGGGATATTTTTTACGTTAGCAACAAGTCAATCCGTAAATAGGGATATTTTTGACGTTAGCAACAAGTCAATACGTAAATAGGGATATTATTGACGTAAGCTCCAAAGCTGGTAAACCACCCTAGGCATTAACCGTATAAATGTTCAATGCCTGAATGGAATTATTTGAATAATTCTTCCCTTCTTTTAGAGCATCGTTAAAAGAGACGCCTGCTATATATATGCACGCTCTAGAAGGAGAGGTTGTTGTACATTAGCCTATATCCGTTACATTAAGCCTTTCTCACATACAGACGCATTTCAACGCATCTGCAGCACGCGAATTTCGAAAACAGTGTGACAAATTGAGAAATTACTCATAATCAGCCGATCCTTCTCCCATACAATTCCAACGTTTGTGTTATAGGCTGACTCTTATTGTTTAATTAGTCTGAGTGACGAGAAGTCTGCATGGAATTGCAAACAAAATGCAAGGTTTCATTAAAACATAATTTCAGTCATCATCAAACCCATTTTCCTGGTCATTAATATCGTTTTAAATATTCATGTTATTATTTCTAATTTCTGTTTGTTTTGTCAGGTGATTAATTAAAACTATTTTCACCCACGATCTGTCGTGATCGGCTTGCCGTTAAGGAAAGCGAAATAAATTGAATTTCTAAAAAACATTACATGTCGTATGTAATTATTATTCTGAGCACGTATTAAAATAATGCAACATAACATTGTTGTTTTGAAAATTTACTACATTTGTAAGGTTAGCGAATTAAAATACAGTGGACTTAAAAGTAGCGAGTGATTCCTCGATTTATGATAAATTGAGCCGTTCCACGAGAAAACCAACATTGTGGACTCTGCGACCCCGATCAACCAAAGCATGCCGTGCAGGCTATCCCGGACAGATACTTTTCACCTCCTGTGGATTTTTTGTTTCGGGAATCATAAGTCTATACCACTATCTCCCTGAGACGGAAAGTGTCGGCCCGAATTAGCCAACGCGGACTACGCAGGCTGATCTGGATCGATAAATCCATAATGTTGTTTTCTCATGGAATGGCTCAATTTATTTATGTATTCTTAGCTTCGCATGTCATTTTTAAAAACATAAAACGTTTATTGAAAATCAAGTCATTGATAACTTATTATCAAGAACAAAACTAAGAGCAACACAGTTTTTTTAAGACAGACAGGAATTGGTTCGAGTTCAGGGATATATTCGAATTATCACATGTTCGAGTTATCACATGTTCGAGTTCATGGATATATTCGAGTTATCACATGTTCGAGTTATCACATGTTCGAATTATCACATGTTCGAGTTATCATATGTTCGAGTTCAGGGATATATTCGAATTATCACATGTTCGAGTTATCATATGTTCTGATTATCGCGATGCAACTAGATCTCATTGTTGTTATGTGAAGTTCTCTTTTTTTTCTTCAGGGAGAAAACCTGAATGTGGCTTTTTTAAGAATCGTGCGCTTTACCTCTGTTCATTTTACAACAGTTCATTTTACAATCATATTTTTACTAACGCTATTTCTCGAGTTTTGTGTTTATGAACAATATCAGGGTTTACAGATACGTTTGGCCACCAAAACTGAACGCCGGTTTTGTTGCTGACAAAAATCCCGTATTTTCAATTTTCAGATAGTACATGTACCTGTCGATAAATCCTACAACTGCACACACTCGAATGGATATTGTAGATTGTTGGTTTGTACAAATATGACTTCTTCGTGTACCGTCATGGTATTATTTTACGACGCAATTAGATATTTACGACTTTGGGATAGCCATCAAAGGATTTGAGTTAACAGGACTGCTATATTGATTCTTGATCAACGTTACAGACGATTGCATGCCAGTCATTATAATTGACGGATGTATTTAAATTAGAAATGTGTAAAGGAGAATAATGTCATTCAATCGTAAATCAAAAACATAAATGTCAAAGCGGTTACCGCTGGCAAGCACGAGATTTCCATTAATGTTGATTAGTGGACGAATGCGTCACCCTAGCTGGGTCTGATTCAGAAACCATTATTACATGAAAGTGTCTTTGTAAAGCTACAAAAGTCATCCTGTAATGGCAATAACCACGTCTATACGTTACACAGAATCGTCGAAATCTGAATTACCGTCAATAACTGCTAACGTGTTCTCTTTTTATTTGTAGACTGCAAACCATGGGACATTTACAGATTTGGAAGAACTGTAAAACTCACCATCATCGACACTGTCATGTTGATTCACCGGTCGTCCATGGACGGGACGTAAAATAGTACCCCTGAGAAGGGTGTGCACGCGACCTGGCAAGGGTTTGTCAACAATGTTACTGGTTCTTACACATGATATATTCATGTATGTTACTCACTACTCACTCAATCTCACACACACATACATTTATTCGCATACTCACTCACTTAATTCTCCACTCTTACACACACAAATACACATACACACACACACACACACACACACACATATATAGACATACACACACACAAACACACACACACACACACACACACACACACACACGCACACACACACGCACACACACACACACACACACACACACACACACACACACACACACACACACACACACATTCGCATACCCATTCTCGCTCACTCACTGAATCACATTCATAGTAACTCGTTTATTCATTTTCTGATTAATTATGCATTCAGTTTTTCTTAAGTAAATAGAGATATTGTTCTAGTTCATAAGTACAAATGTTTAAAGTGGCTGCCTTTGCCTTACAATTGTTTCTTTAATACAATGAGATCATCTGATACAATAAAATGTTTGATGATGACAATTTTGCAAGACATGCATGATGAATATTACCATTGCAAAATTGACTTTTTGGCGACCAGCCATTTTGCAAAGTTATTGCTCTTTTTATATCATTGCGAAAGATTAATAATTTTGTAAAACAAACACGATAGACTTATTTGATAGATTATATTAACTAATAATCAAAAACACGATCTTCATCTGGGGGGGACATCGTGCATTGAAAACCATTGTATCCGAATAGTAAACAAGGAACTAGAATTGAGTAGACATCGTACATCTGGCGACCTTCCGATATATATATTACAGAAATGATCCCTAAGAGTAGGATCGTATTGTTGGTTTATATTCAAACTCTCTAATTTAACAATTTATCCAACGAAACTGTTTTTTATTCTTATGCTCATTCAAATTGCGTCATTCTTATCGTGTTAATTGTAAATATAAATGTATTTGGACCGGAGGCCTTTATAGAAAGTAATTGAATCAAGTAATTGATTAGAATTAACTGAATTGTCAATAACATGGATGATTATAAATTTAAGTATGGTGGTCATTTACTTATGAAGCAACTTTAGGTCATATGAGACCAGTGTAGAAGCAGATCAGGTCATATTCGAAAAGTTTGATCTATATCATCACCGTTCGCAAGTAAGTGGAAGACAGTGGTGCAGAGGTAGAGCGTCGGACTCTCGTACCGAAGGTCCCGTGATGAGCGGGTTCTGACTTTGGGATTTTGTACAGGAAGTACACATCGAGCGTGATTAATATAAGCTTAAAGCTTATTTCGCAATTGATGTAAAATAAATAAGTTTAAACTAAGTAAATCAGCGAAGCATTCAAGAAGCCTATGAAATACGGTGTGTCGCATATAGAACATATAGTAAGAATGTTTTCAGTGCTTGTTTTATATATTTGACAAAAAAGGCTGAGGTTTATTTTCATAGTACACGGTCCAGTTTACAATCTCACAGACAATTACCAATAGTACACAATAAAAACATATTTACAATCTTACAGACATTTACCAATAGTACACAATACAACATATTTACAATCTTACAGACACTTACCAATAATACACAATACAATATATGTACAGTCGTACAGACATTTACCAATAGTAAACAATACAACATATTTACAATCGTACAGACATTTAACAATAGTGCACAATCGTACAGACATTTACAATCTTACAGACACTTACCAATAGTACACAATAAAACATATTTACAATCTTACAGACACTTACCAATAGTACACAACACAACATATTTACAATCTTACAGACGCTTACCAATAATACACAATAAAACATATGTACAATCTTACAGACACTTACCAATAGTACACAATACAACATATTTACAATCTTACAGACACTTACCAATAATACACGATAAAACATATGTACAATCTTACAGACATTTACTTATAGTACACAATACAACATATTTACAATCTTACAGACACTTACCAATAATACACAATACAACATATTTACAATCTTACAGACACTTACCAATAATACACAATACAACATATTTACAATCTTACAGACACTTACCAATAATACACAATAAAACATATGTACAATCTTACAGACATTTACTTATAGTACACAATACAACATATTTACAATCTTACAGACACTTACCAATAATACACAATAAAACATATTTACAATCTTACAGACACTTACCAATAATAAACAATAAAACATATGTACAATCTTACAGACATTTACTTATAGTACACAATACAACATATTTACAATCTTACAGACACTTACCAATAACACACAATAAAACATATGTACAATCTTACAGACACTTACCAATAGTACACAATACAACATATTTACAATCTTACAGACACTTACCAATAATACACAATAAAACATATGTACAATCTTACAGACATTTACTTATAGTACACAATACAACATATTTACAATCTTACAGACACTTACCAATAATACACACTAAAACATATGTACAGTTGTGCAGACATTTACCAATAGTACACAATACAACTACAGACACTTACCAATAGTACACAATAAAACATATTTACAATCTTACAGACATTTACCAATAGTACACAATACAACATATTTCAATCTTACAGTCATTTACCAATAGTACACAATACAACATATTTACAATCCTACAGACATTTACCAATAGAACACAATACAACATATTTACAATCTTACAGACATTTACCAATAGTACACAATACAACATATTTACAATCTTACAGACATTTACTTATAGTACACAATAAAAACATATTTACAATCTCGCAGACACTTACCAATAGTACACAATACAAAATATTTACAATTTTACAGGCAATTCAACATGCTATATATAAAAGATATTCATTTATCAATAAAGTTTCGCTTTTTGTTTAAAATCTGCATCGGGTGTTTGTTCAGTAAATTAGCTAAGTCACGTGAAACTCGACCGTTTGGACAATCCGACTAGCAAAGTTTCAGATAAACCTGACTATTCGCGCAGTCTGATCAAGCTATCTGTTCTATTCGCCACCTAGACGTACAAAGTACCATAGACGCCTTTCGAAAACGTATTTTTATAGCAGAAACTACAGAGTGCAATTTAATAGCAATTGCGTCTGCTTCTGCAGACGATATTTCAAATCAAATCATTGAGGCAGACGGAGAATTTGCTCATTATGAGCAATTTCTTCTTTCGGCACAATGGTTTCAACTTATGTAAATAATTATCAATCTTTTATATATAGATATTTTCCGTATCTATGCCTAGATTTTGTTTAAGTTATCTTCTGCAGATTTGTTGTATGTGGGAAAAGGGTAAAACACTGAAGGTCGGATCTGTCCTGTGGCGTGACGTGGCTCATATATAGACAAGCATAAGCTCGTGGAAAAACAAATTACCAGGTAATACACAACGGTTCGTGACAATTTGCTGTAAGTCACTATGTGTCTTGTAATAGTTTCCCCTCGTGAAAATACCAAGTGCGATCTAGACATAAAGACGAGGTGAAATCGAAGGGTCATTGCTCGAAAAGGCAAAGTCGAGTCTTAACGTGTTGTTTTCAATTTCCACTGGGAATGGAACATATATATTATGAAACACAGCGAATTGTATATGTCTCCAGAGTTACAACTGTATACTGTTTCCAAATGTAGTTTAAACTTGTATCACATGCTTATGCATTCTGGCGACAGAATCGTCGGTTTGGGTGAAAAGATGAACCCTTTATTTGGAAAATACACAGATGAACGAGGAAACAAGAACGTAGAAACATCGCTTAAAAATAACACAGATGAACAAAGAAACTTGAACGTAGAAACATTGCTTAACAATTTCCAAGATGAACGAAGAAATACGGACGTAAATCACGTTTGATAGAATTTGCACAGATGAACGAAGAAACAGGAACATAGATCACGTTTGCGAGAAATGAAACAGATGAAAGAAGAAATGTAAACATTTATCACGTTTGTTAAGAATTACATAACTGAGCGACGATCACGTGTTTAAGAAATTACACAGATGAACGAAGAAATAGGAACGTAGATCACATCACGTTCGTAACAAATTATATGGAAGAACGAAGAAACTCGATGGTAAATCTCGTTTGTTAGAAATGACACAGACGAACGAAGAAAAACACGAACGTAGATATGTTCGTAACAAATTACAGAGATGAACGAAGAAGACCGAACGTAGATCGTGTTCGTAACACATTACATAGATGAACGAAGATGTACGAAAGTAGATCTCATTTATGAGAAAGAACACAGATGTAGATCACGTTTGTAAGAAATTACACAGTTGAACACAGAAACACGAACGTAGATCGTGTTCGTGACAAATTTCATAAATGAACAAAGAATTACGAAAATAGATCACGTTTATCAGAAATTACACAAATGTAGATCACGTTCGTAACAAATTACATAGATGAATTATGAGTGATGAATAACGAACGTATATCACGTTCGTAATAAAGTACTTAGATGAACGAAGTAAAACGAACATAGAACACGTTTTTTAGAAATTACACAAATGAACGGACAGATGTCACGTTTGCTAGCTATACACAGATGAACGAAGGAATAAGAAAAGTATCACGTTCGCTAGACATTACACAGATGAACGAAGGAAAACGAACATATATTGCGTTTGCTATACATTATACAGATGAACAAATAAATAACTATGATCACGTCTGTTAGAAATTACAGAAGAAATACGAACGTAGATCGTGTTTGTTAAAAATTAAACAGACATACGAATATAATGACGTTCAAGTTAGCTAGATATTACACAGATGAACGATGAAATATGAAAATTGTCAAGTTTGCTAGATATTACACAGATGAACGAAGGGATACGAACAGAGATTACGTTTGCTAGATATTACACAGATGAACGAAGGGATACGAACAGAGATTACGTTTGCTAGAAATTACACAGATGAACGAAGACATACGAATATAATCACGTTTGCTATCCATTAAACAGATGAACGAAGAAATACGAATAGTATCACGCATGCTAGACATTACACAGATGAACGAGGAAATACAAAAAATGATATCGTTTGTTAGAAATTACAGAGTTGAACGAAATAATACAAACGTAAATCACGTTTGTTAGAATTTACACACATGAACGAATGAATACGAACATTATCACGTTTGCTAGATATTAAACAGATGAACACGAAGTACAGAGTTGAACGAAATAATACAAACGTAAATCACGTTTGTTAGAATTTACACACATGAACGAATGAATACGAACATTATCACGTTTGCTAGATATTAAACAGATGAACACGAAGGAATGCGAATATTATCATGTTCGCTAGACATTACACAGATGAACGAAGACACAAGAACGAAAATCACGTTTGCTAGACATTACACAGACGAATGAAGAAACAAGAACGAAAATCACGTTTGCTAGACATTACACAGACGAATAAACAAGAGCTGTCCGGAAGGCAGCTCGCTCTAATGTGTTAGTGTTTGCCAATAAAACAAAACCTTTTGCAGTATAACGCAAAACAAAAATCTCTGTCTTTGTCAACGTTTAAACAAGGGCCATAGCAGCAAAATACAAAGTCCGAAGTTATCTTACTAAATTGTTAGAGACCCTTTAACAAATAGTGCCAAAATAGTTTTGAACTACTAATAACTGACTTTGTTGTCACTATTACATGTAGCAATATTTGTATTAGTTTCAACAATTTCAAAATGTTAATCTCCATCTGGAGTTCAGCACCCTTTAAGGCAATATTTGAATAAAGTTGGGTAGTGCGAAAAAAATGTACCAAGTTCAATGTATTTTATAAGTCGAAAAAGGGTCATAATTTTCACAAAAAACACTAACAGAGTTGTGTACTCTTTTCTGTTGGTGGAGGTTATGATGGTCAATAAGTATTGTAAGTTTATAAGCTATTTCTAATGGTTTTGAAAAAAAGATATGTGGTACGAAAAAGGGCCATAATTCTTAGAAAACCTTGACAGATTCACGACTCTTGCATATAATGGAGCTAATGGTGGTGAACAATTATTGTAAGTTTCAAAGCAATAACTCTAATTGTTTGAAAAAAGTGAGGTTTTACAAAAAGCTTTAACAAGGTGTGACGCCAACGCCGACG
Organism: Serripes groenlandicus; assembly: GCA_031761405.1. Classification (NCBI taxonomy): domain Eukaryota; kingdom Metazoa; phylum Mollusca; class Bivalvia; order Cardiida; family Cardiidae; genus Serripes; species Serripes groenlandicus. The sequence continues at coordinate 100,513,880 of JASEVX010000002.1, forward strand.
CCAACGCCGACGCCAACGCCGACGTCGAGGCGAGTAGGACAGCTAGCTTTTTCATAGAAAAATCTAGCTAAAACATACAAACGTAGATAACGTTTGCTAGATATTACACACACGAACGTAGACCATGTTTGCAAGACATTACACGGATGAACAATGTATTACAAACGTAGACCAAGTAAAAGACATTACACAGATGAACAAGAAAATACAAACGTAGATCAAGTAATAGACATTACACAAATTAAAAAAGACGAACGTAACTCTAGTTTAGATAACATGTGTAAGACAAAACACAGATGAATGCAGAAAAACGAACGTAGATCACTTTCGTTAGAAATTACAAAGATGCACGAAGAAATACTGACGAACGATTACGTTCGTTAAACATTACAAAGATGAGCGAAGAAATACATATACCTCGTTTATTAGAAATTACAAAGATGCACGAAGAAATACGAACGAACGATTACGTTCGTTAGACATTACAAGGATGAGCGAAGAAATACATACATGTATATCTCGTTTGTTAGAAATTACACAGATTATCGAATAAATACAAACGAAGATAAAGTTTGCTAGAATTTACACAAACGAATAAAGAAACAAAGAAACACGAACGTATATCACGTATGTTATAAGATTGTGTTAAGAAATCTCGGAAATGACGTATAATTTGCCTCCGTCGATAATGGACTATGTTTCCCCTGTTTACAGTAGTCAGAATACTTTGATTATAGTGTTAACGATGGACGACCAGCTTTCTATCTATTTGATCGTTCAACCCTTTTCCTCATACGGCAATTCTGCAGCAGACGATTTTGAACGTATTTTGTCAAATAATGGAAAATCTCCATAATTGAATGGATAACCTATGACAAAAAGTGGAAAACATTGTGGCAAAAGGAGAAATTGCACGTTTTGTGCAATTTCTTCTTTTGTCACTATGTTTTCAAAAAACCGTCTGCTGCAGAGGCGTCAGAAAGCGTCTATATGAGGGAAAGGGTTAACCCTTGTCGCATTTAATTAAATCTTGTTTGTTTTTAAAGAGATGGTTCTTTCAAATGCATGGAGTATTTTTGCTGCATATTTGTTCATGAGTAACGAGCATTGAAGACCAATATTATGGCAGCGCGAATCATTCACAATTGTAATATGAAGTATTTCGTTCCACAAAACATGTTGTTAAATTTTGTGTACAGTTGGACAAGAGACTTAAGATTGCCAACGCGCGAACACAGGAGAAAAACCTGCATATATATACCTGTCGTCAAATGTTGGCTAAATCAGGGACCGTGTATAACAGGGATACGCGTCGACGAAAATATCGATTAAATCTCGGACTTCGCGAGATTTCGCGAGAACTCTAGCGATGGCCTCATTTTACCGTCGCCATCTTTACGAATACATTGGGCAAAAGGTATGATATTTTATTTCACTTGATTGACTTTAATAGAGTACAAAAACATAATTTTTAATTTAATGAATGTCAGCATTAAGAATCATAGGATATATAATTGAGAAAATCTTTTTAAAAATGATCGTTTTAATGCTAAGTTTGGTTGCGACAATCATTGGAAAATTGTAAACAAAGGAAGTTGATAAATTTCAATCGATGGCGAAGCGAGAAACATCACATTGTTACGGACGATAAATGGTTGGAATTTAGTTCAAATTTCATGGTTAATTGCTCAAAAGATAAATAGATTATATAACTGTGTATCTTAATCATTTATAATGTCCCACTTGTCATTTTTATTGTTTTATTTGTGTCCTGAATTCGCCTCGTTTTGCTCGTTTTGCTCTATTGCATCAATTTGTAATCAAAACTTCTCGGCCAGCAAGAAAAACTTGTCTACATTGAAAAACACTTTTCATGTCCTAACTGCATAAACAAATGATAAAGTATTATTTTCCAAGAAGTTGAGATGCTATAAAGTGTACCGTTATCATTAATAATGTATAACTTGTCTTTTTAAATGTTTTATTCATGTTTTGAATTTGCCCTATTTTGCTCTATTGCATCAATTTGTAATCAATCTTTTCAGCCATCAAGAAAAACTTGTCTACTTCGAAAAATAGTTTTCATGTCCTAACTGCATAAACAAATGATAAAGTATTATTTTTCCAAGAAGTTGAGATGCTATAAAGTGTAACTTTATCATTAATAATGTATAACTTGTCTTTTTAAATGTTTTATTCATGTTTTGAATTTGCCCTATTTTGCTCTATTGCATCAATTTGTAATCAAAATTCTCAGCCATCAAGAAAAACTTGTCTACTTCGAAAAATAGTTTTCAAGTATCTACTGCATCAAAAACTGTTAAAGTATTATTTTACAAGAAGTTGAGATGCTATTAAGTGTACCTTTATCATTAATAATGTATAACTTGTCTTTTTAAATGTTTTATTCATGTTCTGAATTTGCCCTATTTTGCTATTTTACATCAGTTCTTAATAATCAAGGAAAACATGTCTATTTTGAGACACAGTTTTCAAGTCTCTACTGCATCACAAAAGGATAAAGTATTATTTTACAAGAAATGTTTTATTCATGTTCTGGATTTGCCCTATTTTGCTATTTTACATCAATTCATAATCAACATCACAGCCAACTAAGGAAAACATGTCTACTTTGAGACACAGTTTTCATGTCTTTACTGCATCAAATAAGGATTTAATATTTAATATCAATTTACAAGAAGTGCAGCTGTTATCTATTGTGAATAGAAACTAAAACCATTTATACATATTTATCTAAAAACTAATACACATTTTGTATTCATGAACAGCATACATGCATTATAAGATTCCAAGCCCACACATTCTATAAGAACATTTGGTGAACATACACATAACAATGACAACAAGGCGAGTATTGTTTTGTGAAATGGCTAAATAAATTTATTTTTCCTTTCAGATCAAATAAATATAATCCAGCCTCAAAAGGAAAATGGGTCGACGCTCGATCCTTAGTCATAGAAAAAGGATTGGACGTAGAAAACGCACCAAAAAGCACCCCTCTCAGCCTCAAGGTTCAGTCAAAGACACATTTCAAGAGCTTAACTATACAAACCAAGGTATTTCAAACAGATTTCTTTCATTTCCCCATAACTCATTAACTGCAGTGCATAGTGTCATCCTCTTGCGGTGAGATCAATATATCTGTCACAGTGTATGCATGTGCTTGTGTCTGTCAGCAGTTCTCATTACTTGTGTTATATTATGAGTACAAGTATCCGCCGTGGTCGAGTGGTTAGCGTCAGGGATTTGAAACCTGATGTCACAGGTTCAATCCCCAGTCGCTGCACATTTTCTAGCCTTTTTCGTGATATAACTGAAATAATGTTGAAAACGGCTTAAACCCCCAAATAAAACACTTAAATACTTTGAGTTTTGAGTACTTAAGCAAAATGGTCAGTACGAGTACTTTCTGTGTACTCTATTAGTACTTCCACACATGATAATGATGAGTGTAAAACATTAATTCATATTAACAACAAATAGGACAGGCTTTTGTAGAAATACCGAACTGTAATCTACAGTACAATCAACCAGTATCTTTTGTATTGTAAATGTAAACAGATATACCTGTATACAAATTATGCATAGTGATAATAGCAATCAATTATTGGATTATCACTTTTTCAAACAGGCATATTTTATTTTCACAAATTGGTGAATAGAGTCATACTTTAATTGGTGTTTTAGCTAAAGCAAGCTTACAGAACTTGATTTGTAGACCACTTTGTAGTTTCATTTGTAAATATGAACTTTAATGTATCAGACTATCAGTCATGTCAAAACAGGGACAATATAATACACGGTTCCTGGTCAAAATGAGCTGATTTCTGAAAGCCACTGCAGCAGACGGCTTTTAAAAACAGCAATTTTCTCTTTTGTCAAAATAGTTTAAACTTTTTTCAGAAAATATATCTTCATAGAGATTTTCTGTGATTTTGCCTAGATCTTTTCAAAGTCGTCTGCTGCAAATTTGCTTTATGTGGGAAGGCTTAAATGTTTGACAAATTGACGGAAATACAAACATTTGTGAATTTTTGAAAATTCTTCAAATTGCAGGAGTTGAGTGTCACTTAGTATGTTGATGATTACTAGTGAGCTTAAAGTAAGTAACTTACCAGGAAACTATGCGATATAATCAGAAAATTGTTAAAGGCTGCATAAATACAATATCAAAATGTGTACAAAATGTGTACAACACACACCTGATCAGAAACGGTTTAAAAAGTCGAAACATCTTACTGTTGATTGGTGGAAACTAACTTTTAATGTTAAATACTGTTCATTATTTTCAGAGTCATATGAAAGTGATGAGTACTTCAGATGTTGTTTTGAATCACTTGGAGAAATAGATGGGGAAATAGATGGGAAAAACCATGAGGGGAAAAACACAGATGGTTCTGACTATGCTGATGAGTACTACATAATTCTGGACAGAGTGTATGAGGATTTCACTCATCCTGCTGTGAGTGAGTCTCATTACACGAGTTTGAAAAATGTCTGCAAATCTGATCTACAAGCTTACAGAGAATTTTGTTGTTTGACAACCTCATCAATGTTACAGTACATTCAGTGCTATGAGTCAACTTATAATCCTGTGGTTAAGACATGTGTTACAATTGACAAACACTTTTGTGTAAATGTGTCCGTACATGGTAAACATGTGAATAAGAGCCATGAACTCTGGGGTTTGATTCCACGTATTTGCTTCACAGTAGAACATGTACAGTCAGCTTTGAATGTTATCTTGGCTTACAGCGTCTGTCCTGGGAATCAAGATGAACAGTTTCAAGGCCTTGTTCCTGCCAGATCATTTCTGGATTCAGCAGATGATGACAGGGCAGGTTATCAGGAAAGAATTGTAGTGTCAACAGTTAGGAGTTCAAATTGCTCACTTCTAATTAAAAATTCTAGGTGTAAATGCTGCTGTACATACCGTAGAACACTAACAAAGTCTTTATGGCGACAAAAGGAGAGGGTTGCTACACCTAAGAGGGATTGGCTCAATTCAAAAATGGGAAACAAATCAATGTCAGCCTCACAAAAAACTGAAAAGCTGAGACAGTTGAGAACATATACCAATTCACTGAAAAGTGAAAATGCAAAGCTACAGAGGCAGTTAAAAAAACACATACACAAATATGGAGTTAAGTTATCTGAACGTGATAGTGTAGAAATGAATCGGATCATGTCAGAATCTGAAGAAACCATCAGAACTGTATATCCAGATCAAAACTCAATACAAAGACTATTTTGGGAACAGCAGCTTAAACAGTCTAAACTGCAAAATAAAAAGAACATGAAATGGCACCCAATGATTTTGAAGTGGTGTATTTACTTGAAAAGTAAATCTTCGTCAACATATGATGCTCTCCGAAAGACTGGCTTCATACATCTTCCCAGTGAACGGACTCTTTATGACTATTCACATGTGCTTTCCAAAGGTGTAGGATTTCAAGATGACGTTATTTGTCATCTTCAACAGGAAGTCAAACCCTACTCCGAGGAACATCAAAAGATAGTTGGAATCCTTCAAGATGAAATTAAGATCAAGAGTGACTTGGTGTACGATAAACACTCAGGAGAGTTGGTAGGCTTTGTTGACCTAGATACCATTGGAAATGAGATACGCAACATAGACCAGTGTCTAAAAAAAGAAGGAAACACCTTGGCTAAATATGTTCTAGTAATAATGGTTCAGGGAATGTCGACTAAACTGAAATACCCTCTAGCCCACTTCGCAACAAATGGAGTTTTGTCAGATCAGCTTTTCACTATACTTTGGAAGGCTGTTGAAATCCTTGACATAGATGTTGGCCTGACAGTACTGTTCATCACTAGCGATGGAGCTTCCCCAAATAGGCGGTTTATAAGATTACATGGGCAAGGAAACGATACCGTGTACAGAGCTCAAAATATTTTTGCCAGTGAACCCCGTTACATATATTTCATTTCTGATCCTCCTCATCTAATCAAAACAACAAGGAATAATTTTTCAAATTCATTTTCGCACAAGAAGTCCAAAAAATTGTGGAAAAATGGCCAAGACATTTCATGGATGAGTATTGTTAGACTTTATGATGAAACATGCTCTGGGGTTTATAGACTTTGCCCAAAACTGTCACGGAACCATGTTGACTTGAAGTCATTTAATTATATGAAGGTGAATTTGGCAGCTCAAGTTATGAGCTCAACAGTAGCCAATGCTCTTGAAATAACTTATGGTGGTCAATATGCAGAAACAGTTAAATTTATCCGCCATATGGACAAATTCTTTGATATCATGAACACAAGAAATTTTGGTGAGTCAATCAGAAAAAGAAATGACAATGTAAAACCATTTGTAGATATTGAAGATGAAAGGTTAGTTTACTTGAATGAAGAATTTCTAGAGTATTTTGAGGACTGGGATCGAGAGATTTTTACGCGGCCAGGAAACTTTAAAAAGTCGGAAAGAAATATGATGAAACTCAGTTATCAAACATTGGAAGGACTAAAGTTTACAGTTAAATCTGTGACGGAATGCATCAAGTTTTGTTTAAAAAGTGGAATGCCATTCGTTCTCACAGATAAGTTTAATCAGGATGCTATTGAGCAGCATTTTGGAATGCACAGAGCAAGCTGTGGTTCTAATACAAATCCAACATTAGATCAATTCAACTGTTCCCTTCAAAAACTGAGAATTGTTGGATCACAAGCATTGGCTCCTATGCGAGGAAATACTAAAAGACGTCTTGAACTTCAGATGGATGATACACCGCTTCTTAAGAAGAGGAGACAACGATAAACATCTTTACCCGTGCAGAAATGAGTGTATTGTGTTGTAAACACAAATCTATCAATTAACTATCTGCTTTTGAGACAATTTGCTACATTTCCTGTAACGTTTTTTTAAAAGGGCCGACTAAGGAAAAAACACAAGTTAAACTTTCATGATTCTATCTTTATTCTGAATTCAAATTATACAAGATAAGCAGTTGGGTTATTTCATAGCAGACCTTAACCCTTTCCCACCTGCAGACTCATTTTGACGCATATATGCAGAAGATGACTTTTGAAAACATTGTGGCCAAAGTTGAAATTGCTTATGCTGAGCAATTTCTCCTTTGGTCACCATGTTTTCAAATTTATGGAGATTTTTCAGGTTTTTTTCACTATGTTTTCAAAGTCACATGTTGCGGATTTGTTGTATGTGGGAAAGGGTTAAAATCAATGCAACCTAGGGTTGAATATATAGTAAATTGTTATCAATTGCCCTTTAACACATTCAGAGGCTTTCTGATGCCTCTGCAGCAGGCTTTTCGCAAAGACATTGTGGCAAAAAGATAATTGCTCATAATGAGCAATTTTTGTCTTTTGCCACAATGTTTTTAACTTCAGTAAATAATTGTTTCATTTATATAGTTTCCATATTTTTGACTTAATGTTTTCAAATTCGTCCGCTGTAGATTTGTTGTATGTGGGAAAGGGTTAAAGCACAATCTTTTGCAAACCAGTTGATATATCTATGTTCTAATTACTACTAGATTTTTCCTTCAGGACTGCTCGGAGAGCCTTTTTGTTGTTTATGTCTGTTATTGCTGTAGTTTTAAATTTCCGGGCCCAGGCATGTCCTCTTACAGTCAGGAATAGGTTGACACATTTCTCTAAGAAAAACTCTGCATATTCTCCAGATATTATTTTTTGAAGATAATGACGTACCAGGACGTTAGACATTACTTTTTCAACTAAGACAGCCTTGTTCAGAGTATCTTTACCAACATGAGTCTCGTCAATTCCTTCACGGCAGATGTTTTCAAACTGTCTTACGAGTAAGAAAAAATTGTCACTTGCAAACTTTAACCCACCGCGATTCACTTTTTCAGTCCATTCATTGTATTTAGTTACAAAGGTTTTTTCACTGTTGTTTTCATTGCGCATTGCATTTTCAATTGCCTCATGAAAGGCTTCTTGTATTGATAAATTTTTCTCTTTCGCACATTTTCTTGCAAGAACATTCATCAAATATCCACTTATATAATAGAGAACTTGCTGATCATTATGGGAAATGTTAATCTCACAGTTTTCCTTCTTTTCTTCATATGAGTTAGACTTGTTTTTCACTATTACATTCATTAGGCCATGACACAGAACACCATAAAACTGCCTAGTCTTAATGGATATTGGTTGAACTATATCGCTGAAGGCAGACAGAGTATCTTGATCTGCTGATAGGCTATATAAGTTTGAAAATAGCACTTCATTGTCAAAGTCTGCTGTAGCATCAACCTCCTCCATGATGTTCTTAAATTGTGGCAGTAATAGAGACTGAACCTTCTCATATATATGTGAGCTTGCTAAAATTCCTTCCGAAATATCAATAATGTTTTTACCATGAACTGATGACGTCTTTCTTAGTGAATTGCTGCTGATAATTTCTAAGCTTGTACCTAATGCACTGTGAAAGTTTTTATCAAAATCACTGTCCACTTGAAATGGTCTTGCATTCAAATGTTCAGAGGGGGACTTTATTCTGTAGTCTGAAACTGTAAATATATCCAGTTTAAATAAATGTGTATATATGTATATTACTATCCCAATTTAGCAGTAGCCGACTTTGAAAACACACAGAGGTCACCAATGTTTTCAACACTATTCAAGACTTACACTTGAATGTATACAGGTTTCCCATATTTGTTCAAAGTTGTTTGTTGTAAATTTGTTGTAGTGGGAAAGGGTTAAGTTAAGCAGAGCTATAGATAAAGCGCGTTTTGCATGTTCTAAAATCCTTATTTGACCATCAAACCCTATGTTGTTGGTGCTTAGACGATGATTTTGAGTACTACAACATATGGCTTGCTTTGTCAATACCAGATAAAATATGGGGAAAGAGCTCCTTATCTGGACCTGGTTAGTTTTAAGAAATTATAAAATAATATTTTAAGAATTGTTTGATAAATAATTGAATAATAAATAAAAGTATGTCACTGTACTGTATGGGTTATTTCTTGTCCTGGTGTTAAATATATTGATTGATTTGGGTTTAACTCTGTTTTCAACAAATTTTCAGTCATATCACACAGCCAATTCACCTATTCATGTGTTTCCTGTTTTCTCACACCAGTTATCCACAAAACAATCCTTCCAAGCTACTGGCTGCTTTTCCACATATACGGTTAGACCACGAATGACGCTTGTCACAATGACTATTGTCAAATTGGCCGAGCTGGGGTTCGAACTCACAAACCCTGGATTGACAGGCTGTGTCGCTACCGACTGAGCTATCGGGGCTCGGCTGGTGTTATATATAAGTTTATGAATTGAATCAGCAGTTAGTTGTAAGGCTTGATTTACCTTGAATGAATCCTATCCTGCTATTAGTTATGATTCTACATTTGCAACCGGAAGTGTAGATCATGCACTCTGATCAACATCTGCTGTCTTTGCTTTTAAGTTTTACCAAGAAAAAAAAGCATTTACCTCGTATATTGGTTGCGCCATGTTTTGCTTTTAAATGTCCTCGTATTCCTGACATGGATACATATTTCTTGTCACAGCTGTCACAAGTATACACATAAGTTTTATCCTGCTTTAATTTTTTACACTTTGGCAGTCCCTCATTATCGGAACATTCAATGTCACTACAAGTATATTCTCCAAGCAAAGTTTCTAAATCAAGATCATGAAAATTAATGAAGTCGTGTTTACTGTAAGCCATTTTGACTAATAAGTGAATGGCGAAGAGATCTTGCCTTAATCTTTATACTTAATTTGTGGCAATCAAATTTTAATTATGTCGTTATTTCTTTGGGAAAATTAAAACATAAATGAAAATAATAATAGATCAAAGGCGAAAAGTAAAACATCTTGTAATTAAGGTCAATCAACAAATTAATATAAAACTTAACAAGCTTTTAGGATTAACACCTCCCTCCCGCTATCGGATCAACAGCAACCAAACTGCGAAACTCGGAACTTTGGGAAAATGAAAATATAAATGAAAACAATAATAGATCAAGGGCGAAAGGAAAAAACATCTTGTAATTAAGGTCAATGAACAAAATTATTATAAAACTAACAATGCCTCCCTCCCGCTGTCGGATCAACAGCAACCAAACTGCGAAAACTCGCTGACTCATGTTGGATCATGGGAGACCGCATGATAAACCTTACTGCTTACAGATAATAAAAAAGAGACCGCATACTTAACAAAATCGCCGATTGTATTAAAAACACATCCAAAGGAAGACAATAGTTATCGCCGATTATCGTTTATTTTTGGTAATTCATAGAGTTTCCCCTTATCTTTTTCCGTGTCGCTCATTCATTATCTGATAGTTAGGCACGGCACTGATAATCGATAAAATATTGATAAATGATAAGCCGTTACCTATTCCTGTATATATTGTCCCTGGCTAAATAGATCTAGTATAATTCTATTTAAGGTGGAATCATACCTTTGAAATAACGTCGTTTTTGACGTCAAAACGTACGTTTTTGCGACAATGACAGTGTTGTTAAAGAAATCTCCATTACTTCCTCATTTCAATTTGGATTCGTATAACATTTACTTTAAACTGAAGAGAATACAATAACCTGTATAATAATATCAATTCTATACATCTGTCATGATAATTAACGTAACATAAAGCGACTTAAAGTAGAAATTTCGCTAGAATATTTTAACAGTTATTTGATTAATTCTGATTTATTTAAAATTCGCCCGAAAGATTTTTTTTAAAATAAAATATAACATAGAACACCTATTCATCTACCATTTGCCAATCTTTCAAGCAAATCTATCGTATCGATTTTTAATAAATCACAATGTCGTTAAACCTCTTGTGAGCGTCGTAACGTTCACTGCGGAATTAAACATTGAGACGCATCCAGGGTAATTAAAATGAATACTTATATTTTCCTTATAATTATTAATTTCATTCTAAATTTAAGCTATCCCCTAAAGAATAATGGTAGGTAGTATATATGTGTTTCTATTTAAAGAATTAAAGTAATTACGGTCGTAAATAATTTATCAAAAAAAAAAAATTGGATTTGTCATATGTATAAACTGACTCGTTAACTTTCCTGTTCAACTGATGTTCTATATATGAAATATAATTATCACAAATATTATATGTCACCCTTGTTTTTTTGTATCGTATTTGAGATAACAGTATACAAATGTTGTTCTCAATATGCAATTTTGAGAAATTCGAAGTCTATACCTGTCATGCAAAGCTTTCTTGGTAATCTATCCTTGATAATGTTGTTGTCGTTTGCGGCAAGTTTTTGATTAAATTGTAATGTGTGTTTACACAGCTGCTTAGTTATGTGTGATTAAAGGAATGACCATTACTATCTCATCTTATATTAACATCGATTTAAAGCGAATAATATAAACTCCGTCATGATATATAGTTCACCTTTTTTTCTTAAATAATTTTAAAGCAAAACTTGGTTTATTTAACGAACTCGCTGACTAATACAGTTATTACCTTACGTCTAATTTACTAACAAAAAAATGCCCTAGATATTGCTTTTAAAAGAAATCATTATAGTTCAGAACACCATTATTTCTCCTATTTACTCAAATTTGTTGGAAATATATCGGGCGGACTTTTAGTAAAACGCTATGCCGTAATACTGCTGATGTGCGCCGGTACGCGCACTGTGGAACTGAAAATGAAACACAGCCACCCATCCTTTCTTCTATCTTTCTTGTTTTACTCCATATGTCCCCGTTATTTTAAAACTACCGGTACTTCGTTTTGTCTTGAGAATTGTTTTTTACCCTAAACCCAAATTTCAAGACAAGCTATTGGGTTGATTTTAAGTGAATCACAATGCCATAACACCGTAGAAGATCACACCTTTGGTCACATGTTCGTACCTAATTACTAGTGTTGTCGACACACTTCCAATAATAAAACAAAATGTATCATTACCCGACTATACGCTGTCTACAATTTACAGACACCTGTGCAATGACATCGAAGGCTCACTACATAGTGCAGACAACGATGTGATAGCACTCCACGGGATATGTATGTAGACAATAAAATAGTGGGTTAATTACCCAAACTATACAGGAAAATATTGTCAATGAACACCTGTTTTCAAACAGCTCTAGGTTGAATTGAACTGCGGAGCTGTGTTATTACAATCATGTCAAAACTTTCATAACATCTTGTACATAAGGTTTTCCAAAGGGAAGAAAGTCAAATAGTTATTCTCGATGTTTTATCATATAAAGTGTTTCCTTAAATAACAAAAGCATAATCACGGATAGAATAGATAGAAAGCTTTGCATGCTGTTCAGTTATAATCTTTGAAGTTCTGAAACTTGCTTTTTGCCTGATTAAGAGAAACGCATTCTGTATTTACTGTTATCTCAAAATACATCACAAAATACCTCGAGTGACAAATATGAAAGTAATATAATATAATATATTAACAATTTCTTCCATGATAATTCTGACGATGCTCTTGTTTGAAGAATCTCGTATCAGAAATGTTGGGTTATGTAAAATCATGAAACTTCATGTTATATCGAATTACTATTTGATGTTCCCGTATCAATTTGTTTATGTAAATGTATGTATGTAAATGACGAATTACATGTATTCGAATAAGTGAAATAAAATCTATCTATAAGAACTGCAAGCGACGATTTAAGACTAATACTAATATATGGAATGTGAAAAAATGATTTAACAGATAAACAGCGAAGTAGACAGGTCAATTTATATAAAAACATATTTAATATTTAAAGGAGTATAATAGATACAATTTACCACTTTCGTAAAAGAATAAAATTGATTATTTTTATGAAAAATCGGGAGTTCATTTTAATAACCCTGGGTACGTTTCAATTTAAATTCCGCAGTGTACGGTTTGTCGCGTGACAGAGCTTTAACGTCAATGCGATTTACTAAAGATCTGCACGATAGATTTTCTTGAAACTTTGGTAAATGGTAGACAAAAGGTTGTTCTAAATTATATAAGTTTTTTAAAAAAATCTCTCGGGCGAATTTTTAATAAATCTGAAATAACCGAATTACTGTTAAAATATTTTGGCGAAAGTTTCATTTTTACTCCCCTTATGTTACGTTAATTGTCTTGGCAGTTGTATGGAAATTACATCACTACGTAGGTAATTTTCTTTTCTTCGGTCTAGTGTTAACTCTTTCCAAATACCACTTCAAACGAGACAGCCACGATGATTTCATTAACAACACTGTCATTGTCGTAAAAAACGTACGTTTTGACGTCAAAACGACGTTATTTCAAAGGTATGATTCCACCTTAAGTTAGTAAAATCAGTAAAGAATGCATTCATCCTTTTCCATTAACAACAAATATGTAGCACAGGACTTTGAAAATATCTAGGAAAAAGCATGAAAAATCATTATAAACGCAAGCTTAAAAGTATTGAAAAGGGTTTAAAACAGTTTGGCAAAAGAAGATATGGCTCATTATGAGCGATTTCTCCTTTTATCACAATGTTATCTAAAGTCGACAGATGTGCGTCAATATGGGTCTGCGAGTAGGAAAGGGTTACCACATGAATGAACGTATTTACATCTATGGATAGAGACGTTGATAATATTGATACAGCAGGATAAGTGATAACCTTGGTAATTTTAGTGTCAGCGTAGGCTGAGGTAATTCCACTGAGTGATGTATTGTCAGATTAGTGATCTCTTCGTCTTTATTATTTCAAACAGATTTGGAAAGAAGAAATCGAAAGGGCATTGCTCTGCCTTCGTTCATGAATGCGTTCATGTGTTTGTTGGATCAATTGTGCATTATGGGTACTTGTGTTTGTCCGTCACCGAATGTCGAGGGCTTGGCGTGAAACGGTTGTAACTAAAATTGGTATTTTTTTACCAATGTTAATCACCTCGCCATTGAGTCTTTATAAGCGTTAAATCATTTTACTTGGTAAACAATGGAAATTTAGGTGCCATTGCTCGTTCAGAGCAATAGCACCTAGATTTGCATTGTTTACAAAGGGGTTAGAATTGCCCCTAAACCAGGGTTATCAAAATAGTTTTTTAGTTACAACCGTTTCACGCCAAGCCCTCGATGTGTTAACATACCATAACTTATGAACTGCATATACTCTTTTGTGTTAATCATGTTTTACGCCGCCTTCAACAGTATTTCATCCATAGTACGGCGTTTCCTGTATTAGTCTTAATGCAATCACCGCAACCCTACGCGTCATGTAGGGACGCAATCACTACTGTTTAGAGTTTTGGTATGACCCGACCGAGTATCGAACCCTGGACTCTGCTGTTCTCGAAGCGGACGCTCGAACCACTAAACCACCCAATCTCTAACTGCATATACTAGGAATTTGATAATTTGCACATATGTTTTACTGATCGCATTTTCTCCATTTGCAAACATTTGTAGATGAAAGGTAACGAACGGGTCCTTCTTTCGGGATCTGTCCATACAAACGGCTCGAGAACTTGGTAATTCTCCAGGAAACTACGGCAGCTCTAAAGGGACACACACATTTTTATAAATTACATACGAATTTTTTTTTATCTCGTGCGCACGAGATAGTATCTCGTTCGCACGACTTAGTATCTCGTGCGCACGAGATACTTATCTCGTTACCACGACTTAGTATCTCGTGCGCACGAGATACTAAGTCGTGCGCAAGAGATAAAAAAAATATTCGTGTGTGTCCCTTTAGAGCTGCCGTAGGAAACAGATATCGAGCGTGATAAAAAATATAAGCTTGTTTCGCAATCGATGTCAAATAAAAAAAGTTTAATTGATCTGTGTTCATAAACATGTACATGTATCAAGGGACAGAGTATATATGTTACGAACAATTCGGTAGTTCTTATTGGTTCAGAAGTGTTCCTGGGACGGACTTCCTGATATCCAAAAAGAGAACCGCGTCTAGCGTTTTGGTCCGCGTTTTAACTTATTCAGCAAATCTGAGGCAGCAAACACTTTTCGAATAAAGCTGAAAACAAAAGTGGTTTTAAGCAGAAGCTTTAGATAGCGTCTTTATAATGGAAAAGAGATCAATATAAGTCTAGTTGTTTTTAAAATTTAATCCCGTCTGTAGGAAAAGGTACTAGTTAACTTCTTTGAAGAGTATAGAATCAGATAGACAAACCTGTTTATATCAACATTTTGGTCAAGATCTCACATATTACTGACATAAGCTTGTTAGACTGTTCTGACAAACTGAGTAGAACCTGATACGATTAAAAACATATGTACGGGTTGATCTGAACCTACAATGTACAGAAATACCAAATTATATATGTTCCCATAAACGGGGTATAAATTGATGTGAACAGGAAAGGGTCAACGGAGTCTTCTCTTTATGGATGTTAAACAACCCCTTCCCCCTAATACCCAAACGCTGTTCAAACATTATGAATGAAGTAATCCGAAGGTGAAGAAATATTTCAGTTTTCTTCTTAACCCTTTCGCTGCTATTAAAGACTTTTGCAAATAATGCAGATTCAGGCGAGGCTTTCTCTCCTGAAATCTGCATTATTTGCCACTAAGACATTAAATTTACTAACTTTCCTGTTGGACGAAAAATGAAGTGGTCCATTTTTCAACATGGAAGAGTCGATTTTGTGAAATTCGGCAGTGACAGAGTTAAGCCCACATCTTCCTTTACTAGTTTCTTCATTTTATTAGTATACCAACTCTCTTATTCGAAAGCGTCTTGAGTAAGCTTGTTCTATTGGGGTTTTACGCCGTTTTCAATATTTCAATTATTCATTTGGAAAATTATTCATGATTCCTTTGTAAACAAATCTGTTAATGTGCCCTGTCTTAAAACACTCTAAGAACGAGCAATGGCACCTACATTTTCATTGTTTTCCAAGAAAAAGGATTTAACACTTTTAAAGACTTCATGGCGAGGTGATTAACCTCGGTAAAAAATTACCAATTTTAGTTACAACCGTTTCACGCCAAGCCCTCGATACGCTGTTGTTAGATGGTGTTAGCTGATGATGATTTGAATGGCATGTCTCTATCATCACGCGCGATTATTGATATGTTATTTATCCTTCCTGTAGTGTACGGTAAATACCTAGCCGAGCTGAACGAAAACACAGACACGTATTATCACGTTTTCATACGTTGATGACATATTAATAGTCTCTAAAAATCTTTTTGATATCGGCCTCCTTTCAAACCAAGCGGAAGAAACACGTGGTTGATATCAAGTCTTAGTGTGGGTTTTGTGTCGCCTGCCTTGTCATTGAGACACTTAACTATCTCTTCTCCGTACATCCGCTATGCGTCTGTCTATCCATCAGTCCAATACGTGTTCACTTACTGACATATTGGCAAGCGTCACATGTGTTTCTTCAAACACGCTGGTTTTCTTACAATGACTTAATTTGTGTGTAGGTTTGGTGAAAATCATGAAGGTTTTGCGAATATTTTCTTCTCTTTTTTTTTTTAAAGGGTTTCTGTTTGAATGGTTATGACAATGGAATTAACAGGAAGTGGCTTAATGGGACTTTGTGATCGGCGATGATCCAGGATATCTGCGTATTTTTTAAAAACCAGTTTGATCAAGATCGTCCCCGTGTGCCGTCTATTCGTACACGCATCGTTAACCCTTTCCCTCATATAGACGCTTTCTGACGCCTCTGCAGCAGACGGCTTTTTGAAAACATAGTAACAAAAGAAGAAATTGCACAAAACGTGCAATTTCTCCTTTTGTCACAATGTTTTCCACTTTTAGTCATAGGTTATCCATTCAATTATAGAGATTTTCCATGATTTGACAAAATATGTTCAAACTCGTCTGCTGCAGAATTGTCGTATGAGGGAAAGGGTTAAACAGCAGGGAGCTATGGGATCTGCGCAGTCTATTTAAACCTTTCCTACATAGAGCAAATATGGAGCACACGTCTTTAAAAAGTATTGAATCTCTATATGAATTAAATAACTATCATTGAATAAATAAAATGTTTTCAAAAGTCGTCTGCTGCAGAGGCGTCCAAAAGTGCCTACGTGAGGGGAAGGGTTTCGATGTACTTCAATTGTATATCACTGGATGAACTTATTGTTTTGGATTAAGCAATGCGCAAAATAAAGAAAGATGTTTAAGAAAAGACAAAACCATTGCATTAATTGTGATTAATTTAGGAATTTCATTGCGAATTCAGAAAGAAATTTTTAAAACATGTACGATGAACAAAATAGCGCGTACGATAGATTGCCTTACATTTGTATATGTTTATCATGCAAAAATACATGCAGATTTCCATGAGCAGTTTGGACACGAGGCATTTGCGTCATCCAAATTGTGGTAGTTGGGCATGGTTCACACGCCAATCATAGATTATATTGTATGTATAAAATATGTTATTTCTAAAATTAGAATATAGAAATTTGTATTTTTTACTTTATTCTGTTTTTAGAATTATACATTGTATATGATAAAAGGAAAATTATATTGCAGTAGCAATACATTTTTTTGTATTGTCTACTCGGGGCGTGGACAATTTGACATCTCTCTCGAGTTTCGGTCTCGCGAGATATTAATTGTCCACGCCCCTCGTAGTACAATACTAAAACCTGTATCGCTATTGCAACCTAATATTCCCTATGTATTGTCCGATTCCCCACCCCCCCGGTAGCTCAGTCGGTAGCGACGCGGGCTGTCAATCCAGGGGTTGTGAGTTCGAATCCCGGCTCGGCCAATTTTCTTTCCGACGATTGACAAAAGTCATTGCGACATGCGTCATTCGTCTTCCACCAATGGGCTAAGTCTATGTGGAAAAGCATCCAGTTGCTTGGGAAGATTGTTGTCTGGAGTACTGGTGTGAGAAAACCAGAAAATGCTTGAGTAGGTGAACTGGCCGCCGTGATATAACTGAGAAATTGTTAAAAACGGCGTTAAACCCAAATCAATCAATCAATCAACCGGATCCCCCCGTAGTACAATACTAAAACCTATATCGCTATTGCAACCTTATATTCCCTATGTATTGTCCGATCGTCTTTAATAATGAGTGTGTTGAATAAAGACATCGGTAAGTCAAAATCCTTGTATAATGATAAGTAGTATACTAAATGTAGTCCAATATGAAATTTGTCGAAAATATTCAAAAAAGAGCTATTATAATAAACAAAAAATGCAGTTGAGTGTAAATAAAAAGGTAAACATTTGTTTTACCGCATTTCAATTTTATATACCAAATAGTTTCCGATTCCTTTCCGACATATATACATTTTTGAATGTATCTGTATCAAGCGACTTTTGAAAACATTGTGAAACAAGATGTGTTTGTGAAACACTGATCCCCCCGAATTGCAACATCTAGGTCTAAATTTGGTACTGACAGAAAGGTCATGTCACAAGGAATACACATGTGAAATATGGTAGCCGTACCTGTTATGGTTCAAAAGTAGTGGTCAAGGTTAAAGTTTTTTTCGACAGATGGGGGCATCTAGGTCAAAGGTCAAGGTCGCAATGTCAAAAATGTTGGTACTGACAGAAAGGTCATGTCACAAGGAATACACATGTGAAATATGGTAGCCGTACCTGTTATGGTTCAAAAGTAGTGGTCTAGGTTAAAGGTTTTTTTTTCGACAGACAGACAAAGAGACAGACAGACAGACAGGCCAAAAACTAGATGCCCACCGAATCGGTGATTCCGGGGGCATAAAAAGGAGAAAGAGTTCATTGTTTTGTCTGGATGTTTTCAAAGTCGTGTGTTGCAGATTTCCCGCATGTCGAAACTTTGTTAGTTTGTTTTGTACGGTATATGACCTATGACCGTGTGACTCTGGTGATTAATGAATCAACAGTGGCGACGATACCTCACTTATACTATGCTAATGCTCACTAAAAATGATGTTAGAATACAATAACTGTGTCATCATCGTCTTTCGAGTTTTTGTGGCATAAATATGCGTGTCGTAAATCAAGAATGCGCGCACGCTATTCGTTTAGTTATTCATAACTGGTTTAACTTCGGGCACTTTCGATCACGTGTAATTACGTCTAGTCGACAACCATACTCCTGGAAAATAAAAGGTAAGGCAACCTCAGCATCTTTATGCTTTTTTGAGGTTCTACCACGTTTTCAAAAAAAATTCAATTATAATATCACGACGCCAGCTCACTTATTAATGATCCCGGGGTTAACAACATCGACGTCTTTATGACCATAGACAGGTCAAACTGTTAAAAGTTTTTTTTTATCCGATGAGTTATCTCTCAGGATCATTCAAAGAGCATTGAAAACAGACATTTTGAAAGACTCAGCGTAATGTATCGACCCAGATCACCCTGCGCAGGCTAATCCAGGCCGACACATTTCGTCTCATGGGGATAGAGGTATAGAGTAATAAATCCACAGGAGGCGAAAAGTGTCTGCCCGGGTAACATGTAGACTGCGCGGCATGCTTAGGCTGATCAGGGTCGATACTTTACGCAGAGTCTATAATGTTGGTTTTCTCGTAATTCGGCTTATAAACATATAAGCCAGCAAATATATACAGAGGTCAGGTTCTACATTGTTCGCATACAGGGGTCTGTTTTCGTGGTGTACAACTCCACGGTGATACTTTCTGTCTATAAGTAATACAATGTATATTATATTCCAATTCAAAATAAACTTAAGAGAAAATATTTGTATATATATATATTCTCGAAAGGTTTTATTTTGTGCAACCCCCCTAGTTTCACTTTAACCCTTTCCCTCATACGACAATTCTGCAGCAGACGACTTTGAACTTATTTTGTCAAAACATAGAAAATCGCCATAATTGAATGCACGTTTTGTGCAATTTCTTCTTTTGTCACTATGTTTTCAAAAATCCGCCTGCTGCAGAGGCGTCAGAAAGCGTCTATATGAGGGAAAGGGTTAACATATCCCTGATATAACAATGCCGTAAAAGGGAGGAGGCATCAAGAACCGATTATGCCGGGTACGACTCACGATATAATTGGTAATAAAAACAACCATAGTCTCCAGGAAAGTACACGTTTCTAATTCAGAATGTCTGTAATATAACGATTACAATCATGTGGGAGGAGTATTTATTATATAGAGGATATTACATGAGTGGTCATTCAATACGAAATTTTATTAAACGAGTTTAATAAAAAAATAAATATGCTAAATGACGTCGCCGGGAGTGTAATAAAGCCATTGAATAAATTGCGTATTCAACTAGTGTAATAACAATGCTACGTAACGTCATAATGAAAAGCATTGAAAATGACCGCGCTATATAGCGACGTTATATATATTTTGCGCTAATAATCGTCTAATTGGAATTTATGATATAAATAAAATATAACATTCGTGGTCATTCAATAAAAAATTGTATTAAACTCGTTTAATAAAATGTCGTATTGAATGACCACTCATGTAATATCCTCTATGTATTGAATGAACACGAATGTTATATATAGGATCCATCATGAGTTTTCTTTGGAGATCAAGATTTCTTAAATGAATCTAGAAAAAGACGGTTATTAACCGAGCCTCTTGGCAAGGTTAATAACTCTCTTTTTCGAGACGAATTTAAGAAATCTTCTCCAAAGAAAAACGAGTGATGGATTCTTTTTATCACCTAAACAGTGTGTTTTAATGAAAAATATTGACAACATCAAAACAAAGACCGAATAACATATTCTTCATAAGAACTTGTGATTCACCGCATAAAAAAGTAGTCCTCATCATTTTTCAATAAGAAGAAAAACAACAACAATGTTTTAAACAATTAAGACTCGTTATTTATTCAAAATAGCGTATTATTGCATTTTTCAATGTGTAAAATTTAACAACTTAACAATAAACATAATAAAGATAAAGGTCAAAATGACGTCATCAGTAGTCGCGTGTATGACGTGTTTTTGTTATCACACGTGTATGACAAGAGAAATTTGATGCAATGCATCAATGTCGCCGGATATCCATAGTGCAGTTATGCATAACACTAACATCATAGTAGTTGAATAAACAGTTATCAACTGAGGGGCATATTGGAACATCAGGGGTGGGGTCAAGTGAAAATGTATCATAACTTACATTGTTTTGTCAACGAAGTGAATGATAATTGAAGCCTTTCATTGTTTATGATCAATCTCCATTCCAAAGTAGGTTGACTAGACACACAACCAACTAATTATTGATCATAAACAGTAATGGAAATGAGAAATCTTGCCAATCATTAGTCTTAGTATGTATACAGTGCTTTCATTAAGGAATAATTATAAGATTTGTGAATTCCACATACACTTTTCAAGATGTTTGTCAGAATATTTGAATTTTATTATTTTTCAATAAAACCACAAAACAGACAATTTAGGATTTGCATGCAATAGCACATCATTTTACCTTTCCTCTATTAAAGTCAACAGTGGACACCTTTGCAACAATATACTTTTAAAACAATGAGTTAAGGGTTAAATCGCTGAGTTTTCTCTTTTTCTCAAAATGATATTAGCTTGGCATCCTAATTATATCATACTTTAACAAATGTTGAAATGTAGTCCAATATTTATAAATTAGACCACATTCGAAATATAATATCAACTAAATAGTTAAATCTCATTGAAATTGTTGTATAATTTAAACTTAATTTCGAACATAAACTGAGCCCTACAACATGTTAATTTATTTTAATTCTTTCCTTCCTTTTTTATAATGAAAATAACAAAACTACTCATGTTTTAAAATTATATTATGATGAGCGCCCTTGTGTCAATGATCCATAACAGTATGCAGATCGGAAGCAATATGCCTTTAGGGAATTAAATGACACATTTAAAATTGTCAAGGACGAAATAATTTTGTACGAAAGACCCGATTCTTTCTTATTCGCAGAGGTGTCGTTCTTGAAACTCTCTTTATAGGCAGAGAGTTCGTTCAAAGTAAATTTTCTATTAAAACTAGTTTTTATCTCGGTTTGTTCTTTTCTTCATTTGTTTCGAACCAAATAAACATTTTAAATCACCTACGATTTACTATTTGTAAGTGAGTGTAAAGAGACGGCTCTCTGCAAAGGAGATTGATCTACGCAGTTGGTATTCGCGAGTCACGCTTCAAGCAGGTGCGCGTATGTAAACAAATTAGACTGCGACGTAAAGGTTTGTAGTTATCGCCTTTTGAGTACATGTAGTATATAGTGTAAAAATAGGTATACCAGTCTAGCTAATAGGGACTGTTTTATCTTCGTAAATAAAACAACAAAACATAAATGCGAGTCAAAATAAAGAAACTGAAAATACCTAAAACATCGGAATATTTATTTCATTTTAGATGTGTCATACTTAGTGTTTGTAAACAAACACAATTGTAATATGTTCAAGACATCTAAATGTGTTTCTTTCTAATAAAAATCCCTCCTCCCATGTGATTTCCGAAAACCTATTAAAAATAGAAGTCGCGGGCTTCTGCCCGGCGACTAATAACGTTGTTCCGTGATTTGTTCTCAACTTGAAAATAAGGGTATTTATGTGATAAATTCTGTTTATATCATAAATTCCAATTCGACGATTATTAGCGCAAAATATATATAACGTCGCTACATGTATATAGCGCGGTCCTTTTCAATGCTTTTCATTATGACGTTACGTAACATTGTTAATACACTAGTTATATACCGACAATTATCACATAACTTGCACTCCAGGAGTGACATAAAGGAGTGACATAAATATCATATGTAACTAGTTACATAAATAGCCGACTCACAGCACGCGTGTGACGTCACTCCAGTGTGACGTCACTTTAAATGACAGCATATTGTTTACAATTGTTCTGAATTTCGGCATTTATTAAAAATATTGTTTAAAGAGAATAAATCGCGATAAATCAAATGCCTTGTTGCTAATTTTGTATAAAATCAAAAGGTTATTGATAGGGACTACTTTTTACAGTGGAAGTATGCATTATAAATTCGGGGTGAACTTCGGTCACTGTTTATATGAGGACGAAGAAAGATCGATTTAAAGATTGAAAACAATCTTTTTATGGTGTTATGTGATAAATAGAATCTTACATTCGTGCTTATTTGATATATTTTTTTATGAAACTCGTCGACTGAAACGAATATGACGCTCGGCAGAGCACAAATAAAACATTGTGGTAAAATGTCAAATTGCTATTGATTAACAATTCTTCGTTATAATTAACCTTTTTTTTTTCTTCAAACTATATTCGTTCAAATTTCAAGATGCTACTTTCTCTAGAAATTTCAAAACGACTCGAAAAAAAAAAAATCTAATAAATGGGGTAAATCACCAGAACCTAGATTACGTTTCTAAAATCCGCTTCAGATGCCTATTATACTGTAACAGAACAGGGCCAAGGTTTGCTATACAAATATTAGTATACAAAGAAAACATTCTCAGACAGGTTTTCAGGTAATTATGATTTTTGTTAGTACTTACATGTTTCTTTCTGGTGTGTACATTTATGCTACAAAAACAACGGGCATATGTTATAAACCCTGTTCTTCGCCAGGATAATAAATAACGTTTAAAAACATTGTGAGATTGGAGAGAAATCTCATAACGAACACCTCAACATACTACACTTTTCTCTTTTAAAAAAAATGCTTAACTTTATTCATCGTGTTTTAACCCGTTCCCACATATGACAAATCTGCAGCAGACGACTTTGAAAATGTTGACTCAAAAATATGTAAAATCCCTATAATTGTAGGTAAAATTACTGAACAAAATTGAAAACGTTGTGACAAAAGGAGAAATTGCTCGTTTCGAGCAATTTCTCCTTTTGTCACGACGTTTTCAAAAGTCGTCTTCTGCAGACGCGTGAAAATGAGTCTATATGGGGGGGAAATTAACTAGCTAGGAAACTAGCTGTCCTTCAACTGTATGGAAGAAACCCGCACGTCAGTTCATAAATGTGTAAACTACCGACATGACACTTGAAGAAGGTGTAACTTCAATTTACTTGTAACTAACAAGATTCTCTGTGATGTATTTTTATGCGACCGGATGTAAACGGAACTTTCATAGAAACCTCAATTATTATCCTCGTATACCGTGTGATGTCTCCCTTTAATATGCTTCTCCTCGAGGCTACGCACCTTTTCATCCTGATTTTTGTTGTTGTTGTCTTTGATTCATTGATTAAAAACTTAACCGAAATATGAAAGAAACGGTTGTGTACAATAGCAAAGTATCAGCACGGTCGATGTTCACTCTTTCAGTGCTGCATTACTTACAGTAGACTCTTCCATGTTTAAAATCGGACGACTCGATTGTGTATGTAAGAAGAGTTTTGGGATAGTTTGATAACTAAAAGGCAAACAATGCTGATTTCGGATGAGACAGCTTGTGTATAGTTTGCAAAACCCTTAATATTGTCGTCTGCTGCAGACGACTTATGAAATCATTGTGATGAAAGACAAAAAAGGCTTATAATAAGCAACTTTTCCAATTACCACAATGTTTTCAACTATATCCAATAAGCTTCCATTCATTCATAAAGACTTTCCACGCGTTTGCCCATACCTTATCGAAGTCGTCTGCTGCAGATCTAGTGTATGCAGGAAAGAGATAATGATGATCAGCTTTTAACCATTTCCCTCATATGACAATTCTGCAGCAGACGACTTTGTACATATTTTGTCATAAACTAGAAAATCTTTATAATTTAATGGATAACCTAAAGACTAAAAGTGGAAAACATTGTGGCAAAAGGAGAAATTGCTCGTATGAGCAATTTCTTCTTTTGTCACTATTTTTTCAAAAATCCGTCTGCTGCTGTAGAGGCGTCAGAACGCGTCTATATGAGGGAAAGGGTTAATATTGTCGTCTGCTGCAGAGGCATCCAAATGCGTCTATTAGTGGCAAAGTGTTTATCTAATAATTTGTGTTTTCTTTTATACAACTTGTCCGCGTCAAATGAAAATGGACGTCAGTATGGTAGCTTCTGTGCGTCTAGTGTTGACTAAGGTAAAACTGTGAGAAGTCAGATATTTCCAAAGTCTAAACTGTCTACTTACATGTTTGTACAAGATGATGTTTCTGTACAGGGCAGGTTTCAGATCTCCTTGTCTATTTGCTCAATCTTATTAGAATATAAATAAGTTGATAGCATCTTCTAACAAGCTTGTGTGAGCAATAAATACAGAATTAAGTTACTGTCTCATTAGTAATATGTGAACAGTGCAGATCTTGATCAGACGGTGTAGATGAACAGGCTGATTTGATACTAGATACAAATGTTAAGAAATGCCAACTTATATATTTTCTCAAAGACCGGCTCCCTTAGTCTAAGATGTAGTTTCTGACTCAAACCAAGAAACATAGCCAATCTATATTATAGTCACTCATGTGATTCGAAAACGGACTCAAAACATCATTACACCATTTTAGACAAACCCGGTTGAAATGCAAATTACCCACGCATATTCTGGACGAATTTATTTGACCCTCGATACAGCATAATTTCCAGATTTGTTTGCCAGGATAAAAACAAATCCCATCGGATGCACAAGAGAGATAAAAAAACTATTTAATAAAATCTCACAATTTAAAAGACAACTCCCGATTTGTCTCCCGGGAGAAGTAATTGTATTAGCACCACTACCGGTTTAAAATGTTCAAGCCGAGGATTGACATTAAAAGATTTATTCCAGGCTGGAGAATATACAAAACAGAGAGACAGATAACTCGTACTTTAATAGAGGAACGTTCTATCGGGAGAGAAACGTTACAAAAACTCGTTTGATGTAGAATCGGTCGTTTGGTTTATGATACATTGATTGTGAAGGAAGCTCGTACTATTTGTATTAATCCTTTCCCACCTGCAGACGTATTTTGACGCAATAGCAGCAGACGACTTTTGAAAACATTGTGGCTATAGGTGAAATTGCTCATGATGAACAATTTCTCCTTTGGCCACAATGTTTTCACCTTCACTAAAAACTTCAGCTATCTCTTATTAAGGTTTTCAGGTTTACGTCACAAGGGTTCATTGGATCGATGTCTGCGTCGTAGATCCTCAGCCAGTACTCGCGTCGTGTATACGGGGGAGAACCCCAATAGTAACACCGCGGTGACGGGAATCGACCTTCGATTACGGAACCGGTGCTCTGCCTCTGTTCATAGGTCGCCATAAATATGATTTCGAGTGACGTTTTAAGTGGTTTTCAACAGTATACCAGTTGTGACACGGCAACACTACACGTGGTCATAACACCCGGGTGACTAACCCTGACCCAGGTATGTTACTATCAGCAGGGACGTAGATATCCATGTCCCTGCTATCAGGAAGCAAAATAATATGCGATAACACACATTTTGGAAAAACTACATACAAGAAGCAATGACTCAGATCTACGGTTTTTACACAAAATTTATTCAAACAACGGTTTTCATTTCCCTCTTAGGAGCGTACACAGGAAAACTTGTGACAATAGGCAAAGTTTCTCAACTCTTTGCACTTAACTTACTATACTATCAAGTAAATTTATTTCCCCCTGTATATTTTTGCAGATTTGTTGTATGTGGAAAAGGGTTTTTCATACGACATAG
This sequence comes from Serripes groenlandicus, assembly GCA_031761405.1. NCBI lineage: Eukaryota > Metazoa > Mollusca > Bivalvia > Cardiida > Cardiidae > Serripes > Serripes groenlandicus. The sequence continues at coordinate 100,540,419 of JASEVX010000002.1, forward strand.
CATATTAGCACATACATCTTATAAAGCAAATCATCTAGAACATGTTGAGTGATTAGGTATAAAAGCAATTACAATTTGTGAAGATTAATACTAGAAAATTGGTTTTCACAATTAAATCACACGTCAAAAGTAGAAATAATAAGAATTGAAATTGTAATTTCAAATCTTAAAGTTTGATTCTTCGTACTTTTCATTCAAATTATCAGCAACACTGGCTTCAGTTCGCACTCGGGCATAAACACATTTTAAGGGCGTCCGCAGATGTTCACGCCCGAGAAAATGTGTATTTTCGCTATTATTGCATAAAATAAGAGCAAACATCCAACATATAGTCCGCTGTAACGTTCAGTTGTACGATAACCGCCGATGAACATGACGCGATAAGGATTGGCACATGTGACGTCATAAAGTAAACAAGTTATGTTTTATATATCCACGAACCGGTCCTACATCAAGGTTGCCATCGCTGACTCGAATGGTTTTGGATTATGTTATGCTCTTTAACTGTGAGTCTATTGCATGTTACCGATTATCGAGTTAAAGAAGCTGATGTTATTGTTAACCCAACAATTGCTCCTATTCTAGGGGAGATGGAGCGTCCATGTTTTGTTTACTAACGGTGCCCGGGTAATGCATATGTAAAACATCTAACCGGTCTGAAACGGCACGTACGCGCGAGAATCGCTTTGTTTATTCACGTTTTCTCGCCGTTTACGCCCGGTTTTTGCGATGTTTCTGTATCCCATAAGCGGGCGTAAAACATAGATTTTATGCAATAAGAGGTATTTTCGACTGACTGAACAGTTTGGTTGACATTTAAGATATGAGCCGTTCCACGAGAAAACCAACATTGTGGACTCTGCCTAAAGTATCGACCTGGATCAGCCAATGCATGCCGCGCAGGCTTATCCGTACAGACACTTTTCGTCTCCTATGGATTTTCTGTTTCGGGAATCAACACTAACCTCTATTCCCCTGAGACGGAATGTGTCGGCCCGGGGATTAGCCTGCGCAGGCTGATCTGGGTCGATACATTTCGCAGAGTCTGTGATGTTGGCTCAAATGTGTACTTCTCTTGAAATATGAACCCGTCCTTACGAAAGGGTATACGTTGACTTTTGTGAACAGTATGGAATCATATCAGCCTATGCAATCGCAGTCTGATCAATATCTATACTGTTAACATATGACTTATATAAACTAGTTAAAAGCGTCTGTCACATTGTGTAGATTCTGAAAAGACAGAGCAGATTTGCAGGCTGATCTGAATCAATACTGTTTAGAAAAAAAGTGTACCTTTTTCCCCAAGGACGGGCAATGTAAAAACCATGAATATGAAGAAATGTGCCAATAAGCGCGAATAATGCCCGTAAAGGCGTTATTACGTCTTTGTTTCGCGTCAATACGCCCCTTTCCGCGTCATTACGCCTTTACTTTCGCCTCCTAAAAGACGTTAAAATGCTATTTTTAGCTTTATTACGTCTTTTGCATTATAACGCATTTCCACAATTTATTTTTTCTCTCAGATGGTCCTAATTGGATTTCGTACTTATTAAATGCCCACTAAAATATCTATATACCTTCAGATCAACTCACATTCACTCATCCATATAATATGCTTTTGCAATGCTGGTTTTACTACGACACGTTTTTGCCAACAAATGCAAATGTGACTAGAATAGATGCACCTTTGCTTTTATCTTCATAGAGCAACTTCAAATGTCACCAATGTAATATGTTACCGAAGTAAGGCAATGTACGATGCACTGTTTCCTGTTTCTCTTGTTTTCTTTAAGCACGATTTGTTAAAGAACTTAGAAGGGAGGTAATCCTTACAGAAACGACGTATTTGTCCTCTTTTCTGTCCTCACTATTCCATGCTTTATATGTTTTGATTGGTTGTTTGTTGTTTATGTCAAATTGATGACTTTGACATCTGGCCATGTGTAGTATATGTAACTTGTTTGTGTAATGCTCTAGACTTATGCAAATGTATGTGTTTTCCCCGTCAATGTATATATGTTCATTTGTTAAACTGTCATATAAAAATATGTTTGCGGCGATGTATAAAATAACTTTATATGCCGAATAAATAAACTTGAAACTTGTTAAAAAGAAAAGTTTACCAATGCATATCGTAATAAAGTGTGACAATACTGACCATATCTCTCTTTACTTTTGTGTAAAATTCGATATTATTACGAAGTGTTTGTATTAAAAACGTTTTAAACTATATGGTATTTATTCAAAATTGAGTATTTAAATAATAATGCAAACAACTGTTCATTATATTGTATATATCCTTAATTCCTCTTATGCATATACTCATTTATTAAGTACGGAGTAGACTTATTACCATGCAGAGCATTCATGTGCATACTCCCATCCCCATTTATCTCACTATTTATTCTTATAGAAAACCAAGTTTTTGTAAATAATATTTTCTGGTGACTTAAAGGCCCATAAGGTCGGGTGCTCTTTGTAATTGTAAATGTATTTGTATATAAATATGTAACTATGGACAATAGAAGTCTAAAATTTGATCATACTAGATATATTTACAAGTGTAGATTCATATCAGGCCGCACATCCGCGCAGACTGATCTTGATATACACTGTTCTTGTTCGAAATACATTTCAAAACGGTCAATTTTCGTGTGATATGGCTCAATTTTTAAAAGGATTTTTAAGAGTTCGGTTTTATTTGATCAGAAACTAAGCAGTTGGTTGTTTAATGAATTTTCTATCTAGTTGTTAAATTCGTGATCATGGAGCAGTCCTATCAAATTGCTATGTCATATCAGGATTGAGTTAATCATTAGTTTAGCCGTGTCACACGAAACAGACCGCCTCGGTGGTGTACTTGTAAAGCTTTAATAATGGTAGTAATGGCTGCCCTATTGGCGCTCTGCGTCGCGGGGTTAGCATTATGACTGACTGGATGGTGTCAGGATACATGGACCAGTCGTACTGGTAACTAATCAAGGAAACGCCGAGTAAAACACCAAACAGACCTTCGGGATATTACAATCAGCGAAGAGCAAAGTCAATGTGCGCATCTCTAATCAGTATAAATGGCCGAGTCGTACTGGTACCTAACCAAGGAAACGCCGTGATGTAACTGACACATTGTTTAAAGCGGCGTAAAACACCAAACAGACCTTCGGGATACTACGACTAGCGAAGAGCGAAATCAATCCGCTCATATCTCTTATCAGGATGTTCCATTCAATCTCGGTGGTGTAGCGGCAGAACGTCCACATATATTGCACGGGGGATTCCGGGTTTCGATTCTCGGTCTGGGGAAAACAAAGACTTGAAAAACCTCCTCCCTTAGTGCTTTGGATTGCCGGATTAGCATGACCACCGACTCGCTGGTGCCAGGTTAAATGGACCAGTAGTAACTGTAATAGTCTTACAAAGACTATCAGGGGCGTAGCTTGACAATAATCAATGTGTAGGCCGTCTCAACGTTGTGGACTCTGCGTGAAGTATAGACCCGGATCAGCCTAAGCATGCCACACAGGCGTACCCGGATATACACTTTTCGCCCCCTGTGGATTTTCTGTTTCAGGAATCACTAATCTATACCCCCTTAGACGGAATGTGTCGGCCGGATCAGTCTGCGCGGACAGCGCAGGCTGATCTGGTCGATACATTACGCAGATATGTATCGCCGCAGCTGCATTTTGGGGCATTTTTAGAAAAAATGTGTAGGCACGTGTCTACAGTGCCTAAAGGGAGCTACGCCCCTGACTATGATCGTGATTTTCATTAATCTAAACACCCACAAGGTGCAGTTTCCAGTGTCGTGGTTTATTTTGAAATGTTCACCAATTTACATTTGGAATCTTTAGTGATTATTTTGAAAATGTCAACTGGCTTAATAACTTTCCGCATGATTAACAAAAACACTTCTTCTTTTTGCTTAGATGTTATTTTCTTTAATTTTCCTTGGTTAATTTAACCCTTAGCCTTAGCAAAAAGATAAGTTGCTTCCTTGCCGCTCCTTTTGTCTTATTGTGTAATGTTTTATATATTGCCTTTTGAACTGCATATGAAATCACAAGTTAGACAAAAACATAAATAAAGTGATGAATAACAAATCTGTCACTTGTACCGATCGGATAATAGGGTGTCTAATATCTATTTCCACAGAGGTAGGTATACATGTAGATACGGAGGAGTAAACTGATCTTTTCCCACCTATATTTCTCATATGACTCAGCCAAACCTTATAACATTGATACCCACGAGAAACGTATCATCGAGTACCCAAAACAAAGGGTTTGGAATATAAGATACTCACCTTATTTAGTGCTCTGTTTTCATAGCAATAGCCTGTGACACGACAATTTAATTTTACAGTTGCGCCGCGCTCAGCGATTCGGGGTCTCAATGCTTTCGCGTACATTGAAAATTCGGATGCGCTTTTGTATACGCAGTCTTACTAGGGTATTAACATTCCATTCCGTATATATCTTATGTATACGATGTACCTTAATGCATCTTGCGGCAACAAACAAAATAGTGTAGCCGCACTAATTGATCGTAAAGTAACACTAATTGGTACTAAGCCGGGAGTCAAAACGACTTTTACCCTTTCCTACGTGCACAGAATTCCTGACGCATCTGCAGCAAAAGACTTTTGAAACAATGTGACAAAAGGAGAAATTGTTCATAACAAAGTTGTCATTTCTATTCAATAAACATTCTTTCATTTATGGAGAATTTCCATTTATTTAACTAAATTGTTTTCAAATTCGTCTTGATCTTTTTGGGAAAGGGATTACTTTTATCTTGATATTTTGTCAAATTGTTTTCATAGTGCAATAGATGCTCCTGAAATCAGATTAGCCACCCCACACTAAATCTAGCCGATTAAATTCATGGCATTTACGATCAACTCCCAAAGTGATATTTAAGATTATTGATCATATCTGTGCTAAAGAGGCCTCAAGGGGAATATTCTGATTAGACTGCGCAGAGGTTCGGAGGTCGATTATTTTATAACTTGTCCTAATTGTAATAAAAAAAAAATGAAATTTCAAATATGCATTGTCATCTTAGCAATTTAATATTTCTTCTTTACGATTGAAAGTGTACTATTTAGTATTTACAAAGAAACTGCATTCAGACTACACTTACGGTTGTTTGTTTGTTTGGAGTTTAACGCCGCTTTCAACAGCTTTGGTCATATCACGGCGGTCAGTGCACCTACCCATGTTTTCCTGGCTTTCCCACACCAGTACTTACACAACATTCTTTCGAAGCCACTGACTACTTTCTCACATAGATCAGAGGTGAGAGGCAATGGAAAACATCGCCCGAAAGAATGTCGCCGCAACCGGGTATCGAACCCGTGACCTTCAGATCACGAGTCAGATACGCTACCAATTGAGCTACCCGGCCGGGTCACACTTACGGTTGTGTCTTTAAATTGTTGACCTTGATCGTCAAACAGATTTCTGTAATGATGAGGTAAATCCAAGACATTTTGTTATTTTAATTGGGTCTAAATGTGTCGAGGATTTTCAAAGGACAAATGAGAATCGACGCTTGTTTTAAGGCCTTAAATTATATTCGATAATTATATTTTCATTTAAAGGATTATCCATACTTTGTCAAAATATTTTCATAATCGTCTGCTATAGATGTGTTGTAAAATGGAAATGACTAAGCTCTAGATGAATAAAAACAAATGCTTTGTCATCCCTCAGTGTCCCTTGTATAAACGCGGACGATTTGACATATTTTGCACCCGACGTAGCCTAGTGGTAAGCGTCGTGGCCTTGGGCAAGGCACATTTCCCAGCCTAGTACTGGTTTGTTTATCCAGGGATCGTGAATAGGTGAACTGTCGCCGTGATATAACCGAAATAATGTTGAAAACGGCGTAAAACCTCAACAAAACAAAGCACCATACGTTATTCGAAAAGAGGAAACGATAAATCAGACACTAGAAGAGACAGTCATAGGAGTACTAAATATAGATTGTGACATTAAAGAAAAATGGAATAGAGATTTACATTTGAAATATGGCGTAAAATATGTTCAAAAGTAGAAAAAGAAAAAGGAAGAATAATGACCTGGATTTTTAGACTAAGTGAAGAAAGAAAAGAGGAAACGATACGTCGAACATAGAAAAAACAGTAATAGGAATACCAAATTATAGATTGTGACAGACTTTGCAGAAGAATGGAATAATGATTTACATTTGAAAAATTATGTAAAAGATATTAAAGCAAAGAAGAAAAGATAAGGAAGATAAATTACGGTGATGAGCATTTTGTAGACCTAGAAGGGTCAGTCAATGAAAACAAAGAAAGCAAGCAAAAGAGCAAACATTTTTGCAATGAACATATGGAAGAACCCAAGATCACTTCTTCACAGGTAACCATGAAAACAAAGGAATATAAATTAGATGAGATTAAAAGTGATGGACATTTTTCAACTGATCTTGACTGTAACTTTGATAACAAATTTAGATTCGATGAAAGACATAAAAATATTTCAGACATTGAACAAAAAGTAACTCATTTTGGAGAAAATGAAATGCCGAAGAAAGAAATGGACGTTTTAAAATGTCACGACATACACATGGAGGAATTAAAATTTGACATTCCACTTGAAATATGGCAAACTATTAAACCAGAAGTGAAATCGTACGGTGAAAAATGTCAATCTCACATGAGAATGAAGGGGAATTAGACAAACAATTTCCCCGAAAATGTTAATGAAATTAAAAGAGGATGCATGTTAACATTTAAATGGCACAATGTTAAGAAACAACAGCAGAAAACTTTCCGCAGCATACGCTTTTTTACAGGAATGTATTGTAATGGAAAGTACACTTCACTGTTGGGTCTGAACCTGATGATAAAGAAACAGTTCATGTTACATGTTCAGTGAATGAATGAATGGTGTTTTAAGGCCCGTCGACAATTAAGGTCATTCACACTCCGGACCTTTTGCCTTGCTGCTCTGCATTTCACTCCCGCTCTCTCTGAAGCCGTCTTCAACCAATGGGCTAACAGTCTATGTGGAAAAGCAGCCAGTTGCTTGGAAAGACTGTTGTATGGAATACTGATGTGAGAAAGCCAGGTAACAAACGAGTTGGTGAACTGGCGTGAAGAGGTAAATCAAGCACATTCACCAAGAGGTCCATAGTAGAAATATAATTGGTGATACAAGACTGAAGATGGGTAAAGAAATTTTCAAATATGGTACTTATAATGTATTCAACAAAAATCTGTTGGCATCCAATACCGATTCTTTAGATCAGAGGAATTATACCAATTTACCAAATCTAGCTGTGTTAAGGAAGATTATATCAGAACAGATCAAGAAGGATCACCTTAACCTAACATATTTTCCGAACTGTAGCTACTAAAGGAGTCCCATGCTAATGAACGCGATCCATACATAAGAGATATTTAGAAAGGATTCCTCTTCACGAAGCATACACATTGACGTGACAGGAAGTGTCGTTATGAACATCCCGGGCCAAAAAAGATCATATCTTTACTCCATGGTAATGCGAGTAGTTCCAGGTAATCCAGCCTTTTCGATAACAAATTGAAACAGACTGCAGCTGTTCTCTTATGCAGGCAACGTTTTAAACATTTAATGATATGCAGGTCAAGAGATGGTTGAGCATATGTGCGTAAAGACAACTGCTAGCTGACCTTTACAGTGCTTCATTTGTGTGCAGCACACTTCTTCAAGTAGTTTTGTAGAAACCTGAAAAAAAAGCTGTACCACTTATTAGTAAAAAGACAAAATGATTTGCCTATCGTGTCTTTGCTATTCTTCAGAATACAATAACGTTTGAGTAGTCGTTTTTCATCCCATGTGTAATATTTTTCTTTAAACAAGAGGGCCATGATGGCCCTAGTTTGCTCACCTGAATTAAACAATGTAATGCAATGCAAACACATCAAGACAATAATTCTGAATGCAACCTGTAGTGTTAACAAGATTTTACTCTATTTGGCCTAGTGATCTATATTTTCTTTACCTGATATGACATATATTCCAACATGGACTAGATATGCGACCTCCGGAGTTTGAACAATATTTTCCTTTATTGACATTGTTTCTGGCCCAATATGACATATATTTTTAACTTAGCCTAGATATAATTCAGACAAACATTCTGACAAAATTCGAGCTGCTGAAGCAAAAAATGCGGTATCCAAAGTGTTAACAAGATTTTACTTCAATTTGACCTAGTGACCTAGTTTTTGACCCTGCATAACCCATATTCGAACTTCGCTTATATATCATTTAGATAAACATTCTCATCAAATGTCAAGCTGCTGTAGCAAAACATGCGTCTTCTACAGAGTTAACAAGAATTTCCTTCAATTTGGCCTAGTGACCTAGTTTCTGAGCCATATTCGAACTTGACCTAGATATCTTTAAGAAAAACATTCTGACAAAATTTCAAACTTTTGAAGCAAAAAATGCGGCGTCTAAAGTGTTAACAAGATTTTCCTTCAACTTGACCTAGTGACCTACTTTTTGACCCAAAATGACCTATGTTCGAACTTGACTTACATATCATCGAGACAAACATTCTGATAAAGTTTCATCATGCTCAAGTTAAAATGCAGTATCCAGTGTTAACAAAATTTGCCTTCAATTTGACCTAGTGACCTAGTTTTTAACCCGGCATGACCCATATTCGAACTTGGCCTGGATATCATTCAGCTCAACATTCTGACAAAATTTCAAACTGCTGAAGCAAAGAAATGCGGCTTCTACAGAGTTAACAATATTTCCCTTCAATTTGGCCTAGTTTCTGACCCAATGTCCCATATTCAAAATTGACCTAGAAATTTTCAAGATAAACATTCTGACAAAATGTTAAACTGCTGAAGCAAAAAGTGCGGCCTCTGGAGTGTTATCAAGATTTTCCTTCAATTTGACCTACTTTTTGACCCGACATAAACCATGTTCGAACTTGACCTACATATCATCAAGACAAACATTCTGATAAAATTTCAACATGCTTAATTTGAAAATGTGGCCTCCAGATTGTTAACAAGATTTCCCTTCAATTTGACCTAGTGACCTAGTTTTTGACCTCATATGGCCGAGTTTAGAACTTGTTCAAGATTTGATGGAGATGAATGTTCTGATAAACTTTCATGAAGATTGGATGCAAAGTGTAGCCTGTAGAGTGTTAACAAGCACAAATGTTGACGACGCACAACGCACGACTGACGGACGCCGGACAAAATGTGATCACAATAGCTCACTTTGCACTTCGTGCATAGGTGAGCTAAAAAAAAACCTGACAAAGGATGTACAGAAATCGATTGATATTCTTCAGAATAAAATGAACAATATGCCTACATTTGACATTCAAGACAGAGACGATCTACAGGAAATGTGTGCAAACAACGATGATGACAATCTTATCATAGACGCATCAAAAACCAGCATTAAAGAGTCATCCCCTTTTCAAGAGGTATTGATGAATATAAGGAATTCAAAACAGAATGAAGAAGTAACTGAAGGTTATGATGACAATGCTTACTTCTGTCAAGGAAAAATCAATTGTTTCCTTGGAATATTTATGTTCCTTTTGTCACTGTGGACAGGAATTTTGATGGCCAAAGCCGATTTATAAATTCAGATGTAGAGGGCTGGTTTAAGGTGTTAATAAATGATAGTTTAAAGCAAAGGGATTTGTAATTTGGAAAGTCTGGAGAGCATTTATTAGCAAATTCATGCACTATTGACAATCGTTTAACCATTTTATATTTGAAAATTGCGGAAATCGAGCGACCAAAGAAACACTTCGCGCTAAAAATTGAGATTTGTTCAACATTATGTCAATTTTCTCTGTTATGAAAGAAGAAAGTTTCCCATCTGCTAAACTAATTTGGATAAATTTTATAAAAAGAACTACACCAGTTGTCAAATTTACCAACCTTCATAGGGATGAATTGGACTACTTCTTTTCATTGTTTGATCCAGAGTGGAACTCAAAGGTTACATCAATGTGTAAGGAGAAGAGATGCCCACATCCATACAAAGAAAGTGGCGAAAGCTTAGGAATTACCGTTAGGTATGCAATCTCATTGTCTGAATGCTATATATGTGAAAAGTTGTCGCAATTGCTTACATTATTTATCACATACTGAAGTAGTCTCTATGATTGCTCAAATGTTATCTGCCGTCGCATTTTGATATGTATTCTTGTTTGACGAATACAATAATGGAAATAGCTATATACAACTGTGAACATTGGTAAGATTACTAATTTGAAAATAAAGAGAAACTGACAAAACGCATTATATATATATATATATATATATATACCAAAACCGCACAAGCAAGTTATGTCAAGGATACTCCTGGGTACTGTTGAAGTAATATCAAGTCCTTTTGCAACTTGTCTGCCTGCTCAGACTTTTTGAATTTCAATTAGCAAGGAGCTAATTTATTCTGAAGCAAAAACATTAATATAAAGTATTGAAGATAAATAATAATCCATAAGAGCCCAAATGTATGGTGTTGTTAATTTCTGCCATTAGTGTTGGTATACTATACTAGTATATGACAGAATGACAAATAATTTACGTGCCAACTAAACACGTGAGATTTGGTTTGATGCCTTGTAGGTATATATGTAACAAGAACAACAATTTTCTAAATGGTCTTGTTGGCACGTCATTTTGTAGTTTGTCAACAAGTGGTAGAAATGATCTACCATACTTTTTCAGTCTTTAACCTCAATATGTGTGTTACTATTTATTTTACAGATTAGAAGACCAGTTGAAAACACTCAAGAAATACTGGACATATGGGAAAAGGGCACAACCACATGCTTGGCATCAGGGGAAATAGTTCAAGACGAAAGAAACATTCTAGAGTATATACATTTTATACATGTAGAATTTTGATTGTTCATTATTAATTGTATTGGTTAAAAAGTAACTTTAAACTGTATCTAGTTATATCATAATGACCAGTTCACTATTGCCAGACTTTTTCACACAAGCACTCCTCAAAATATTGTTCCTTGGATTGTTTCCCACATACAAATCAATGCACATTGTTGTAAGAAAATTATGTTCGTTGTATTGGCATTTGTAATAAAAGTAAACCGATTGGAGAAGGTACATGCACGATAGAACACATCCTTAATTATGTCATGGTTATTTTTATAAACCTGCCATCCTCCTAATATCATGCACTGATTATTCTTAGAAGTTTGGACAAATGAAAAAAAAAAAAAAATGAAACAAGAGATATATGTTTGTGTTCAAAAGCAAAAATGCAGAGATGAGTACAAAGCCATGTCCTTTCATGTCAAATAATGGTAGTCTACGTTGTCACAAAACGTTAACCTTACCTCATAACTCAAAAACGTTTCAATATATCCAAATGAAACTTGGTACACATGTTCCTAGAAACAATTTGCATGTCTATTCCTAGTCTCATAACTCTGGCTCAAATAATTAAGCAATGCCCCTTTTTCGACTTAGAAAAAAAAAAGCAGACGAGTGTTTGCTGCGGCGCTCTTGGTCTAATTTATAGAGAATTTTCTCGGTTTTGACTAAATGTTTTCAAAGTCGTCTGCTTTCTGTGGGGCAGACATAGTTGTGACAATTGCAATTGTTTGTATACATGTAGACCCGACCATGTTTCCATCGGAATATGTTCACATTAACTCGGTAATATGTTTTTAAAAAAAAAAAAACTTTATGAATCAATAAATTGTATTAACTGATTTAAGAAACAACAAGATACAAAATACGTATGTCTTCTTCTACCGTTATTACAACATTTAGACACATTTAATGGGTATTTAATTACTTTTCCCAAACTTCCTAGGCTACGCTTGTTTAATAGTTTGGTTTACGGCCCTGACGAAACGATTCATCAAAGTTCAGAAAACAAGTTCACTTTTCCCCAACTTCATAGGCTACTTTTTTTTACCTTAAACTTAAAACATTCCTCCCCATACAGTGTGTTCATTCAGACCATTGTTTTCTTGCTATAATTTTTTAAATTTCATAATTGCTCAATTTTGATAATAAATATCTTTAAATTTATATACTCCCGTTTTTGTTATCATACCTCTGCTAAACTAGAAGGAGGATAGACTTCCCCTTCTCAAGCTTGTGTCACACTTAACTTATAACAAGAGGCATTAAACTTTAAGTTAATATCTGTTAATATTTCAGCACCTGTGTGGTTTTGTTTTTATCTAAATGATCGAGTTATAGCAGATTTAAAACCGTTTATTGGTAAAAATTAAGAAAATTCAGCTTGTATGACACATTATAGTTGCAGTCAATGTTAAGCAAACTGTAAACCAAATGGTTACAGGACTAAACTTGTCATTCTGAATATCACATAGATCTTAGCATATAAAACGTCTAATCCATACGTCAGAATTGAGGCATTCTGCTCTTGTGAGCAATATACTCTCATCTGTGCCTTATTGTTTAAAATGAAGGGACATATGGCCTTGTTCAACATATTTAGATCTGTCTGTTTGCACATGTTATTTAAATGTACTGAACTGCACCTGCTTCCTTTGAGACATGCTTCAAAATCATGTGCGGCGTCTTTGATGCTTTGTATCTAAATTCGTCTTGTATGACTTTGAATCGTTTATTCTGATGAGAATATGTGAAAGATCAACAATTCAAGTTCATCTGTTGAATTAAGAACAGAACTATGTTTCAAAAGCGAAAAATATCATACACGAGTGATTGAGTTCTGTTCGCTGATGACATTATATGTTTGTCGTATTATTATCAGATACTGGATTATTTAATTATTGACTGTCAATATGCAGACCCTTGTTGCGCTATACATGAAGTACTTATGAAAATGTCGTAAAATCTACTATATTTAATAATACTTGATTTGATGAACAATGATATTGATGATAGGATTAAAAATCACATATAAATCAGTGTAAATTTGCTTCCATTTACGATACTTCATTGACATCATACTATTTTAAAGCTTGAATGAATATAAAATACAAATGTTTTATTTCGTAAACAAAGGCCTCCGGCCCAAAATACATTACAATTATTTACAACAATTCAATGAGTTACGTACTTATATTAATTGGTTGTTCATTTCTTTTTAATAAGTGATGAATATAATTTGAGAGTTTTCTTATTTTAAGCGTGTCATCGACTTGTAGAATATTATAAAAGTTGGGAAGATCAGATTCACCAGAGTACCAAGATAACAAAAGTTGAAGACGTATATCCGAATATCTCGGACATACAAAAAATACATGGTATTCATCTTCCACAACTTTCGAATGTTCTGTAATTTCGCAGAACTGACAGAAACGATTTTCTCGATCGATATTCTGATGGCGACCGGTTTCTATTTTAAACTTATGGCTAGAACAGCGAAAACGTGACATTGCTTTTTTATGTAAAAATGGCATGTCAATGCATAAATATTTCTCTGGGTTTAATAAGGTTTTGAAGTATTTATATGTATCACAACGTGGCGAATCTTCAATACTACCGTGCCAATTTTGTTTCATACAATCTATTAGCCTTTGCTTGAATTGTTTAATGAAAATATTAATATCCCCAACTTCTTGAGAGACCCAAACAAAACCATACCCGTATCTGAAAAGGAGTTTTTTAATATTTGAAGCCCATGTAAGTCTACCAGCTTCATCTAAAGACTTGAGCATTTTGTAACAATTTTTCGGATAACGATTATTGTGCATATGTAATAATTTACACCAATATTTAATGCAATTAGTATGATACGTTATACATAAAGGAAGTCTACCACATTCACCTAACGCAACACTATTATTAACAGAACTGTTAACCCCTAAAAAATATTTACAAAAGTCTACTTGAACTTTTTCAATTGTTCCAGAATATTCATAACCCCATACTTCTGAAGCATAACATAAAATAGGTGTTACCATGGCGTCAAAAAGTTTAAAAATATCATTATGTAGAAACTTACCAAACGGTTGTTGGTATTTTCGTATAGCAAATATGGCTTTTTTAGCCTGGGCTGCAAGTTTAAGTTTTGCAGAGGACCATGACAGTTTGGGAGTAAACAATAATCCCATATATTTATAAAAGGATGTTGTGTTAATACGATTCCCGTCATATGCCCAGTTTTCATATAACCTAAGTCTACCGCCGTTTCTAAAAACAATAATTTCAGTTTTATTAAGATTAATGCACATACCAGATGAAACACAGAATTCGTGTAGAACATTTAGTTGAACTTGTAATTTTGATGCCGTTTCTGCCACATGTGTGACGTCGTCAGCAAATAATAGGCATAAAATATCAGGTATATCATTAGTTATGAAAATTCCACTACCACAACGTTCCCTCAGAATAGTACATATATCGTTTATATACAAAGAAAATAAGATTGGGCTACTTTTGTCCCCCTGTCTAGTTCCGATATTACAAGAAAATGACTCTGTAAGACCATTTGTTGTGCGTACACATGCTTTAGTTTTACTATACATAGAAACAAAGATATTTAACAATTTACCAGTTACACCTTTCCTGGCAATCGTTCTAAACAGTTTTTCATGAATTAAAGAATCAAAAGCCTTGCTGAAGTCCACATAGAGACAATAAAAACGGCCCCCTTTCTTAGAAAGGTATTTCTGTGCCATAGACTGAAGAGAAAAAATATTATCTACTGCAGAATATCCTTTCCTAAACCCTGCTTGCGCTTCATCGATTTTACATTCACGTTCCGCCCAATTATAAATTCTTGTAGTTGCTATATGTGAAAATATTTTATACATAGTACTTATAAGAGAAATACCTCTATAGTTTCCAGGCTCATTTTTAGATCCTGCTTTATGTATTGGGCAGAGAATACTATCAGCCCATGAATCTGGATAAACTCCAGTATTTAATATATCATTAAACAATACATTTAAAATTGGAGCTATTTCACTCTCAGTATGTTTGTAAAACTCGGCACCAATACCACATGGACCTGCGCTCTTCCCAGATTTCAGTTTTCGAATTCCAGTAATTATTTCCACGGTAGTAATAGGACCATTTAAAGCGTCATTATTATCTAAGGCTACATATTGTAAGATTTCCTCGTTATTATGATTACGATTATCTTCCGTGTTTAAAAGAGTTTTAAAATAATTTACCCAATCGTTCTCGGAAATACTGTTATCATTGCGAGGTTTGGCATTACCTTGCTTAATAGTTTTCCAAAACAATGAAGGTTTTTTTTTCGACTTTAAGAGTTCATCGCGTTTTAACTTTTCATATTGACATTTTTTATTTTTACAAGTATTTTTAAAAGCATTTCTGCACATTTTATAATTTATGAGATCGATTTGTAAATTTGTCAATCGAAATAATCTTAATAATGCGTATTTTCTCTGTTTAGACGTTTCGCAATCCACGTCCCACCAAGGTGGTTGGGTATCATTTATATGTTTCGAACGTTTTTGTTTTAAAATCATAGATTCAGCAGATGTGGCATAAATATGTGTTATAATATTGACTGTTTGATTTACATCATTACTTAATTGGTATTGTGATTCAGTTAATAATTTCCTGAATTTTTCTAAAAATACATCTTTATACTCGTCTTTCCATTTATATTTTATAATTGGTCTTTGTGTACATGTTTCAATATTTTGCTGTACATGTTTACTAGGAAATTTAAACTGGCAGTTTAGTGGGAAATGTATCGATTCATCACGGTTTTCAATACAGAAATATGAAATATATGGAAAAAGATCACTAGATGCGATATTGTAATCAACAACGCTGGCACCGTTATGAGTTATACACGTAAAGTTTCCACGAGTATCGTCATAAAGACGACCATTAATGATATGAATATTATTACAACAACATAATTCTACAAGAGTTTTACCATAATTATTGTAGCGAACACAATCCAAATTATTTCTTCTCATTTCAAAATTATCACTTTCATAATCAACGTCTCCAAATACGAAATCTAAATTATCATTTGGAATAAAATCTAAAAAATCGGTAGTACGAGAATTAAAATCCCCTGCCAAAAAGAAAAGACAATCTTGGTACTCTGATCTTATTTCTATAATGTTGTTTTCTAATATAAGGATACCATTCTGTTCCCCAACATCATATATACTAGAACCTTCAGGAGAAACGTAAGCAAAACACATAATAATGTCTTTTAGATTTTTGAAACATGAGCAATTAAAATGTAAAACAATACAGTTTTCAAAGTTCAAAAATATTTGTGTTATCTTAATTTGTTTGGAAAGAATATCACTAATAAACACACCAACCCCCCCACTGTTTCTTATAGCATTTTGTTTTTTGTTCCTAACACAGTCATAATACGTATAACCATTTAAAAACTTGTTAAATTCACCTTTAAAAGAACTCCAAGTTTCAACTAAAGCAATAATATCAAAATGATTTAAATAATTTTTCAAATTCTCATTACTATTATGTTTATATAATCCTTCTATATTCCACGTGATAATATTTACAGCTGTCAAAAGTTCATTTGGTTCGCCTTGGCCGTTTCCCTATTGTTCATCTAATTCTCCACCCGCTGCCTCGTTTCCGAACCCGATAGCTCCGCCTCCTTCATTACTTCCAGCCAATAAATCGTTGTTATCGCTAACGACACGTGGACGAGTCCATGCACGATCTTTGTCACTAACCAGGATTGAGCGTTCGTTCTCAAAATCCCACCTGTACACATTGTTTTGGATTACGAGTTTATCATGTCTAATTGACGCATATTCACCGTTATTTCTCGCTTCAATCATTAACTTGCCGAGTTCTCGCCTGGCTGTTTTCACACGGTCCGTGTAGTCTTGCTGCACTGAAAAGGCGGATCCTTTTTCAAGGGTTTCCCGTGCCGCTCGTAAAATCTGTTCTCGGTCCTTATATCGATTGAGTTTAACAATAATTGAACATTTATCGGGATTCTTGGATTTAAGCCTATGGGCACGTTCGATCTCAACGTTCTCACACTGGGGCAGATTTAAGTCGTGTTTTATGAAGTCTCTCACCTTTTCTTCGCATACATCCCAACGTTCATGTAAAGTGCCCTCAATCCCATGTATCCGTATATTGTTGCGCCGCAAATGGCCCTCAAGATTATCAATTTTTGTTGTCAATGTTGAGACTTGTGTACGCATTTTCTCGTTTTCAATTTTAAGATTCTTATTTTCCGTCCGTAACTCCTTTATAGACTCATTGACATTGTCAATTTTCGATGATAGGGAATTAATATCAGTCCTTACTTGTTTATTTTGTCCGGCAATTTCCGCTTTCATCGTGTTCAAAAATGTCATAATTTCTCCATTAGACTCCTTTTCACCATGGTTACCTTGCGTAGAAAGTCTCCTATCCGATGTAGAGCCACTGGCTGTTTGCGCAAACGAGAGTGTCCGTTGTCTGGTTGAAACTTGTGAGTTTTGCCTCTGTGTAGAACCAGGACCTGGGTTGACCTCTACGTTCCCGCTGACCACCAACAACAGTGACAATGCAATCAAAGTCCTCAAACACAAAGACACGCTACTTTTTTTAACACAAAGCACTGCCATTCTACTCCTTGACTTATCGGGCATCGAAAAAGTTCCAATACGCGCCCTATATGCACATATATCGACTCCCATGTTAAATTATAGCTATCCAAATTACACGTGCAAGAAAAATATGTCCGCCATTTCAAGGGACGTAACTCGAATTGTGAATAGTAAGTCAGTTGGGAATGTATAACAGGGAGATAAATATTGACGTTATCTTTATTTTCAGAATCATTGGCCATTGTACAGGTACCATAATAATTCGAAGGACAGTGCAAGTGTATTCACCGGTGTTAGTCTTACGGGTGGTGGAACAATGGGGGAACAAGCGGATAACACTTAACTAAATACTAGACCAGTCAACAATTCATGTAAACGACATGTAAGACATAAACATTGGCAGGATGTACCATGTAGTTTACCTGGAGATGTAGATATCTGTGTTATTATCTGCAGTGAACAGTCACAAGATTGTGTGCTCGGTTAGTATATTCACAGATGAAATAGTAGTGTGATCACGCCATGTCCAGCGCTTTTCGTCAATCCGTCAAATATTTCTCCCCTTTTACCAGTGGGTCAATTGGGATCAAATTGCATAGCCAGCACTCACTACAATTTCATGTCCTCTTCAATGTCCGTTACTTCTTTTTTGGGGTTCGGGTGGGTATGCAGAATCCATTGCACCCGTAACAAAAACACTTTTAAAATCTTCTCCTCCTAAACTGGTTGGCTGATTTTCAAAACAGATTGTCACTTTAGTGTCGAAGTACATTTTTGTAATTTTACAGGAGAGCATTTAAACTGATTTTCTTAGGGAAATAGCATTTGATTTTATATTTTTTATTTAAAAACAAAGAAACAAAAAAGTCCAAATAATATTTTCTGAAAAAGATTTATAATAAAACCCGATATTTGTAAAACAATGCACTTACATGTTTATTTCACTGAACTTGTTTGGTGCAATACAATTATAAGTGCACATATCACTTTATTGCACTTGATATTTTGGAGCAAAACAACCTAGGAGCCATTTTTCCTTTACTAGTTTGTGAACAGATAGACAAATATTGATTTATTATTACTCCAAGATTGATATTAATAGTAACTCTGTTCTATGATAACATAGGAAATGCCTTGATACATCTGAAATACAACTGAAGCAACACTAGAATGCAACCAAATGAAAACAAGAAATATGTGAGCTACTGCTCACTAGTGATACCCCCGCTCATGTTTTGAAAGACATATGTGATGGTGGGGTAAAGGGCCATAACTCCGTGAAAAATCATCCAACCGGAACGCAAACACGATATGCGCATCTACACTTGGTGGTGATCCTTCCTATGAAGTTTCATAAAATTCCAAAAAGCGGTTGCAGAGAAATAGCCCGGAAATGAATTTAGTCATACATAGCCTGATGGTGGAGTAAAGGGCCATAACTCCGTGAAAAATCATCAAACCGGAACGCAAACACGATATGCGCATCTACACTTGGTGGTGATCCTTCCTATGAAGTTTCATAAAATTCCAAAAAACGGTTGCAGAGAAATAGCCCGGAAATGAATTTAGTCATACATAGCCTGATGGTGGGGTAAAGGGCCATAACTCCGTGAAAAATAATCCAACCGGAACGCAAACACGATATGCGCATCTACACTTGGTGGTGATCCTTCCTATGAAGTTTCATCAAATTCCAAAAAGCGGTTGCAGAGAAATAGCCCGGAAATGAATTTAGTCATACATAGGGGTAAAGGGCCATAACTCCGTGAAAAAAAATCCAACCGGAACGCAAACACGATATGCGCATCTACACTTGGTGGTGATCCTTCCTATGAAGTTTCATCAAATTCTAAAAAGCAGTTGCAGAGAAATAGCCCGGAAATGAATTTAGTCATACATAGGGGTAAAGGTCCATAACTCCGTGAAAAATAATCCAACCGGAACGCAAACACGATATGCGCATCTACACTTGGTGGTGATCCTTCCTATGAAGTTTCATCAAATTCCAAAAAGCAGTTGCAGAGAAATAGCCCGGAAATGAATTTAGTCATACATAGGGGTAAAGGGCCATAACTCCGTGAAAAATAATCCAACCGGAACGCAAACACGATATGCGCATCTACACTTGGTGGTGATCCTTCCTATGAAGTTTCATCAAATTCCAAAAAGCGGTTGCAGAGAAATAGCCCGGAAACGAAAGTGTTACGGACGGATGGACGGACGGACATGGGTAAAACAGTATACCCCCCCTTTCCTTCGGAACCGGGGGTATAACAATAAGCTTATTGTAAATTTAGATTTAGGTTAAAAAAAAGTTGCCTCAGTTTATAAAGGCTTTATTTATAGAGGCAGCACAGTTGGGATGCCCATATATAAAGTATAATACACATATTTATATTAACAAATGATATATTCAAGATACAAGCACTATTGTGGGAATAATTTATGTAATTAACCGATGACTACAGCCGTGGTACCATGGACGATATGTTGATTTAAATTTCTTTATTTTGGTCGCAGTTCCTGATAAGCAGTGACATTTGGTCCAGAGTATGTCAAAGATTTTCTGTAAAATTCTATTCTTGGTTTAAGAATGCAAAGTGCAAGATGGGTGACCGACAGGAGCAAACTTATTGGACATTCTATCCGCTGGCTTGGGATAAAGAATGCAGTCCTTGCCGTTTCATGTGCTATGGGTCAATTTGAACAACACTGTCAAAGTTTGCAAATGATAAAAATGCCACTGCCAAGGGCCTATATAAGTATTTTTAATACTACAAAGTGGCACTGTTGATTGCATTCATCCTTGATATCCACACTGAATTAGCTGCTCTAAGTTGTCACCTCCAGAAACAAGATTTGTTATTTAGTGAGATACCACAAGTAGTGGACAGCACATTTGGACTATTAGAAGATATTAAAACCTGTGATGGCAAGTACCTGGCTGATATGAGACAAACTATTGAATAACAGAGGACAAAGCATCCTACATGGTTGAAGATCTTAAGAATTATGGCAAACAAATAGACTTGCAATTTGAGACTGTGAAATTAGAATACATATCAAATATTACAAAGAACATTAAACATAGGTTTGTAAAGGAAAGCACTAACATTCTAGAGAATATAGCTCGTGTGTTTGAACCCATAACATTATAATTTGCATCTGAGAATGAAAATAAGGTAGCAGTGGAATCCCTTGCTGATTTCTATGGGACTGAAAAGAAAGTCAAAATTATTCATGGTGATTTACAAGTTGAAGGTCTCTGTGAAATAGAAAGTTCGATTGCTCAGTATTAACAAAAAAACCTTGGTGAAAGAATGACCTGGCTTTTATTCTCTGTTAAAGGGGTCATTTTTAAAGCTCACAGTAAGTGAAATATGTAAAAGAACGATTCTGTTCCACCATACTATTTATAACCCCAATATTGCAATATTAGCAAAGGTTCTCTGTCTGATAGTTACTAGTGTAGAATGTGAACGAACATTTAGTTTTCAAAAAAGACTACAGAACAAGTTCTGATCCTCACTAAAGAGTAACATATTAGATATAATTCTGAACATCAGCCTATGTGGACCTAGTCAGAGATTATGACCCTGCAAGTTATGTCCAACTTCCAAAAGCAGAAGAAAGAAGGCTGGTGCAGGATTATAAAAGAAGAAAGTGGACAGCTTTTGACACTGGCTAAGGGTACTGGAGGATGTTGTTAGGAAAAGGACTTATATATTTTATAACAGTTATAACAGTTCAATTCAGTTAATTAGACATTTATTTCCACCCAATGTTTTCTTCCAAAAAGGAAAATTACCCCATTTGTAATAGTTTATTAGTGAAAAAGCCTAATTGGGGTAACTTCTAAATCATTATTTGGGGGCACTGACAAAGCATTAATTTTCAATGTGAACATATATACATGTACATACACATTGTGAGGATATGTCTTTCATTGCAATATATTTACAGGTGTACCAAATCAGTACGACTACTTGGCAAATGTTAAACTCATCAAAATGAATAATCCATCTAAATACTTTTCAAAATGAATCAAATTATATTATTTTATTATTTACCTTTTACCTTACGTAATGATTGAAATAATTTACCTTTTTTCGAACAGTGTTGCTCTCAAAACGTGAGGCAGGGTAAACAAATAGGTAAATAATGAAGATTGAACGGTGTTAACTCGCGGCTGGCTGACATGTTTTTTTACCATGTTTCAGATGGAGCTCTCGTCAGTTTGTACATACAATTTAACACGGCAGTCAGAGGAACCCAGAAACACCTCTGACGTCAACTATTATGAAATAACGCTCAAGGATAGCGTGATGACGTCTCTTCCTGATAACCTATGTCAAATTAATTACATTATGGCTCTGGATTGTTTTTACAACATTATGACGTCACTTATATGATTGGAATGTGCTGTACAGTTAGACACTCTGGATATGTCAGGAAATAACTTTGAAATTTTACTAAACACAACTTTCAGAGACCTTACTAAACTCCGAACCGTGGATCAGTCTGGAAAGAAAATGAAAACAATGGAAGTGACCCTTTTCATGAGATTAAACACTAAAATATCTGCATTTAACCTTAGTAACAACTCCCTGGAGACTGGATATTACAAATTTAATAGACCTACAACCTTACTGCGAGATAAGTTATATGAACAACCATGTCAGCCATTTTGTAAATGACATTAACTTTGCCATGGATGTAGGCCGGGAATACGGACCCGGTCTCGTTAACGTCCAGAACAATTTAATACATACATTTACGGAATATAAGATAGTGTTGACATTACAGAATCTCAACATGATCGGTAAACTGGACTTTGGATTTGACTTTCGAGATACGCATATTCAATGCGCCTGTGCTTTGGTGCATTTTCTGGAACTGTCCGATGATGTTATTAGCGTAATATGGGTAAAATATGTCAAGGTTATATGTGATGGTCTGGAACATCACAAAGGTTTGTATAAATAACATCTCAAATTTGGTTACAGTACCATGTCCTTCAGATAACTCCACACTAACAATTCAATGATATCATGGCTTTCTAATTTCTTTACAATGCTCCCAGGAGGCTTTGCGTTTGAAAACGAAGCGCGGATTGCCCTAAATGAAGACATGTTTTCCTAGCGTGGTATTAATGAGTCAACCAGCGACATTGCTGCCGTGATATAACCGATAAACTGTTTACTTTTGCAGAATAACGTCTAACCCCCACATTCAGAGGTGAGAATGCCGACCGCTGGGTTGTTTATACCCAGGCATCATGCATAAGTCAACTATCGCCGTGATTCAACTTTAATACTGTTGAAAGCGTCGTAAAACCAAATAAAACCATAACACATTTTGTCTTTTATTTAAACATTTCCCACTTTAAAAAAGAAACTGCAGTATATCACTTCGAACACATTTAAGAATCAATTTGGAATTTGAAAATCCTTTATAGATATCAAAGGTTATCTGCTGCGGGTGCATCTGTATGTTGCACAGGGTTAAACAGTTATTAAACTGATATCCATCTGTTATGTTTATTGCATTCACGGCGTCGGTTCGTCCATCTTGTAAGGGTGGAGGAATATTTTCAAACTTTGTGGCATTGATAACCCAACATATGGAAATGCCATACGACAAGTGTCTCATTTTCGGTACAAAACAATATCTTCGTAACTATCAAGGGTATTGAATTGAAATATAACCCATGTTTCAGGGAAGAGCTCTCCAATCAAGTCCCGATACGTTGACATTTTTTTATTGCAAAAATTATTAGTTTTCAGTTTTGTTCAGTAACATTTATTCGCAGTGATCTCGACTAGCATGGTCGGATATGGACGTTGAATATGAGTAATAATGGCTTAAATGAAATAACTGACGAGGTTGCAGCAAAATTGAAAACGCCTCTTAAGATCACGCTGAATGGTAACCCGGACATAGTATCAATTCCAGACTTTCCAGTTAAAAGTCTATGTGATATTCAACTAGACGCCTTGTGATAAATTGAGATTGCAGTATGGTGTGGCTCGATAATTGGTTACATACGAAGGGATGTGGATATCACCAAGCATGTTCTTCTGTGTCGTGCAAGGTCAAGCCGTTCAACCTTCGTAAAGACATGTTACGATGTTATAGCGATAGCGAAAAGTTGGTGAATTCCGTCATTATATCGATGCATGTTCACATGTCATTCATTCTCCTTCTATCCGCTATCGGCTTTGTTTTCAGTCTTGAGATTCAGAACAAAATATATACGCAGGATATGACCAAGAAAATTGAATCGGCCCGAACACTGAATCGAAAATATTGGAGACGCCTTTGTTTCATGTGATGATAAAGATGAAAGTATCCGAGTTTGGGTCAGTGAGTTGAATACATGGAACTGCGGCGACATTACAAACTGTATTGCTTATAGAGCTATTATAAATGATTCAAGGGACAACGGATCCTGTAAGGCCATTAACAGCAGTATGTGTACCATTGTTATTCTTTCGGACAAGTATCTACTTAACCGAGGATCTACCAATTGTGAAGTACAGAATGAATAAAGACCATGGACTGAAAACGAATGGAAGTATGCATGGAAAGGTTTTACCGGAAACCCGTGTAAGCCAATCATAATGGTGAATCAATGTCACGTGACCCCAACAGGAATGCAAAGACAGCAACTAATAGCGTACCTTCGGGTTTGCAATGTAATGGACTTTGCGAACTCTTCTAGATATATCATGAAAAGAATAGAAAAAGAAGTTTTGAAAAACCGTTTAATAGAAGAGTTGGATGTAGCAAAAGCCGAAGCGTGGACATTTCTATTGAGGATTACAATGGGCCAACACCGCCTTATTCTACTCGTCTTACTCTAAAAGATGTAGACATCGTTATTAAAGAAGACTCATTCTGTAAGATAAACATTATTGTACGCTTTGAAAATGAGTCACCTCTGGCGAGTGTAAATAGTGTTTCATATGCGTTTATTGAAGGCTCAGTCTCGCGAGAGTCTTCATTTTACAATTACACATACTATGATACAAGATACCAAAAATATGTATGTATGTATATGTTATCCTACGTTACGTTCCAAGCAATTACTATTCATGTAATTTCATAACGGATATGCAACAAATAAGTATTTAACGCCTCCTTCAATATTGTTTTCAAACTTGTAGCAAGAAAAATACTTCTACAGAGTTAACAAGATATTCCTTCAATTTGGCCTAGTGACCTAGTTTCTGACCCAATGTGACTTGACCTGGATATCATTAATACAAACAATATGACAAAATTCCAACATGCTCATGCTAATAATTTATGCTACAGTTTTTTTACAAAGAATTTCCCAATCATAGAATTTCTTTATTCTTTGTATTAAATTAGTACATACAATAACTGGTTGAAATAAGAAAAAAAAAATTGTTATCGATCTAAAAAAAAAATGCCAAACACCTAAAACACACAAAAAAAATAAAATGAAAACTACAAATCATATTTAAGTTCAGATATAACTTTAAATATAGAATGTTAATCAATATGAAAAAGTAATTTTTGAGAAAAAAAGGAAAAAGAATATTTAAATCTGTTTTTCAAGGTAGAAATGGTGTCACATTTTACCCCCGAAAAAGTTAAAATCATACAAATTTTCCATTCTACATAATAGAATTTTCTGTAATTATCCATGAACACTAAACATCGTTCACTTTAATGAATCAAAGCGCCAATGGCACTGTAGTGGCGATCGTATGGAAAATCCTGCAAAGTAACAAGCAGTATATTGGTGTAGGGCTTGCTATTTTCAATAATAGTGCACTCTGCTGCGGGTAAATTTGAGAATGTATCAACCCTGCATCTTTTGACAGTATAATAATGTTAGTTTTGCCAGAATGTTGTCTTGGTGATTTTTTAGTTACGTTCTTAAACTGGTCATGATGTGTTCAAAATTGGGCCATTCCAAATTTAATAAAAATCTAGTTGGTACTCGATAGACTACCGTTTTAGCTCATTAGAATGGCTTTTTGTAATCTAAATTGTTCGGGTAATCACATGCTCATCACCAGGTCGCTAGGCCATATTAATATAAAATAGTTCGTACACTTTAGAAATGACAAAATTATCAAGAAAGGACAGAAAACAGTATCCATTAGTTTGGTGTTTGTTTCAATGATGTCCGATATTAAACCGGTCTGTTCAATTTAGTCCCTTCACATTGCATGATTGAGGGTTGTCCGATATATATAAACACAGTGTACATGTATTTATATGTCTCTGAGGTTGTTAAACAGCTTCGAAAAATTTGAATGCAATAACAAACACAAAACATGCACAAAAAGCACACTTTCACTATTTGCCAAACTGTTCAATTTATAAAAATATAGGCATATATTATAATGCTCGATCTCCAAACTAAATTAGGCTCCACTTTCAGCATTGATTAATAATTGACTCTAGAACGTGCAGACGTGTATACATAACGTGTGTACACACTGATATCGTGTGTCCTTTAAACCTTTGTAAACCAGTCTTATCATCTAAACGCTTTCATATATTTAAACAACTACAAAATAAAGCGTTTATAATATTGAGATTTAAGAACACCAATCTCGCGAGCTATTTATAGAACCTTTTGGAATTTCCAGATTTGAAAATTATCAGAGTTATTTGCGAGGCAGATAGAATGAATGAATGTATATTGTTTTATGGCGCATCGACAGCTAAGGTCATTTAGCGCGCAATTAATTTTAATTATTCATGATCCCTGGGTAAACAAACCAGTACTAGGCTAGAAAATGTGCCTTGCCCAAGGGCACTCCACCATGACCGCAGTGCCGCGACTGGGGATCGAACCCGGGACACCCGGTTTCGAAATCCCCGACGCTAACCACTCGACCACAGCGGATTCCTGCGAGGCAGATAGAACGCGCAATGATATTTAGTATCTGCCCAATTATGACGAAGATAATATTTACATATTTTAACTCTCTGTAGATAATGTCTCGATATAAAACTCAAATATTAGTAACAATCCGGTACAAAAGTAGCACTGACATAATTATTATTAATCGCGTCTCTGCATCAATGATGCAACTATAACGGATGTGAGTAAATTAGTTTGCAGTAAGGAAAATAAATATCAACCGACTTTTCAAAACCGACTATATGTAAATATTTTTCGTTGTTGTTGTTTCTGTTAGCATTGTGGCTATTGTCAAACCAATCGCCACAAAAATGCAAAACAAAATATAGGTCACCGTTCTCCTTTTAGAGTAAAGGGACGTTTTCCTTGCTTTTTCTTGCGTTTTCTTAGAAATACAGCAGTTTTGCTTAAACAACAGGCCATGCTTCAAGGAATCTGTCGATTTACCAGAAAAGGAGAACGGTGACCTATCTTTTTTATTTTGCTTTTTTTATTAAAGTGAACCATGTTAGGTGTTTATGGATAATTACAGAAAATTATATTATGTAGAACGGAACATTTCTTGAAAAATCGTATGATTTTAACTTTTTCACGGGTAAAATGTGACACCATTTCGACCTTGAAAAACAGCTTAATATATTTTTTTTCATATTTTTCTCACAAATTCTCTTTTCATATTGATTTAAATTCTATATGTAAAGTTATGTATGAACTTTAATATGATTTGTAGTTTTCATTTTAATTTTAATTGTGTGGATTAGGTTTTCGGCCAAAATGCCTTTATTTGTGCCTTTGATGAAATTGGTCATGTCATTGACAGGCCAATATATATATTTTAAATCCATAACATTTTTTTTATTTTTCTTATTTCAACTCGTTATTGTATGTACTAGCAGAACACAAAGAATAATGAAATTCTATGATTGGGACATGTTTTGATAAATAACTGTAGCATACGCCTTTAAATAGAATTCTGACCAAATTTCAAGCTGCTGTAGCTAAAAATGATGCTTCTACAGAGTTAACAAGATTTTCCTTCAATTTGGCGTAGTGACCTAGTTTCTGCCCCAATGTAACCCATATTCGAACTTGACCTGGATATCATTAATACAAACAAACTGCTGAAGCATAAATTGCGGCCTCTAGAGTGTTAACAAGCTTTTACTTCAATTTGAATACTTGTTGACCCATGTTCAAACTTGACCTACATATCATCAAAGCAAACATTCTGATAAAGTTTCAACATGCTCAAGTTGAAAATAAGGCCTCTATAGTGTTATCAAGATTTCCATTCAATTTGGCCTAGTGACCCAGTTATTGACCCGAGTTGACCATATTCAAACTCGGCCTAGATATCATTTAGATAAACATTCTGACCAAAATTCAAGCTGCCTTAGTAAAACATGCGGCTTCTACAGTGTTAACAATATTTTCCTTCAATTTGACCTAGTGACCTAGTCTCTGACCCATATTTGAACTTGACCTTGATATAATTAATACAAACATTCTGACAAAATTTGACCTTGATATCATTAATACAAACATTCTGACAAAATCGCGGCCTCTAGAGTGTAAACAAGCTTTTCCTTCAATTTGGCCTAGTGACCTTCTTTTGAACTACTTTTTGACTCGACATGACTCCTATACGAACTTAACTTACATTATCAAGACAAACATTCTGATAAGGTTTCAACATGCTCAAGTTGAAAATGTGGCCTCGAGAGTGTTAACAAGATTTTCCTTCAATTTGACCTAGTGACCTAGTTTTTGACCTCAAATGGCCCAGTTTCGATCTTGTTCAAGGTTTGATGGAGATGAATGTTCTGATAAACTTTCATGAAGATCCGATGCTTTAAATTTATCTCGAGCTACCGAGTAAGATGATGAGTCGGCTTGATTGTTTGAAGCTCTAAATTTTCTTAACAACAAGTACTTTTTACGTTTAGATACATTACACTCAGGATCCCACCATGGTGGTTGGGTACTGTCAATGTTACAATATGAGTATTATAGCTTTCATCTTAGTTGCAGACGTCTTATATACGTTTAGAATCATACAAACAGCATCATCCTTTACAGTACTATCAATTGAAGGTATAAGTGTATCGATGACGGACTGTAAATTTTCAACGAAATTTGCAATAAAGTTTTCCTTCATACTTTCACGCCATATGTAGTTTTCATATTCCTCAAGTAGTGTATCCTTAGACTGTAAAGAAGATTCGACATTTGATTTTTTCAATTTAAAATGCAGAAAGGCAACAATAGGAAAAGGATCTGAATCGTCTGTGTTAAAATATGATATAAAGGGAAACAACTCTGATGAAACAATGTGGTAAGCTAAACCCATTGTTTGTTTGCTGGGCACGTGAAATGGCCATCCGCGTCATTTGAACCGCGTCCATTTACAATATGTATGTTGTGCGAGAAGCGTAAGTCTACTAAATATATTTACCCTGTCTTTATCGCGCGTATTACGCGGTATCTCACAAGTATCTGCATTGTATTCAGTGTCGGAGTTGAATACAAAATCAAGCGTATCGTTTGGTATAAAATCAAGCAATTCGCCCGTTCTTGCATTTAAATCCTCAGCCAGATATAAATAACATTCTGGAAAGTCTGCTTGTAATTTGGTTAATCTGTCATCTAACAAAGCTATCCCATATGACTCTTCACTACATCTATACATTGGGGATCCTTCTGGTTATACATAAGTAATGTAAACAATATCTTTACATTTTTCAAATGAATGTGAGTTTATATAAATTATCTTACTTATACAATCAAAATAATTATAGCATATCAGCAAATTGTCATATTCCCCTTTAATATTTCCCCATGTTTCAAACAAGACTATGATATCATACTGTTCGATGTATTTTTTAAACAAGACATTGTCTATGCATTTGGTTAAACCAGCGACGTTCCGTGTTAAGACTATGTATGTCACATCTGAGTAGACACAATTTTCTCGTAGGCCTTGGCCAAACCGTTAATCCGTGCCACAGGCTCCGCCTCCCGTGCTCTCATTGCCCAATGAAGACAAGGTGTTTTCCTGGTCTACATTTGCACGAGCTGTGTGCGCGCCTGGTTTCCCTATAGTTCGCCCAATTTTAATTATCTGCTGGTTTTCCTCATCGTATTTATATATGTCATTTTTAACCAGGTTTTCCGAAGGAAAAATCTGGTTATTAGTTTGGCGAAGTCGGCGGGCGGGCGGGCGTCAACTTTCCTTGTCCGGACAGAAAAAAATCTGTAGATTCAAGGTCAAGGTCACAGTGATAAGAAATAGACTTTAATTGAACTTTTCTTGTCCGGACCATAACTGTCATGCATAGAGATATTTTCAAATAACTTGGTACAAATATGAACTATATCAATATGATGTGTCACATGCAAAACTTTTGTCTGTAGCTTCAAGGTCAAAAATTATGTATATTCAAGGTCAATGTCACAGTGATAAGAAATATACTTTAATTTAACTTTTCTTGTCCAGACCATAACTTTGTCATGCATAGAGATATTTTCAAATAACTTGGCACAAACATGCACCATATCAAGACGATGTGCCAAATGCAAAAAATCTGTAGATTCAAGGTCACAGTGATAAGAAATAGACTTTAATTGAACTTTTCTTGTCCGGACCATAACTGTCATGCATAGAGATATTTTCAAACAACTTGGTACAAATATGAACTATATCAATATGATGTGTCACATGCAAAACTTTTGTCTGTAGCTTCAAGGTCAAGGTCACAGTGACAACAAATAGACATCAGTTGAACTTTTCTTGTCCGGACAATAACTTTTTCATCCATAGAGATATTTTCAAATAGCTTGGAACAGATATACACCATATCAAGACGCTGTGTCATATGCACAATTTATGTGTTTAGCTTCCAGGTCAAGGTCACAGTGACAGAAAATATATTTTACTTGAACTTTTTTTGTTCAGACCATAACTTTACCATGCATATAGATATTTTCAAATAACTTCGCGCAAATATGCTCCATATTGAATAACTTGGCAATTTAAAAGAATATAGCATAGATATGAGTAAGTTTCATAACCTCGGGCCCTGGATCTAGACTGTTTGCAAAGGCATAAACGCGTTACTATCAAGTAAAGGGTTAAGGCAGATCACTGATTAACCTGGCATTAGGGATCCTAAAATGTGGCTGCTTACAACAAAAGGTTTCTTAATATCTGTTATCTATTATATGTTCTTAATAAATGAGGCCATCAACACATGATTGACTGTATTGAACTGATATTTGTTAGATAAAATTGTGATATATTTAATCCACAAAGTAATTATGATTATTCATCAATAGAAATATTCCCTGTTACTTGAATTACTAGCTTTGATTAACTATTAACAGAAAGATTTGACAGATCTGTTAATTCTTAATCAAACACCTTCCATTATAGAAAACCTGGTTTCATGGAATGTCCATGTCTTGTCTATTATTAGTTTATCAAAGTTCATGGTCGCAAATAAATCCTTCTCCATGGCTTCTATCAAACGTTTACCAAGTTGTCGTCTGCACTCCTTGACTCTATTAGATAATTGAGATTTAAGCCGGTGACGGTGAACGACATCGGACTTTGGATTGAATTGGGGGTCGTCTCAAACTTATTCACGAATACATTTGTACAGGACACGTATTTCGAATTATTTGTTTGCATGTAAACTCAACAGCACATTATTTTTCATATTTTTTAATTTTCATCTGATTTAGAACTAACACCAATTATTCGCATTAGTTTATGCACTTTTTTTTGTGATAAACTTGTTATACGCTTCTTTGTTTTCACGAATAAGTTCTGCCAAAGGGCGTTTGCTTTGTTTCCTGCGTCTACCATGTCCTCGGTGTTGACGAAGCTGTTCCCCATCGCTGGAATCAGAGGCCTGAGCAGCTGGTCGTGGTGCATCTGCTGGTCCAGCTTCCACCTGCTCCAATGGCTGTTGTTCTGGTATCGGATCGGGTCTTGGAATTAACCGTCGTTCATGGTTTCTTATATCTTCTACTGCATCCCTGAAACGAAAATGATTACAGTGGCGGAATGAAATTTATTCAGGAAAAAATTACCTCTGCATATCTGACATATTGTTGAAAACGGAGATAAAAACAAGTAAACAAATCCTTTATCCTTGAATGTATGTAATCATGTGGACACGTATCATACATTGCTGATAATTTACTTTGATTATGGAAGTAACATACCTTATATCCGCATCAGGTATATCCTCTGGTGTCTTCTTAATGAGCAAATTGAGTTTTCCAGACATTCGATCTTGCAGTTGTCTGAGACTGCCAGTGGTGTAAACATTCCATGGCGGCTGGTGACAAAATATTTAGATTTTGTTTCACTTCATCAAGAATTTCCGGCTAGCTTGTTGGATGGTTAATATCTCGTAAGATCAGCAGAGTTTCTTCTTTATTTATCTTTACCGATTTTCGGCGCCCTTGAAGTAATGCACCTAAAACATAGGCATCATGTATTAGTATGATTGAGGAAAATATATTATCATGAATTTATTTGTATATTATGTGTACTTAGATGTATATGATAATAAACTATTGCATTGTACACGTACACGTAGTATGTCTCGACACCGACACCTACTAATTGTTTGTTCTATCCTGGTGAACACGGAACCGTGTGGTAAACGACATCAGTTAGCTGACACGAAAACATCATAAACCCGTGCTCATACGAGAAACCGAACGAAAGTTTTGTTTATAAAACAGAAAGGTAAAACATCTTTTTTAAATAATTATTTATTCAAATTCACTTACCTATGTTATTGTTATCCATAACTTTAGACAAAGTTACTTCCGAAAATTATTTTGGTTGCGCTTTAGGTAGATGTTTAAGTTAGTGTATTAAAGGTGTTTATGTATACACATATTGCACGGAAAAACCGTGCTAGTTGTAGTGTTTATTTTGCGATTTGTTCCGTACAGGGGCGTATGTAATCTCTTTTTGTTTTATTTCTTACAGGTGTAATGGATCGTCAAACAAGGCGTGTTCTTCAGTGCTTTTTACCAGCATTACTTCAACCACCCCCAGATGTAACACAATATTTTGGATTATTGTGTCACGTTATCTTTAATATTGTGCGTTTACCACCGGACTCTGTTTTAGACATCAGACATCGCCTGTTTGGTTCAGATGAACATACATACAGTGGCCGAAATATTTTCCGATTGTTTGCTCAGCATA
This sequence comes from Serripes groenlandicus, assembly GCA_031761405.1. Classification (NCBI taxonomy): domain Eukaryota; kingdom Metazoa; phylum Mollusca; class Bivalvia; order Cardiida; family Cardiidae; genus Serripes; species Serripes groenlandicus. The sequence goes on from JASEVX010000002.1 coordinate 100,573,121, forward strand.
GGTACCAATTCTTTGAAGTGACGGGTGAAACACCGGAGACATTTTTTAATTCTTGTTGAACAACTACATGTATGTTCATTTCGTAGACATACTCTATCGATTAAAAACAGAGTTCTGCTGGTCCTTATGTGGTTTCGATGTTACAGCACATATCACAAAAATTTTGAGATGACAGACAATGTGAACATAAACATTGAATCCACAATGAGGAAAACATTAGCAGACCCAAGTCCAATAACAAAAAACCTGTCAACACAAATGTATTAAGTGAGACTGCAGCAATGTACATGGACTGAACGCTGTTATGCATAAATACCAATGTTGTGGGAGGCATAACATCTGAAATGATCATAGGAGAACCGACATCACCAGAGGTTAACAGAGCATAGGATGGCAGTTTTACTTTTAAAAATGTAAATATAAAGAAAAATGTAAATAATAACAATGGAACAAGTCATACGAACACTCTTAAAACTATCTACACTAATGCTGATACACTCACTTACCAACAAGTAAGAGGAACTCAAAGTTATAGTCGAAGAAAACAAACCTGACGTAGTGGCATTAACAGAAATATATCCAAAAACAAAACTATTTGAACTTGACACCGTAACATTCAACTTCAAGTGCTATGACAAGTACATGAATCCGGAGGACTCCGGTAGAGGAGTTATCATTTATATCAAAGATAGTATCAATATTTTTAAGGTGGAATTTAAAAGCTACAAAATCGAATCAATATGGACAAAAATAGAATTAAACAACCAAGACATCATGCTTATAGGGTGTATCTACAGAAGTCCTAATTCTTCATACAATTCAGTTTAAGAACTTGGTAAACTACTCGCAGAGGCTTGTTGATATGGCTGCTCCCACCTGTGTATAATGAGAGATTTCATCTTCAAAGAAATTAACTTGGATAAAGGTGATACCAATACAAATGAAACGCACCCAGCAAATATATTTTTAGAAATGATCAGAGACAACTTCTTGACACAACATGCTAAACAAGCTACTCGATATAGAGACAATTACACACCATCAATACTAGACGAAATTTACTAGGTCTAGGCAGTTCTCGAAATTCTAGAGATACAAGTCTTATGCTATACAATAAGGGTGAAGAAATTAACAAAAAAGAGGCAACTATATTACAATTGGTGAAGATATTTCATCAACAGACTGGGACTCAGTGCTTGATGGAACTATTAATAAATCATGGGATTCCTTAGCCGATAAACTAAACAAATTCATGGACTATCACATACCAGTGTGCAAGGAAAATCCAAGATGTAGTAAATTCCGTTCATAGACAGAAACCAAACAAAAATTGAACAAAAAGCATACAACATGGACACAATATATTCACTGCAAAACTAATGAAAACTTTGAGAAATTCAAATCTGCAAGGTACAAAGCAGCAGAAGCAATACAATTAGCAAAATACAACTACGAAAAAGAACTATCAACAAACATTAATCAAAACAATAAACTCTTTTAGAACTATGTTAGAAATAATAGTAAAACAGTATCAACTATTGGAAATCTACATAATATCGATGGTAACACTACAGACGAAAACCGAGAACGAGCCAATATGTTCAGTGATTTATTATTTTGAAAGTGTCTTTAATGCAAACAGGAACTCTTAACTACCCACATTTCGAGAAAGAGACTATGTTACCGTTTTAAACAATATCAACTTCACCGAAGAAAATGTCTCGAAAGCAATCAAAGAACTCAACCCCAACAAATCCCCGGGACCTAATGGAATCCATACAAAACGCATAGTAGAATGCAAAGACCAACTGTTAAAACCACTAACGCAGATTCTTAATAAGTCGATGACCAATGGGGAAATACCTAAACAATGGAAAATGCAAATGTTACACCAATCTACAAATCTGGAAATAAACACAAACCTGAAAACTAATAAGTATAAGCTCCATTTGCTCAAATATAATGCAAAAAATAATCAAAAACAACATTACAGAGCATATGATTAAAAACAATCTATTCTCAAAACACCAATTTGGGTTCATGAAAGGGAAATCATGCCCACTACTATTTCTAGAGGCACTAGAAGAGTAGACAGACGCCATCGTCAATGGAAAGGAATATGACATTATATTATATGACTTCAGGAAGGCATTCGATACCCTACCACATAATAAATTACTTTAAAAAATAGAAGCCTGTGGTATCAAAGAAAACCTTGCTTGGATAAAAGACTTCCTATCGAATAGAACACAAAGATTGGTCATCAATACTGTACACTCAAATGAAGTACCAGTTCTCAGCGGTGTACCCCAAGGGAGTGTCCTGTGAACTACGCTGTTCCTAATTTGCAGAAACAATCGTACAATGTTGTCAACTGTCAAGAGGACTATGAGCTTCTCCAAAGAACCACCGACCAATTTAGCGACTGGTCACATACATGGGACCTCGAATTCAACAACAAAAATGCAAAAGACTTCACCTAGGAAACAACTCACAAACAGGAGACTATCTTATGAAAGGCAGGGATCTTAGCAGAGAAACATATGTAGAGGAAGACAAAGATCTGGGAGTTATTGTACATAAAAATCTAAAACTTCAATCCCATATCACATCTAAAACTTCAATCCCATATCACATCTAAAATTAGTATTGCAAATCGAAACCTTGGAATAATCTTCAAACCTTTCATATACATGGACTAAACTATATTCCTACATCTATACAAATCGTTAGTCAGACACCATCTGGAGTATGCGAGTACGGTATGGTCAACATATCTAAGAAAACACCAGATCGCCATCGAAAATGTCCAAAGACGAGCAACAAAACTGCTATCAAATAGAGAATTTCTTCTCTATACTGATAGACTAAAACACATAGGAATCCCATCATTAGAATACAAAGGACAAAGAGAAGACATGTTACAAGTTTTCAAAATACTCAACAAATATGATCTAACTTAAACTTTTTAAGCCTATCGAAGTACACAAAAACAAGAGGAAATAGTCTAAAACTGTTAAAAAACAAGATGTGTTTGTGAAACACTGATGCCCCCGAATGGCAACATCAAGGTCAAAGATCAAGGTCGCCAGGTCAAAAATGTTAAGGAATACACATGTGAAATATGGTAGCCGTACCTGTTATGGTTCAAAAGTAGTGGTCAAAGTTAAAGTTTTTTTCGAGAATGGCAACATCTAGGTCAAAGGTCAAGGTCGCAAGGTGAAAAATGTTGGTACTGACATGTGAAATATGGTAGCCATACCTGTTATGGTTCAAAAGTAATGGCCAAGGTTAAAGTTTTTTTCGAGAATGGCAACATCTAGGTCAAGGTCAAGGTCGCAAGGTACTGACAGAAAGGTCATGTCACAAGGAATACACATCTGAAATATGGTAGCCGTACCTGTTATGGTTCAAAAGAAATGGCCAAGGTTAAAGTTTTTTTTGAGAATGGCAACATCTAGGTCAAAGGTCAAGGTCGCAAGGTCAAAAATGTTGGTACTGACAGAAAGGTCATGTCACAAGGAATACACATGTGAAATATGGTAGCCGTATCTGTTATGGTTCAAAAGTAATGGCCAAGGTTAAAGTTTTTTTCGAGAATGGCAACATCTAGGTCAAAGGTCAAGGTCGCAAGGTCAAAAATATTGGTACTGACAGAAAGGTCATGTCACAAGGAATACACATGTGAAATATGGTAGCCGTACCCGTTATGGTTCAAAAGAAATGGCCAAGGTTAAAGTTTTTTTTTAGTATGGCAACATCTAGGTCAAAGGTCAAGGTCGCAAGGTCAAAAATGTTGGTACTGACAGAAAGGTCATGTCACAAGGAATACACATGTGAAATATGGTAGCCGTATCTGTTATGGTTCAAAAGTAATGGCCAAGGTTAAAGTTTTTTTCGAGAATGGCAACATCTAGGTCAAAGGTCAAGGTCGCAAGGTCAAAAATGTTGGTACTGACAGAAAGGTCATGTCACAAGGAATACACATGTGAAATATGGTAGCCGTACCTGTTATGGTTCAAAAGTAATGGCCAAGGTTAAAGGTTTTTTTGTGCAGACAGACGTGCAGACCAACAGACAGACAGACAGACAGACAGGCCAAAAACTATATGCCCCCCGAATCGGAGATTCCGTGGGGGCATAAAAAACAACACCAAATACAGACCTGAGCAAAAATGCCAAAAATCGCATTAGGATAGTGGATCCTTGATACTCGCTCCCAGACGTAGTTGTAATGGCACCTAGTATAAACGCCTTAAACAATAGACTAAATAAACATTGGAATAACCACCCATTTAAATTCAACCCACGCTGCCACTTGTCAACAAATATCACAAACATAAGAGATGGGCCATTAGAAGTCGTAGGCTTTTCAGCGGTCTCGGAACAGTAAGTAAACAGTCAGTAAGTAAAGTGTCCTCAATTAAGCTATTTTAAGGAGAACGACGCCGTGTTAAACCTACCATACAGTTCTTTGATAACGTCTTTGAAATTTGCGAGTTTTATAATCGACCCCTACCTTATAAATCACTGATAGAACTCACGTATTGCTGCAGAACACATGAACACATTGAAACCAACATATGAATAATAAATTGACCTATACTAGGATTGCAAATTTATATGCGTATTTGTAAACTATGGATTTTCGTACATGGTTGTCTAAACCCTATGCACACTTTATTATATATGACCACCGGTCTTACCCTCCCTGACCGTACATGTTCTTTTCTGTATTTAGTACACTTCTGCAGTGTTATTTTCAGAGTATTATTATATTAACATACCACAAACACCATTTTATTTACGTCGTTTATCTGATTTGATGTGTTGTCTCAAACGAAAAAATACTAATACTTTATAATTAAACGTGACCTTTATGATGTAAAGATTTAAAAGTACGACTTATTCCCTGTCAAATATCACATAGTCTGATAAGTACATGTGTTGGAATTACCATATTAATAACGTCTTATTTTGTTTCGATTGTGTGGCTTCCAAATGCCTTGAATAATGTTCATATTACGTAATCCTTACAAATCGATAGCTTCATGCAAAACGGTTGTAACTACATTTTGTGACCATATGTAGTTACAATCGTTTTGCATGAATCCCTCGCAATGTTCACCATGACCAGGCAATATGCAATGCATATTGGCTCTCTTATTCACTTCATCTTCACTCCATGCTATCGTTCTAATGTTTCCCATGGTAAAAACATATGTCGCTAAAATAACATGTCATATAACCGACAAGTATGCGTATAAATCGCATTTAGTGATAAATCTAGTGTTTCGTCGATGGTTCAGGTGGTAACGACGAGGGCTTACTCTCGTCGTGTCTCGAGTTCAAACCCAGACACGGATTTTAAATGTTTTCGATGACTACTAAAGGTATTTGTTATTCGCGTCATTCGGCTTAGACTAATGGGCTAAATGGTTATACGTGGGAGGGTAGTCAGTTGTACAGAGATAATATTGTGTGGGGTACAGGAACGGGAAAGCCAGGATACACATTTTAGTTAAACTGGCCACCGTGGTATAACTGACAAATTGTTTAAAACGTCATAAGACTCCAATACATTGTGTCAAACCTGTGTCAAGAGGCTAACCAGTCTTTATACTGTTCGATGTTCAACTCAACATTTCTATCTTGCTATTCCTAACAATTGGCTGAGAACTCTTCCAAATACCTAGCTGAACAAGACTATTTTAAAAATTTAGGATTGAAAGGGTTAATGTAAATATTTCAATTCAAATTTAGGAACGCTCATGATGTCACAACATTCAGACATTAACGTATTATTTCTTATATTTTGTATCACTAACCCTTTCGTTGCCAAAGGCAATTAAAGACTTTAACACACATTGAAGATTCAGGAGAGACAGCTCATGAAGAGCTGTTTCTCCCTAAATCTGCATTGTTTGCCACTATGATATTACATGTTACCAATTATCCTGTTGGACGAAAAATGGAGTGGTCCAATTTTCAACATGGAAGAGTCGACTTTGTGAAATTCGGCAGTGAAAGAGTTAAGTACCAATCTTTTCGTTATTCTCTCATCGTTCATTTCGTATTTGTCCCAGAAGAATTTTATATCTTACCTAATTGAACGAATTACCAAGATTTCTCCTATGATTTATTTCTTACTTCCTTATTACTCGTTAGTACATTCACTAAATCACGTGATCTAGGGTGTTAATTGGTAGGATAATGGAATTTGTTCCAGTTAATTGGGTGTAATTACTTTTGCTGTCGTCGAATGACATATTCGGCTAAGGTCATTAGAAATAGCTGATATATGGACCTCAATGTGAATAAAACCGAAAGAGTTTGCTTATTGATAATTGTATACTTTGTAAATTTGGGCTGTGTGAAATATGTGTACACACAATGATATAACTACTCGATGAATGCTCGAATCTTTTATTGAGCGGGCGTCTTTTGGTTTGTAAATAAATACTAAGTTAATTCGCAAAAGAATGAAACTTATGTCCCCTTATGAGATGAAACATATAATATCTAAGATTAATCCCTTTCCAACGTGCAATAAATCTGCAGCAGACGACTTTGAAAATATATTGGCAAAACTATAAAAGAAAAAAACAATGATTGAATAAATTATGAGAAGCTCAACCTTTTGCCAAAATGTTTTCAAAGGTCGTCTGCTGTAGAGGCGTCAGAAGGCGCCTATATTAGAAAAAGGTTTAATGCAATCAAAACTCTAGAACACAATTCCCCACTAAAGGCAACGTCACAATACAAAGAAATAGTTTTTCTTCCCAGAAAGTATAATCTCTTATTTCAACCCTTTTTGTACTAACTTAAAACATTCTTTCGGAATTTGGCGACAAGTAAAGACAAATACTGGCTTGCGGCGGTATGCAATGCGACCAGGATCGTTCCTCTCTGTTCGCAATCTGGTCATACAAGCATCATAGATTCACATGCCTACGTTCAATAACAAGAAACCCATGAGGGCCTATGCTCTACTGGTATGGTTCTTTGGTCATTTTCAATCCAGAGCATGTATGTATGGTGAAGATCGGATAGTAAATGGAGGCTCTTTTGTGTTCACAAGCTGTATTATAGCAATTTTTACAATTTCATGGGCCATAATCCAGTCTTGCATGGGCGGATCTGGCTGGTTTACGAAAGGAACCGAGCTCTCATGGATATCTTACTACTGTATAAGTTTGTTTGAGATACAATCAAAAGTGAAGACTGTATCGTGTTAAAAAGTTCTTTTATAGCAATTTTGACCATTTCAAGGGCCATAATCCAGTCATGCATGGGCGGATCTGGCTGGTTTTCGAAAGGAACCGAGCTCTCATGGATATCTAACTACTGTATAAGTTTGGTTGAGATACAATCAAACGTGAAGACTATCGTGTTAACAAGCTCTTTTATAGCAATTTTGACCATTTCAAGGGCCATAATCCAGTCTTGCATGGGCGGATCTGGCTGGTTTTCGTAAGGAACCGAGCTCTCATGGATATCTAACTACTGTATAAGTTTGGTTGAGATACAATTAAAAGTGAAGACTGTATCGTGTTAACAAGCTTGTTTATAGCAATTTTGACCATTTCAAGGGCCATAATCCAGTCATGCATGGGCGGATCTGGCTGGTTTTCGAAAGGAACCGAGCTCGCATGGATATCTAACTACTGTATAAGTTTGGTTGAGATACAATCAAAAGTGAAGACTATCGTGTTAACAAGAAATTGTTTACGGACGGACGCACGGACGCACGCACGCACGGACGACGGACACGACATAAGCCCTTCTGGCCTTTGGCCAGTAGAGCTAAAAACTGAATCGGGTATTTTAGATGTTCAGTAGGTTACAGTAATTTTACGTGTTCCGTGAAAACCTAAGACGCTCCGCCGGGACAAATTCTGTTTTCACTTTTAATGGTATACTTTGTTGCTTTTTATTTTCATTGTTGGGTGTGTGTGTGTGGGGGGGGGGGGGGGGGGGGGGGGGGGGGGGTTTGGGGAGGGTACGCTATTTTCAAAATTTTATATTAGTTATATCACAGCGACAATTCCCTTATTAACGATCCTTGGGTAAAGGAAATTTGCCTTGCAAAAGGGCACTCCACCATGCCCCACATCTGGTCCTAAATAAGCTACGCTTACCACTCGGCTGCGAGTCTTTTGAACACAGAGCTGAAGAAAGATTATAACCACATATATTATATCCACATTAACACTTATTGAAGCTGCCACTGGTGTCAAAACGTTCGCAGGTCCGTTTTGTGTGTCGCGATTCAGATTTACTTTTTTACAAATAATATATTTATTTTCTTCTTGGAAAGAAGTTATTTGATACATCACAGTCATTTGATATTGTCAAAGCCTATGTGCAGATGTCATTTGTGAACAGATTAAGTACACCGAAACTTCACAAAACTGTGTTTCTTTTTTCTTTTGAAAGTGACACGGGGCGCCTCGCAGACTACGGTTTATCTTTTAATGAAAACTGCTATATAAAGACATGTCATTTTGGAATAAATGCCATCTATTTCTTCTGAACCTTCAATCAAGTAAGGCATCATTTACGAAGAAACATTTCTTAAGAATTGAGTGCATACATCATCTTGTTTTACATGTGTTATAAATCTTTTGACGTTCAACAGAAAAAACGCTTTCACATGAAACACATGGCGATGCACTGATAAAGTTTTGCTCGCTTATGCTGCTGTTTTAGTGATGTCCTGAGATGTTGCCATAGTTAATGCATACTCATAGTCTCTTCGTATGCTTCATTTCCAACATACGTGTACTATAGCTTCCGGTGTTACTTCGGTCAAAAGAGTAGAAGTTTAGTCCTCCGAGTTAATTTACATCCTTTAAACCATGTTGCAAACACGGAGATAACACAACAATATCCCCGAATCTCCAGACATGCCAAAAAAGATTACATACCCTGACCACTGACGTCCAACGACAATAATCCATACCGATGTAAGACGAAGACGTAGTTGCATTGTATTACTTTTAAGAAATTAAACCAGCCTTAATGTTAATAATACAATTCATCATATTTTAAGTGTTTATATCTTTTGCGTTTGAAAATAAACAATCAACATTTCACATGACTAATTTCAGCTATATCTATATCACAAGTTTAAAAAGTATACGTTCTATTTTATACAAAACAAATCAGTACAATGTGTTGAAATTTTATATGAAAAAAACGTGCAAACAATTCAAATTCAGCTTTCATAGCAAATTACGCCCACTTACGTATTTCCTATATATCTAGAAAGTGGCCTTATTATGGAAGACAAGTGTATGCATGTGTAAGGAAAATACATCAATAGTGATTCTCATAAAAATATGGAATGCACCAGAAACACGCCAACATTAATATCTTTTCTACTACCCCCGTCAGGCCGAGATGACGTCCTTACTGCGCTACTACGGCGACGAAAAATGGGCACAGAGCGCGTCACGGTCGCCATAAGCGTAGTGGAAATGCCAGGCAGGGTGCTGTCAACGCCATGGTCACCAATGATCGCCGAGTCACTGAGTTTGAAACGCGGTTAGAACGCGATAGGGTCGTAAAGGTAGTGAAACAAGCATCGTAACATCTCCATGAGCGCAGTACACGCGTGACAAAGACGGTCGGATTCCTTATGGCGTTGCCAGGGCGATGTTTTAATGATGTTACCACTGTTACTTGATTGCACCACGTCCTAACGGGGCTCCATGTGCGTCTATGAAGGTCAATTTAAAGTATCTCTTATATTATATATTTCTGTTTCACCACTGACACCAACTAATACACTATTTCTATTTTAGTGTATATTTGAGTATCACCATTGACGCCAAATGATATGTTATTGTAAATTACGTAAGAAATATATTCCGGATAAATACATTACTTACCCTACTTACCACAAATTACATGATGTGTGTGCAAGCAATAAAACCACAATTATTAGAAATCTGGCAATGTATTTATAGCATGCTTATAAAGTAAGAGATACCTTTCTTTTCGGCAATGTATAATTATTTATTTTTTCTAATAGTTCGTGTACATTGATGTTATCAGGTAACTTATACATGCATTATTTCCACATGTTTTATATGTGTCTTCACAGGAAAATAACTACTTTTGATGTATTATGTATATATGTTATACATGTACATGTAAAAGCTTGATTTATTGGGGTTTAACGGCGTTTTCAACACCTTTTCAGTCATGTCACAGCGAACAGTTCACCTACTCATGCGTTTACTGGTTTTCCCAAACCAGTACACCACACAACATACTTTCCAAGCAACTAGCTGCTTTTCCACATAGACTGTTAAACAGCCCATTGGTGAAAGACGAGTGACGCAGGTCACAATTTCTTTTGTCAAACATCTGAACTCACAACCCCTGGATTGACAGCCCGCGTCGCTACCGACTGAGCTACCGGTGCTCGGCACATGTAAAAGCCCAGGAACTTGATTACAAGAAGAATAGTTTTGGACTATTGTAAGTAATGGTTTTTACTTTTAACACAATAACATTTTGGTATAAGTTTGGTGACGAAATGTGTTGTTAAGTACGATGTACATGCAAAAAAGGTCACGATGATCGAAGCTAAAAGGCATATTATAGATCGAAAAAAGGTCAGGAACGTTAAATCATATTTGATATATCTCAGAAACTAATGTCACTCTAATCCACTTGCTATTCACTAATTTTTAGATGAATTTGAACGCTTTCCAGATACTTGGAACATTTTCATCTTTATTTGATTTTCGTTTAAAATAATGTCAGCTTTTTATACATTTCCAGTATTAAGTAATGTCACCAGTTAAAATTATATCAAAGTTTTTGCATAAATGAATCGATTTGCCAAGTCGATAACAATGTTTATTAACATAAAAGAGTCAGGAGGCACTGGATCGCTCACCTGAGTATGGTCAATACAATACTTATCAGAGAAGTGGACCCAGTGGTTTAAGAGATGTTGTCTTTTTAAAGAATTTGAAGACGACGACGAAAGACACACACCGGCCACAGGGTGATCACAATAGCTCGTACTTAGCACTCCTTTGAAATCAGGTGAGCTAAATCAGAAAACAGGTGAGCTAAAAACAGAAACCGAAAAAAATAATCAGTGTGTAATCATTTGATAATTGATTAGATTGATTAGGGTTTAACGCCGTTTGAAAAAAAAAATCAGTTATATCACGGCGACCATTGCACCTTCTCATGCTTTTCCAAAACCATTATACCACACAACAGTATTTCCAAGCACCTGTCTACTTTTTCCACATAGACTTTTAAACAGCCCATTGGTGAGAAACGAATGACGCATGTAACAGTGACTTTTGTCAAACATCGGAAATAATGTTGGCCGAGCTAGGATTCAAACTCACAACCCCTTGACTGACAGCCCGCGTCGCTATCGACTAAGCTACCGGGGCTCGGCAATCATTTGATAAATATGTGCATGTACTGAACTGCCCTGAATCCATAAATTCATGTAATCTTAATAACGGCATTTTGCCATTCTATCGCATAATTAACAATGTATTGAACTAAATTGGTGTAAGATGATCGACAACCTATTTAAACAAGAGGGCCATGATGGCCCTAGTTCGCTTAGTTCACCTTAATTATACAATGTACTGCAATGCAAAACACATCAAGACAATTATTCTGAATGCAACCTCCACAGTGTTAACAAGATTTTCCTTCATTTTGCTAGTTATCTATATTTTGTTACCTGATATGACCCATATTCCAACATAGACTAGATATCATCAAGAAAACATTCTGACTAAATTTCAACTTGCTCAAAGTAAAAAAGGCGGCCTCCTGAATTTGAATAATATTTTCCTTTATTGACCTTGCATCTGATACAATATGACCCATATTCGAACTTGACCTAGATATAATTCAGACAAAGATTCTGACAAAATTTCAAGCTGCTGACGCAAAAAAATGCGGTATCTAAAGTGTTCCTTCAATTTAGCCTAGTGACCTAGTTTTTCAACGTACATGACCCATATTCGATCTTGGCTCAGATATTATTTAGATAAACATTCTCATCAAATGTCAAGCTGCTGTAGCACAACATGCGTCTTCTACATAGTTAACAAGTGTTTCCTTCAATTTGACCTAGTGACCTACTTTTTGACCCAACATGACCCATTTTCGAACTTGACATATATATCATCAAGACAAACAGTCTGATAAAGTTTCATCATGCTCAAATTAAAAATGCAGTAAAATTAAAAATATTTCCCTTTAATTTGGCCTAGTGACCTAATTTTTATTCCGGCATGAACCATATTCGATCTTGGCCTAAATATCATTTAGGTTTCTACAGAGTTAACAAGATTTTCCTTCAATTTGGCAAATTCTGACAAAATTTCAAACTGCTGAAGCAAAAATTGCGGCCTCTGGAGTGTTAACAAGATTTTCCTACACTTTGACCTAGTGACCTAATTTTTGACCCGACATAACCCATGTTGAACTTGGCCTACATATCATCAAGACAAACATTCTGATAAAGTTTCAACATGCTCAAGTTGAAAATGTGGCCTCTAGAGTGTTAACAAGATTACCCTTCAATTTGGTCAAGTGAACTAGTTTTTGACCCGGCTTGACCCATATTCGAACTTGGCCTAGATATCATTCAGCTCAACATTCTGACCAAATTTCAAGCTGCTGAACGGGTGTCCCCAGTCGCGGCACTACGGTCATGGTGGAGTGCCCTTGGGCAAAGCGCATTTTCTAGCCTAGTACTGGTTTGTTTACCCAGGGATCACGAATAAGTGATCTGTCGCCGTGAAAGCGGCGTAAAACCCCAATAAAACATAAAACAAACAAGCTGCTGAAGCAAAAATTGTTTACACCTAATTTGGATAATACAACTATTCATCATTCTAACATTAAACTAGTTAAATCAACTCATGTGTCTACAGTTTATACTTATAACCAACTTCAGGAATATTAACAAGAGGCCCAAGAGGGCCAGTATCGCTCCACGGCCATAAGGCAAAAATAAAATCTCCAAACAGCCCTGCCCCGTGGTGGCTATTTTTTTTACCAACCACCATGGCTTAAAGGAATCTTGTAGAGTGTCACCAAAGGAATGTTTCTGCAAAATTATTTGAAAATATGCCTGACACTTTCGGAGGAGAAGATTTTTTAAGTTTTCACTATGGTCATATAAGTCAAAATAGCCCTGCCCTCTGGCGGCCATGTTTTTCGACCAATCAACATGGCTTGAAGGAATCTGATAGAGGGTCACCCAATGAACATTTCTACAAAATTATTTGAAAATTGGCTGAACACTTTCTTAGAAGAAGATGTTTTAAGTTTTCACTATAGCTATATAACGCAAAAAAGCCCCGCCCCCTGGCGGCCATGTTTTTCGCCCAATCAACATTTCTTGAAGGAATCTAATTAAGGTTCACACAAGGAACATTTCTACAAAATTATTTGAAAATCGGCCTGACACTTTTGGAGAAGAAGATTTTTTAAGTTTGCTCTTTAGCCATATAGGCAAAATAGCCCCGCCCTGTGACGGCCATGTTTTTTTACCAATCAACATGGCTTGAAGGAATCTGATAGAGGGTCACCTACGGAACATTTCTACATAATTATTTGAAAATCTGCTGAACACTTTTTGAGAAGAAGATTATTTAAGTTTTCACTATAGCTATCTAAGGCAAAAAAGCCCCGCCCCCTGGCGGCCATGTTTTTAGCCCAATCAAAATTCCTTGAAGGAATCTAATAAAGGGTCACCCAAGGAACATTTCTACAAAATTATTTGAAAATCGGCCTGACACTTTCGGAGAAGAAGATTTTTTAAGTTCTCACTATTTTTTTCTTTCGGTTGCCATGGAAACCAGAATTTTGAATGGATCAAAAAAAATTGAAGGAATTTAGTAGAGGACATTGAGAGGATGCTTCCCATGAAGTTTCAACCAAATTGGCCAAGTGGTTAGGGAGAAGAAGTCGTTTAAAGGAAAAAGTTAACGCACGCACGCACGCACGCACGACGGACAATTCGCTATGACATAAGCTCGACTGGCTTTCAGCCAGTGGAGCTAAAAATTGTAATCGTTCCGACATATATGCCGATGTGAATATAGCAAGCGCTGACTAAACGACACCAACTTAGCAAATCAATTTTATATGTGTTAAAAGGGCCAGTCAATCCCCATATTATAATCAAACGGAAGTGAATAGACTGGATTTAAAAAAAATAAACTGTGTCCGGGCTTCCAAAGTGCAATATGTGCGCCTCCCGGGAACATCGCTCTTTCGTAATGGTGTGTCATGTTTTCTTATAGCAATTGCAATTAATGAGTATTTTCTAAGCGATATGATTTCGATGTAAGGAAAAAAGGAAACCAACCACCATTTAAAGATTAATATAAAAAAAAATCACATAAGTGAAGGTATAATTGCAACTATTTAACTGCTCATATCGGGGAAAGTTTGATTAAGATGAAAATAAATCTGCAAGGAGTGGACACCTTTAATAAAATACCGTAGTAGTAAAGGACATTTGTGACAAGGCATTGAAACTTAAAACAATTGGAAAGATGCTGCAATCAAAGTTCTTCATAGCATCAATCCTGCAAGTTCCTGACATTGCGTTAGTGGCCTTAATGAGGTAAATGGTAAAACAACTTGCCAGATTTGTTACTGTAACTTGGACATTATATACCGATTCTCTGTTCACAATCAGATATGGCAAGATTAAGTTATATACATATTTTTACATATATTGAATAGATGTCTGTATTCCAGGTTAATAGACAATATGTGGATTGGAAATAGTGATCCTGTTATTCACAATATCGTCAGTCCACATTATTCTGAATGTACAAGCATGAATCAATGTAGCGAGAGTTTGTTGACCATGTATATGCTTTGGAGCCTGAAAGAAGTAAATCGTGCAGCGCCATAAATACACCTAATTTGGATAATACAATTATCAATTATTTACCAGATTTCCTTCAAATTTTTAGGATCCATGCAGAATTCTGGTTTCCATGGCAATGAAATGAAAAGAACTTCAAAATTCTTCTCCCAAACTGGTTGGCAGATTTTCATATAATGTTGTAGAAATGTTCCTTGGATGATCCTCTATCAGATTCCCTAAAGCCATGTGGATTGGTCGAAAAACATGGCTGCCAGGGGGCGGGGCTTTTTTGCTTTATATGGCTATAGTGAAAACTTAAAAAATCTTCTCCGATTTTCAAATAATTTTGTAGAAATGTTCCTTGGATGATTCTCTATCAGATTCCATCAAGCCATGTTGATTGGTCGAAAAACATGGCCGCCAGGGGGAGGGGGGGGGGGGATGCTATTTTGCCTTATATGGCTATAGTGAAAACTTAAAAAATCTTCTTCTCCGAAAGTGTCTGGCCGATTTTCAAATAATTTTGTAGAAATGTTCCTTAAGTGACCCACTTTCAGATTCCTTCAAGCCATGTTGATTGTCGAAAAACATGGCCGCCAGTGGGCAGGGCTATTTTGCATTATATGGCTATAGTGAAAACTTAAAAAATCTTCTCCTCCAAAAGTGTCGATTTTCAAATATTTAAATCTCTATCAGATTCCTTCAAGCCAAGTTGATTGGTCGGAAACTATGGCCGCCAGGGAGCAGGGCTTATATAGCTTAAGTGACAAAAAAAAATATCAGGTGATCGGGCCCTCTTGTTTTTCTAAAAGCTACTTTTTTTAAAAAAGAAAATACAAATATATTGTTGATCAATACGCACGCCAAAATACAACTTTGTTAGAGTGGATGAAAGATGATGCTGAACTTCATCAAGTAGTACAAGATGTTTATTAGGAAGGCCTCGAAATTTAAATGTCAATTCAGTGGGATCTGCAACTGAAAATGGTTTGAGATGATAATCGCTTGATAGGTTTTGTTGAATATTGTAAACTATGAGAGTACTTCGAGAAACTAGCTTGGAAAATTGATTCCATCTGGCTCACTTTCAAACAGCATGGGACAGCCCGCATGCGCTATACATAATTGTCTAAAACGGATTAAAATGCTAACTGTGTATGGTTTTCATATAAAATACACTAGTCTAGATGGAGCTCGGAACAACAGGGTACCCATTGAAAAAGTTATAATACACCACCAGCCAATCGTCATCGTCAACTGATACCGATTTATATGAATCTGCTGTTATGTCACCTGAACCTAACCCTTACTAAGCGTCCAGGGTCATCGCCTCTCAAGAAATCAGTTGCAAACCCAGAGATAAAAACTCGTAATAATCGAACCCCGAGATAAAAACTCGTAATAATTCCGAGGACATGCCTGATATTGCTGAGTGCCAATATATTCTGTCTCCAATGAATCCGGATGACATTGTTGGTATAGCGGTTAAGCTGAAAGCCATCATGTTGCCTGATATAAAATCGATTGTCGACACATCTCGTCCTGGTATGAGCGGTATCATTGAGAGTGAACTTCATTCATGTAAAACAAACAATGACAACATGGAACAGTACTCTCGTAGGAATAATTTCCGCATTTCAGGGATTTACGGAAAACAGGGCGAAGAAACGGACCAAATATTACTGCAAATCGCTTCGAAGATGGCTATTGACTAGAATACGACTCTAGTATACGTAACGTCTTGGAAGAAAACAAGCGTTTGAGCGATAAATGGTTTGCACTTGAAAGTGAACTTCATTCATGTAAAACAGACAATGACAACCTGGAACAGTACTCTCGTAGGAATAATGTCCGTATTTCGGGGATTTGTGAGAAACAATACGAATATACGGACCAAATAGTACTGCAATTCACATCGAAGATGGGTGTTGATATTCAATCAAATACAATCGATCTATCCCACAGTGATTCTGAATACATTGTGTCCGTGCCGAGATGAATAAAGGGCCTTGCTAATCGGAACCAAACGAATGGCACAAAGTACTATATAGCAGCACTGCTACACGGGTGAGACTCTACGCCGAGGACAAGATGGATGGACAGTTAGAAAACTAAAACCACGGCTTCACTATCAGTTTTAGGCCCGGGACAGAACACGTGTACATTTGTAATCAATTTCTGAACAAGATTGAAAAGTTCGAACCCTATCTGACGGAATATGTTAACCGGGGTATTGTTACATTGTTTGCGTGGGATCAAATAAGTCCATACCAGGCTCCAAGACGTACTCAGCTGACAAAGCCAATAACCAATGTTCATGTTACAACCACGTTCTCGAGAACTTTAAGGACGACGCAATATGGCATTATAACTTTGATATGGACGAAAATCCGTTTGCTCCTAGCGACAGATGTGAAGGATTCTTAACTCGATATCTTCAAAATCTTGACAATAACGTATCCGAGTTGAAACTGGCCAAGTTTGTCCTTGAATGTCAAGGTTACAGGTCACGTGACGTGGTTTACGACCGAATCAATAGAATAACGCAGAGACCTTTAAATGGGAACGTAAAGCCTATTTATAGTGTCGATGACCACAAATGCTGCCATGATACCTTTGATAGTAAGTCAGGGCCATGAACTAGAAATGGGATATGAAGGTAACTCGAACATGGGAAAATTCGAATGTTTCGTTTAACTCGAACATGGGGAAATTTGAATATATCGTTTAACTCGTACCAATGTATTTAAACGTAGGTATGCACTTTGAACTGAAAAGTCTTGAATCCATATGGATTGGAATACCTGTAAGTAAGTCTAAATATATCCTACTTGACGCCCTTTATAGATCACATTATCCAGATTCAACTACTTGCAGTTTAATACAAGATTTTTTATCACTCGCTCGCGACACTAATATAAAAAACATGTTTATAACTAGATATTTTAATTACAATTTACTAAACCCAATGTCTGCTCGTAAAATTGAATCGATATGTCAAGAATTTGACTTGACAAATTATTCAAGATTCAATACATTTTACAGAAAATAGTTTTTCGATTATACATTTTATTTTTGTATCTTCCTCCGATTGTATACTTACATCAGGTGTTAGCGACCCATTTCTTAATCAACAGCAACGATTCCACTGCCCGGTATATGTAGTCTTTAAACATAAATCGTATAAGCGGAAAACATTTAAACGTAGGGTGTGCAAATATGACGAAGCTAATTCCGAAAGTTTTCACGCTATTAGATCGCAACATTCCAAACAAGTTGTAGTTGTAAACCCTTATGACATCCCTTGGATAAATAGTAGTATTTAACTTAAAATAGTACTCATTTTGACCTCTAAGTGTGACCTTGACATTTGAGGTACAGGCCTGTGTTTAGAGCATAAAACGCCGCCTCACCATGGTGAACGTTTATGTCAAGTTTCTTGGAAATGCTATGATGCATGGTGCAGATGCGGGCCGGACAAGGTAATTCTATCAAACAGTACTCATTTTGACCTTTAACCTCTAAGTGTGACCTTGACATTTGAGGTACAGGCCTCGGTCTTGTGCGCGACACGCCGCCTCATCATGGTGAACGTTTGTGCCAAGTTTCTTTCAAATCCTATGATGCATGGTTAAAATGCGGGCCGGACAAGGTTAGATGGGACGGACAGACATAATCGACCAAACCTATAGTCCCCAAACCGGTCGAAGGGGACTTATAACCTCAGGCGAAATGATTTCTGGAAAACCCTCAAATCCTTTTTATCAAAAACAAATAAACACAATATTCTACTACTTTATAATGAGAAGTCAAAAAGATTATCTTATAATGATAGTAAAGAATGACTATTTTAGAAAACAAAACTGTTTAAACGATCTCAGCAAACACTTGCCAAAAATGGGCCAATTGGTAAATCATCTTGTCCTGAAGGAACAAGTAATACAATGTTACGTGACACTTCTATCGAACGTTCTAGTAATTTATGTAAATTGTTCAGCCTTTAGCGTGTCAAATTGTGCCAGACTATTGGAAGGAGACGCACGTAACCGCTGAATTTACACATGGTTATAACTTATAATATTTAACCTAACTATTGTAGGCCTAACTCATTTCTCAATACCATTAAAAAGGTGTTTCAACATGTTTGTAACCATCTCCAAGCTATTCAATTTCTCTCTAGCGCACAGTAAGGCTGTTCCGGATGATTCAACACTCAACCAACTTGTTTAAAACCATGGACGATGGTTGGATGTCCGAACCGTATTGTTCGATATAAGTAAATTGTTTGATAAGATGTGGCATAAAGGCCTTCCCTAGAAGCTTAAAAGTGCTGGTATGAAAGGCTCGCTATTATACTCTTGGTTTAAAAGTTATGTTACCGTAGGCAACGAACGTGAAGTACTTCCTAGAGCTGAATCTGACTGGGCAGCTATTGATTATGGAGTACCCCAAGGTTCGATACTTGGTCTCCTTCTGTTTTCAATCTTTATTAATGATATTGCTTCGGAAATTATCTGTAGCATTTATCTTTTTACTGATGATACTAGCCTGTATGTTAGTTATAGTACAACATTCATAAGTAGCAAATTACAATGTATTGACTGATATTGATAAAATATCCGATTGTGCCAATACATGGCTAGTCAATTTTAATCCTTCAAAAGCTTAATATCTTCTTTTCGCGTTAGCTGAACAGAAATGTATGCGTAACCAGCCGATCAAAGAGGTTAATGTACAAAAATATGTATGTCTCAATTTTGCTCATGATTACACGTGGCATGAACACATAGGTTTTATAGCGGTTATAGCTTGGAAGAGAATCAACATGAGAACATTGAAATTTGTTTTGGGCAGAAAAATCCCTTGAAATTAATTAGTTTTTCTTTCATAAGACCTATGTTGGAATATACACATATGGGATAACTGTAATCAAAATGATAAGGGGAGATTAGTAAAGATACAGCATGAAGGAGCGAGAATTGTTTCCAGAAGTACTGAACTTATTTCAATTTTGGATACTAAAATGAAGTGAGATGGAAATCTTTAGAAAGTAGAAGATCTAAACACAAGTTGATGATGTTGTATAAAATGAAAAACAATTTAACTCCAGAATATTTATCTAATAAAGTCCCAACTATGGGAGAACAAACTTCTCAATATGCATTAAGAAATTCTGATAACTTACAAACAATCTACTTTAAAACAACACTATATTATAATTCGTTTCTTCCACCATCAAGAAAAGAATGGAATACGTTGTCACCCGATATCCAAACTGCTGAATCTTTAAGAACTGTTAAACTATTATTATATCAAAATATTACGAAACCACCTCTATATTATTCCCATGGGGATATATATTCACAGGTATTACATACCCGATTACGAACAAAATGTAGCGGACTCACTCATCATCTTTTTCTCCGTAATGATGTTGATTCTCCCCTTTGCGCATGTGTAACTATTGAAACCTTTACATTGCCTTCTTGAATGTCCTTGCTACAATGATATTAAACATGGCATGCCAAATGAACTTCCAGTAACTATAAGGCTTGATAAATCAAAACTCAATAATCCAAGTGAATAAAGCTATTTTATCTATTCAGTTCACAAATTCATAATCGGTACTTGAAAACAATAAATCACTTTGGTTAAAGTTCCTTTGGTTTTCTTGTTACTCTTTAAGAGTAAAACGCTTTATTATTCGATCACTTGGTCTTTATCAAGATTAAAAGAAATTGCTCTCCTCAACACCAGACTTGATTGCACTTAAATTTCGGTTGCTTTTTTAAATCTTGATGAAGACCAAGTGGTCAAAAAATTGATTATTAAACGGATTTATTGGTATAAAGTGTTTTCCAGACTTTCTTCCCTTTGGAAGACCTAATATACAAAGTTGTTACGAGTCTTTATATTTTATATTTTATTTGGTACGGATATTTGACATATACATTAACTAACCTTACATAGCCAACCAACCCTCCTTTATCTCTCTCTCTCGTGTTATTTTTAGCTCACCAGAGCACTACAAAGTGAGTTATTGTGATCGCCTTTTGTCCGTCGTTCGTCGTCAACACTCTAGAGGCAACATTTTGCATCCAATAGTTATGAAAGTTTATCAGAACATATATCTCCATCAACTCTAGGCCAAGTTCGAAAGTTTTGGCTTGAGCATGTTGAAACTTTGTCAGAAAAAATGTTTGTTTTAGTGATATCTAAGCCAAGTTCGAAACTGGGTCATGTCCGGTCAAAAACTAGGTCAAATTTATGAAAAATCTTGTTAACACTGGAAGCCACATGTTTGGCTTGAGCATGTTGAAACTTTGTCAGAATGTTTGTCTCAGTGATATCTAGGCCTAGTTCGAAACTAGGTCACTATGCCAAATTGTAGAACAATCTAGTTAACACTATAGAGATTGCATTGTTGACTTAAGCAGCTTGAACTTTTGTGAGAAAGTTTGTCTTGATGATATTGCCATTGGCGCTGAAAGAGTTAAGTCTTAAATAGCGCATTCTCAGGAGAGCGACTCCAGGAGGGCCTCATGGCCCTCTTGTTTACTATTTTCTTGTATGATACATTATACAGCTAAAGTAAGCTCTGATAGTATCTGTCCATGTATAATATTCACCGTGCTCCCTGTAAAACAAACTTTATTGGAGAGGACCTAAAAGTAGCTTTTGAGTTTTCAGTCCAATCCGTTTCTCCATTGTATATGTCTTGCTGATTCCTATTTTGAAACTGTTATTGTGCTGTTTTCCTGATATCATTTTATCACTGGCTTATTTTTTATTATAAACATTTAAGTACAAATGAATCACGAAATTTAGAAAATATCGAGGGATAACTCGAACATAGCCAAACATCGAAGTAATTTATGGGTACTTTTCGATTCTGAGGTATGGCAAGTCCACTGAATATCATTGAAATTTCACCATTAGATCGTTTTTATTTGTTATATTTGCCATTGAAATCGATAATTAGAAAAAGTTGTGTTTGTGCTGTTCGTTAAAAAAATAAAGGTATTATATATCTAGACGGACTTTGTTTTGTAACAGACGATCCCCTTCTTTCAACACAACCAATAACCGATTTATTTCCGTGAAGAATAATCAGGTTGGATGGTAAATGGCTAGCAGACCAGAATCTGTCAGATAAATTGGCTTAAATACGTTTTCTAATCAAATGATATGATCGTCTGTTAACAGACGGATTCACTTGGCTTGAATGGTGAACGATAGGTCAGTTCGAATACAGCTAGACTACCTTTTGGTATCTATAGCTTCCGAGGTATATTGCATTTAATTCCATAAGATTATTTTTTCAGCTGAACAATCCCTTTTGACTCTTGAATAAGAAAGACAGAACCAGGCGTAATCTAAAGGAAGGTTCGTGTGAACCAAGACTGATTTGCAAGCAAAATACGAAGATTTAAATAATTATTGGAGGGAAAAACAAGTTCATTATATAAGTTGGATTTTATTTGGAAAAGATTGTAAGATAGCAGAAACTGCATTAAGTAGAAGACCAATTATCTTCGAAACCGGGTGTCCCGGGTTCGATCCCCAGTCGCGGCACTACGGTCATGGTGGAGTGCCCTTGGGCAAGGCACATGTTCTAGCCTAGTACTGGTTTGTTTACCCAGGGAACATGAATAATACGAATATTTAAATAATTATTGGAGGGAAAAACAAGTTCATTATATAAGTTGGATTTTATTTGGAAAAGATTGTAAGATAGCAGAAACTGCATTAAGTAGAAGACCAATTAACTTCGAAACCGGGTGTCCCGGGTTCGATCCCCAGTCGCGGCACTACGGTCATGGTGGAGTACCCTTGGGCAAGGTACATTTTCTAGCCTAGTACTGGTTTGTTTACCCAGGGAACATAACTAATTAAATTTAATTGCGCGCTAAATGACCTTGGCTGTCGATGCGCCATAAAACAATATACATTCATTACTAATTAACTTGTCCATGATAGAACAAAACTGCAAATAAGAAACTGCGCCTGAGCGTCGTTTCTAGCTTTCAAATGCTACCAGTTACCGTGCGCATGTCATTTGGAAGATCTGACACGAGGACTTTTATTTGACAGACCTGAACCCCATAACAAGTCCCTATTCGTTAGCTACATATCAATACCACGTTCATAACATTTGTATATTTAATTGAAATAAAGCAAAAATGGATCACAGAAAATGAAGCAGAGAATCTGATTTTGTTCCAACATTATTGATGCGTGTATCAATACAACCGATTGTATGTATCTAGTACATGTACATGTAGTTTACAATGACAAACACTCGTGCCCGTATCCCTATCGTGTCCACTTCTGACAAAACACTTTGGATTTTGGATTTGTATGGAAGTCCTTGATCCACTTTAATCAACCCTAATGCTGAAGAAAATTGCTTTCTTGTCCCAGGAGATCTCTACCACTAAAAGAGCCATTAGGTGAGACTGGACTTACGTTTATCCTTACCACATGGGAACGCATTTGTAGCAGACGTCTTTAGAAAAAAATGTTAAAAAAGGAGAAATTGCTCTTAAAATTAGGAATTTTCAACTTCATTCGCCTCATTTTCATTAATCGATGAATGTTCTTTAAATATTACTAAATAGCCCTGCCCACTGGCGGCCATGTTTTTTGACCAATCAACATGGCTTGGAGGAATCTGAAAGTGTGTCATCCAAGGAACATTTCTACAAAATTATTTCAAAAATCAGCCAGACACTTTCGGAGAAGAAGATTTTTTTAAGTTTTCACTATAGCCATATAAGGCAAAATAGCCCCGCTGTTCACTGTTTTTTGACCAATCAACATGGCTTGAAGGAATCAAATAGAGGGTCATCCAAGGAGCATTTCTACAAAATTATTTGAAAATCTGCGAACCAGTTTGGGAGAAGAATATTTTTTAAGTTTTCACTATAGCCATATGAGGCAAAATAGCACTGCCCACTGGCAGCCATATTTTTAGACTAATCAACATGGCTTGAAGGAATCTGATAGTAGGTCACTTAAGGTACATTTCTACACAATTATTTGAAAATCGGCCGGACACTTTCGGAGGAGAAGATTTTTTAAGTTTTCACTATAGCCATATAAGGCAAAATAGCCCCGCCCCCCCTGGCGGCCATGTTTTTCGACCAATCAACATGGCTTGAAGGAATCTCATAGAGGGTCATCCAAGGAACATTTCGTTGCCATGGAAACCAGAATTCTGCATGGATCCCAACAATTTGAAGGAAATCTGGTGAGGTCATTGAGGGGATGCTTTCTGTGAAGTTTCATCCCAATTGACCCACTGGTTACTGAGGAGAAAAGTTGACGCACGACGCACGATGGACGACGGACAAAAGGCGATCACAATAACTCACCTTGAGCAAAGCTCAGGTGAGCTAAAAACAGACGAGCTAAAGATGTGGACCTAACTTCAAATATCACTTAATTACTACGGGTACCCAACTCGTCTTTTTACGTCCAAAAATGTCAAACGAAGTCAGACTTGCAAAGTGCATTTACAGTATATATATATATATATATATATCAAGTTGCATAAATAACGATAACACAGCCATCATAATTCACTTGGAGTGACGGAGTATAATGAATTTAGATCATACGAAAGACATTAAAATGGTATTAGTGGCGCTAGGGCTGCGAAAATAGCAAGACGACTGATGCATCAGTGTCAGCATAAATCATATCGGTAGAACTGGTAAATTATCCCAGAAACTCGGCGGTGACACTGAAAAACAACCGAAACAAAACAAATATTTAAAACATTCAAATACCTTACCCCGGCCAACTTTTAAATTGACACTTAAATCGACGAAACTTGATGTCTGTACAATGTTTTAGCTCTCAAGGGAAAACAAAGCAATATTGCCGGCATTAAGATGTATCTTGCTTTTGATGAAGTAGGAGTTTTGATGAGAATCGAGAAACCTGAAAGGTTTCGTCTGAAATATATTTGATAATTCTCAGAAGTTTTGTTCTGGATTCAACTTCTACATGACGATTAAAGTTAAGTTTCCGTAGACGTACAGGCTGTAGAGCGGTTATGTCCGGTAGTCCGAGTGACGTCACCGCGAGATGCGCGCGCTGCCTAAGATAGAGCACATCAGTTCACTCAACCGAACGACCGACTCGAATAAGTCGAAAAAAGGGCTTAACTGAATTATTATTAAAGTTATGTGACTTGACATAGACATGCGTATTGTTCCTAGGAAGATGTGTACAGGAACTACGAATTTTCATTTGAAAATATTGAACAGTTTTCGAGTCACGACAACGACTACGACGCCAAGGGTATCACAATACCCCAACCTTTTTCTTTGAAAAACAGACGAGCTAAAAATGTGGATGTAACTTCAAATATCACTTAAGGTATCGTATCTGTAATGCTTTCGGTAAAATTAGCCTCTGACCGTGATCACTCGTAACCTTCCGATACGTATATCCGCCAGTCGGAAACTTGTCCGTAGTAGGTAAATATAGTACAACAAGAGTTGTCGGAGGACAATATAGCTCGCCTATCAGGGATATCGTCTATCAGGGCCTACTTCAGAAACAGTTATAGCATGGGTATAAAGTCCAAAATCCAAAAGTGGAATAATTCAGTTGAAATTGAATTTACAAAAGAAAGACAATAATTAAATGTCTCACTGTGTCCCCTGCTTTGACTATCAAGGCAAGTGTAAAAGACAAAAAGTAAACAAAACTCTAACATTGAGCTAAACACAATTATTTTTAAACAAGAAATAATAAAAAAAAAAAGTTCAAAAATACAAGAAATTTAAAAAAAGAAATTGAGCTGAACACAAAGTTCCAAAATTCAAGAAAAAAAATAAAAAATGAAATAATAATGCTCAAAGTTCAAAAATACAAGAAAATTAAAAAAAAAAAAATGAAATTAATCCAACAAAATATGAAGAAGCTATGCCCAATTTTCAAAATCCAGCAAAAAACAAATGTTTTACCCCAAAAAATATGAAAGCCCTAGAACCAGTACTTATTGAGAAAAAAAAATCGAAACTTTAACGTTGAGCTAAACGCAAAATTGAAAAATACAAGAAAAGAAAAAGAAAAAAATCCAAATGTTTGAAAAAAATCCGTTCCAGAGTTATGGGACTTGCCATACAAGGTCCCCTAATGACCCTGAATAAGTGTGTGAAGTTTGAAAGCAACAGCATACACAGTGTCTGAGAAAAGGCCTTGCACGCAAAGGTTTGACTAAATTTCTAAGTCCAAAAAGGGGCACAATTCAGTCAAAATCCATTCCAGAGTTATGGGACTTGACATACAAGGTCCCCTAATGACCCTGAATAAGTGTGTGCAGTTTGAAAGTAACAGCATACACAGTGTCTGAGAAAAGGCCTTGCACGCAAAGGTTTGACCAAATTTCTAAGTCCAAAAAGGGGCACAATTCAGTCAAAATCCATTCCAGAGTTATGGGACTTGACATACAACGTCCCCTAATGATCCTGAATAAGTGTGTGAAGTTTCAAAGCAACAGCATACACAGTCTCTGAGAAAAGGCCTTGCACGCAAAGGTTTGACCAAGCTGGCAACGCGGACGCCAACGCCAACGCCGGGGCGATAACATAAGCTCCCCTATTTCTTCGAATAGGCGAGCTAAAAAGGTTTCTTTCCCCACGTGCCGTGACGTCACATCGGTAAACAAACATGGCCGACGATGGAAAAGAAACTATCGGCGAGGTAGATTTGCCAAAAAAAGTTAAATACGCATATACCGCACAAGAAAAATGAATTTAATGTTGTTATTAATCATAACCTTTATGCGGGTAATGTTTGTGAAGCAAACGCATGCACAAAAACTAAGTGTGACATATGTTTTCGACATTTTGATAAGACCGTGAAAATGACAGTTGGAAGGAATAATATAATGTTCATGCCTTTTCATTGAAATAAGTTGCAACATTCTGTAAGGGTCAAAATAGGTTGAAATTCATGGATTTGTTCTACAGATTTGTCAATATTTCTACAAAAAGTCGCCTTTTCATGTAATTACTTCTTTTAATAATGTATTATACTTTGATATACATTATAAGTTGGGGTATGTTGATGATGCTCAGATTTTTTTTTATAAAGCGGCATTGTTTTGGGGATATTTATTTAAGCATAATTTTTATTGTTGTATGCAAGGATATTTTTTCAACACAAATATGTGCCTAAATACAAAATTTAAAAAAGAAAATGTCCTGTTTACTGATGATAGATGTTGAAGATAGCATGTTGTGAGAATTAAGACGGTAAATGTTTGTTATATTTAAGTATATCTTAAATATAACAATGTTATAAATAATTATCTAACATTAATGGTTTATTGTTATAGTAATATTGCTGGATGACTTTTAAATTAGAAAGTTGCAGAAACCTTTTTTTTTTTAAAAGCAAATTTCAGAATCGAGGATAGCATTACGACTGATGCATC
Source organism: Serripes groenlandicus (assembly GCA_031761405.1). NCBI lineage: Eukaryota > Metazoa > Mollusca > Bivalvia > Cardiida > Cardiidae > Serripes > Serripes groenlandicus. The sequence continues at coordinate 100,600,471 of JASEVX010000002.1, forward strand.
GGTAAAACTGGTTAATTATCCAAGAAACTCAGCGATGACACTGAAAAACTGTTAAGAACAGCAAAACCAAACTAAACAAAACAAATCTTTAAAACATTCAAATGCCTTACTCCGGCCAGCTTTTAAATTGACACTTAAATCGACGAAACTTGATGTCTGTACACTGTTTCGTTCTGGATTCAAGTTTTACATGATTTACATGACGATTAAAGATAGTTTCCATCGGGTGTACGGGTCACTAAAAGCAATAATCGGATACCATGTTTGTAAGACTTCACACTGTTTAATCCAATAAATCTACATAATGCCCCGGTCACACATTCACGGATCGGACGCCGGATTAGCCACGGATACGATCCGGCATCATTCGTGGCAATCTGTAGTGGTCCGTAGCTATCCGTATTGTATCCTGGGTCAATCGTAGTAGAACTTGTATATCCGTGACAATTTTTGAGCATGTTCAAAAATTCCCCACGGATCAGACAACCGTAGTACATCCTTACTGATCCGTATTAGAACGTACTTATCCGTTGTAGTCCGTAATAAACCGTACTTATTCGTAGAACATCACCGGACCCAAGGATCGGTACGGTTAGTTACGGTGAACTACGTACTCGTACGGTTACACCACGGATTAGCCAAGGATACAATACGGTTTGTTACGGATTTGTCACGGATCAACACGATCGCACTTCGTTCTATTAGGGATAGGTAGGGATTACCAAGGTTTCTCAAGGATTCATACGGGTTACTACGTGACATCACGGTATAATACGGCTTACTACAGTTTATTACGGAGTATATCATCTAGGTGTCACCCCGTTCTGTCACCATACTTCAGTATTAATACAAGAAGTCTACATCTAACAACAACCAACATGAACAACCAACAACTGAGGCTGGCACTTAATTAGTTTGATCTGGACATTGATATTGCACAAAATGCCAGGGCAAAGGTGGAGCTGCTTGAGGACAGACTGAGAGGTGACCGGAGACAGAAGAGATGGTGGACCAAGGACTGGCTCATCCGACGACCCATCCACGGCCAGTATGACGCACTCATGGCTGAACTGAGTGTGGAAAATCCAGCTGCTTTCTAGAACTTTCTGAGAATAGAGCTACAGATGTTCCAAGAACTGTTACAAGTAGTGGGTTGCATGATTATGAAGAACACATTACCTGGTAAAGACAGTCCATCGAACCTGGAGTGAGGCTAGCAGTCACCCTGCGATACCTGGCTACGGGGGGGGGGGGGGGGGGGGGGGGACAGCTACCGGGCCTTGATGTATGGCTTCAGCGTGGCGCACAATATCATCTCTGGTATTGTTCGGGACGTATGCGAGAACATAATTGCAGCATATGCTGGGGATATTATCGACACTCCTACTGAGCCTGAACAGTGGTAGGCAATATCCGACCAGTTCGGCAGCTCCCACATGCTCTCGGTTCTCTAGATGGCAAACATGTTGCAATACGGTATCCTAAGAACGGTGGCTCCCTATACTACAACTATAAAGGATATCACTTAATAGTTCTGATGGCCATAGTCGACGCCGATTACAAGTTCCGTTGGGTGAATATTTGTGCACAAGGTGGTTGCTCCGACGCTCAGATTTGGAACCAGTGTGACCTGAAAAAAGCCATTGAAAGGGGTGTAATCGGCATTCCACGAGCAGCCCCCTTCCCGGTGATGACAGACCGATGTGTTACTATATCATTGCAGACGATGCATTTGGCACGAACACCTGCTTCATGAAGCCCTACTCCAGACGGGGTCTTGCCAATGACGAGAGGATCTTCAACTACCGCCTCTCTAGGGCCAGACGAGTTGTGGAAAATGCATTTGGTATATTTGGTATCCTTGCAAAAAGATTCCGGTGTTAGCTCTCCGTCATGTTGCAGGACCCTGATACAGTACATGCAATAGTCCTCGCCTGTGTGTGCCTTCACAACATCATGAAGGTCAGATATCCTGGTGAAGAGAACCCTCTCATGGATCAAAAGGATGTTAACCACAACCTCATCACCGGAGCCTGGAGAGAGGGTGTTAACATGGACGATGTGCAGAACACAAGGGGTGACAACTTAGACACTTTGGAAGCGAAGCAGCAGAGGCTGTACCTAAAACACTACGTCAATTCACCTGTCGGGGCGATGCCATGGCAGAATAGGATAGTATAAAAGATTATACTTCAGAACGGTCGAATTGTGTTGGATATTTACAGATCATGTTTTATTAAAATCATTGGACTTTGGAATATGTTTTTATTTGTACTTACATAAAACACATACACTAACATCATTTACAAATGTTAATATCAACCTATTATTTATGTCTTTATTTCTCACTTTATGAATTTGAAACACATTATACTTGAACAAAAAAATTGGAAAAAATAGATGAAAAAGATCAAAGTTGAACTCTTAAAATTGAAGTGAAATAAAGTTCATGTATATTTCACTTCAACATTATAGTTCAACTTTAATATTTTTCAACGATATTTGTTTCGACTTTTATTGCTCAGTGGACTTCGAACCGGAGGTTTCGGGTTCGATCCTCGGCCGGGTGTCCTCAGGCCTGAATTTGTGGAATGAACACGCGAGCGCGGGAGTTTATGTATACGGATTGCTTATCGTGGCAAGTCCGTGGCGCTCCGTGAGAGTCCGTACTTATCCGTGCCAGACCGTGCTAATTCGTGCTAACCCGTACTAAACTCGTAGCGAACCGTTGTTAATCCGCAGTGCATACGCCGTGACACTTGTCATTCCGTACCAAACCGTACCAAACCGTAGCAATCCGTATCACTCCCCGTTGTCAACTAGCCCTTTTTCTGCATTATCCTTGGTTGATCCGTCAAAACCCGCAGTCAAACCGTGGTGCATCCGTAGCGGACCACGGATATAGTCTTTTCCGGGGTCATCCGTGAGTTTCCATCCGTAGTGGATCCGGCAAGACGATCCGTGAATGTGTGACCGAGGCATAAGGGATGATGCAGCAGTCTAAATTAATTCTTGGCTCAATTATCAGTGTGTATACCACGTGACTTTTGACGTTATATTTGCTCTTGATAAAAATGTAAAAACAATGGCATCTTTTTTATTTCTTCACTCTTTTTAATGAAATATCGCGCAGTCTACGCCGCTTACAATATCCTATCTCCGGTTGTTTACAGGAATTTGCTTTTCAAACACTTCGACGAACCTGTTCTCAAAATCCAGTTTGGGTAATGCTCCAGCTGTCTGCGATATTGATAAATTTTGAGAAAAGGTTCATCGGAGTGTTTTGAGAAACTAAACCACTTATCAAACTACGTTGAGAAATCGTAGGGCTCTGTTAGCGGCGTAGACTGCGCCACGTTTCATTAACAATGATGAAGAAATAGACAAGTTACCTTTGTCCGAAGTAAAATATTTCTGTGCACCGTAGCATTTGTGACGTCAAAGTCACGTGGTATACACACACTGATTAAGCATATCCAAGGAATTGATAATTAAGTTACTGGCAATGTACCTCTAAATATAACTTTACGCTCCTACATCACATCATATAGGTCACTTAATTAATATTATTAAATTTATATTTTTTTCTGCTTTATCTGGATGTTTTCTGTGGAATTCTAGGATATTTGGTGATACATCTATCCTTTGAAAAATAGAATAACGCAAAATGGACCGTCATTGTGTAGATCATTGGTAACAGTAGCAGTCATATGAATAATTAAAGGCGATTTTTATTTAGATTGCTAAAGAAAGTAGCCAAAACTAATATCGAAAGCGTTTCAAAAACAAATGGTTGTCGGATTTTCATGGCTTAATTGGGAGAGATGAAAGGTGACGATGCATTGCCTAACTTGCTAAGATTTCAAATAGGACGCGAAAACAACTGTATGTGTAATGGGTTGAACCAATGTCAAAAGATCTGCCATTGTACAGAACAAGGCTATTAATGAGCATCGGTCAAATAATTTGGTGAATTCATCGAGAGGTCATACAGCGATCTGTTCATTCATGTATAACATAAGTGTTAGAACTGTGTTAATTGTAACACTGAACATATAATTTGATCTAAATAGTCTCAAACATGCTATTTATCCTACAACTTTTATAAGCTACCACTTCGCAATGTTAAAAGAATTACTAACTCTTAAGCTATTGTGGCTTCGAAGAAATCATTTTTTAAAGTTGCTGCTTTATCTTTTGTTTGAAAAATTAGATTCATGTGTGGTAGGAGACCACTAGAAAATTCTTTATACCAATAATTGTATAAACTCCTTCAAATATTATTGTGCATTGAATTATCGATCCGGTGAATGAATGAATGGTGTTTAAAGGCCCGTCGACAACTAAGGTCATTTTGGGCGCTTAATAATTTACTTACTGTAAAGGGTGAAATAATTAAAATTGAATCATAAACAACAGTCTATTAGACAAAACAATCAAACATGTTGTATGCGATACTTAAAATAAATATAAAATAACATGTAAGCCAATGTAAAATAAGATATAGGCAAACAAGCCCAACATTACTATGTAATACTTAACATAAAGATAAATAATATCTGAGAAAATGTGGAACAGGATCAATAAGAGTAATAAATGTGCAAAATCATGATTTAAGAAATAATCATATCTTATTAAAATTATTAATTTCCCTAAGGAAATCAAATAAATCATTCCGATGAAGACTGATATATATATATGTGGTTTATCTTCACTATTGAACACGCACTGCTATCGCTAAAAACACTTACAAATGACAAGAATGTTAATGGATGTGTATAAATAACGTGATTATGACGACAACCGTTCCAAGATATACATGTACTGTATAACCGAATGAGAAGATCACTATCAATTTAATAGGCTACTAAAACTTTTATATCAATATCTAACAAAACATGTAAATAGAAGTGATGTTAAGAAATACTGACCTTACATTATCAAAAATATAACGTGAAATTCAATCATGATATAATGATGGAAAAGATGATGATGCAATTACAAACTCGAAACAAAACAAATATAAATCATATCTTAGCATTTATTGTAGATACATGGTTGTTTTTGCTGTTTATATGTTCGATTGCTACTTTAGATATAGAATATTGATGCTACTTTCAGTTATTGAGATTTTTAAAGTCATTCTGCTGCAGATTCTTTCTATATGAGAAAGAGTTAAGTGTGAAGATGAGATAGTAGATCGCGGTAACCGACTTGGCCAGTCAAAAAGTGTTATTTCTCTTAATTATAGTTGTCGCACGATGTAATACTTCCGCTACATCGTACTGCTCCCAATAGCCAGATTACCACTGTACTTATCCACTTCAAATGATCTAGAAATGCCTTCTTTCTTCCAAGAGAACGACAGGACAAATGATAAATGCGAGTTCGATATTTGAACACCAGTCAAGTACGATCTCTACACGAAATTTGTATGATGATATTTATTTATTTCCTTGACAAATTGCCTTATATTTGACTTCAATACTTTGTGCAAATTTTCATTAAGGAAAGAAGCCTGAACATTTTGTTAAACTGTCTTTGAAATAAGATAAAGTAGACAGCATCAACACATTATTTGAAGTGTACACAAATAAAGCGCTTTTCAGACTGATTTATATTGTCTAGTGACAATACAATATTGAAAAGTAATTTAAATATCAATCATTAAAAACAGGTATTCATTAATATTTCAATTTAGTGCAGCAGTATTTACAATAAGATAAGGCACTCAATTTTCGAGGATTGACTATATATTTCATTGAAAATGGTTAAACTCCATTTTCCTGGTTCGCTTTTGATTCTTTAATTGTGCATGCGTGAAAATGGATGTTACGGATTTTTTTGTAGTGATGAAATATTTCAAATAAAGGGGTTTTATTCATGATAAAAGTGGTTAAAAATTCTTCAGATGGATGCCTTTATGATGTTGACTTATATGTAATAAAAAGATGAACGCGTTGTCATGAGTATTCACTGAAAATATCGTGAAAACAAGAATTACGCGTAATTAAATGTCTCGCTGTCCCCTGCTTTGACTAACAATGCAAGCGTTAAAAACAAAAAGTAAAATGAAAAAGCTTTAACATTGAGCTAAACACAATTGTTTTTAAACAAGAAATTAATATAAAAAAAATACAAAGTTAAAAAATACAATGTAGAAATTAAAAAAAAAATGAGCTAAACACAAAGTTCAACATTTCAAGAAATTAATTTTTTGTTTTGTTTAGCTAAACGCAAAAAAAAAAAAAATAACAAAATACAAACGTTTTACCACGAAACCTGTTTGATATGTTGAAGTACTTTATTAATGAAATGTGTGATCACAATTTGAAATTAATCCACCAATATATGAAGAAGCTATGTCCAATTCTCAAAATCCACCAGAAATCAAGTGTTTTACCCCCCCAAAAAGGTCACACAATGTGCAGAAGGGCATTAGATGTAACTTTATTCCAAATATGAAAGCCCTAGTACCAGTACTTGTGGAGAAAAATAAAAAAAAATGAAACTTTAACGTTGAGCTAAACGCAAAAGTGAAAAATACAATAAATGAAAAAGAAAAAAATCCAAGTGTTTGACCCAAAAACCCGTTTGATATGTTGAAGAACTTTATTTATGAAACATGTATGCACAATTTGAAATCAATCTAACGAACAATGAGGAAGTTATGACCAAGTCAACCAAAAACCAGCAAAATAAAGTGTTTTACCCCAAAAAGAAGGTCACACTCAGTATCTTTAGCATACAATGTGAAGAAGGGTATTAGATGTAACTATATTCGAAAAATGAAAGCCCTAGTACCAGCACTTATTCAGAAAAGTTAAAAAAACGTAACTTTAACGTTGAGCTAAACGCAAATAGTTGACGCCGTCGCCAGAAAAGCAACACCTTAGTCTCGCTTTCGCAACTTCGTCGCAGCGAGACAAAAATCATGTATAATTTAGTTATTGCTTTCAACTGTGTCACAAAGTATCTTTTAAAAACATTATGAATTATATCAACTTTAACGGAATGAATGATCACTTGAAAACATTGCACAAACTATCCCTTTCACAACAAAGTCTAGATGACAATTGTTCTACAATGTTGCTATTGCTGTAAGCTAGAAGCTACCTCATATTGTTTTATGGAAGCCTAGAAAGCCAAGATGTGTCTAGTCCTTCACTGTTGATAAACTACATATGCGATTTAACGCAAACAAAAAAAGGCCTTGATGACAATCATTATAATGGCTGATATGGTTTGACCGTCGTATGCAACACGAGAAGAGAAAGGCTCTACTGTTTCTTGACCAAGCCCAATCACACCAAAGCAATATAATGACTAAAGTGAAGTTTCAATTCCTGCCACCAAACACCACATGCATTATACAGACTGTAACGCAGAAGTACAGAACGATACATTTGAACAAAGTTCTGACGGATTTCCAGCAAAGACGAGTCCACATATTTTAAAAGCCGTAACCGTGTGGCAAGCTATCTACAGGATAAATTCAGCTTCTGAGGACACACACTACCACAATTGAGAAGTGTTTGTTTTAAACTGAATGTTTCAGTGATATGCTTGATGACAAGGTATATCCAATGTTCATTTACAAACCTGCCTTTCAGTTATTTGATTGCGATTTGATGAACTTGATAGAAATCGACTCTATAATGATACACGTATGGCAACGACTTGTCATATTGGGACAAAACATCTAGTGAACTGTTACAGTGGTGTGAGAGCAGTGATGAAGACGATTGAATACATGTACATATGTTTGTCTCCAACTGTACATCCACCTGTAACTCATAATGAAGACATTGAATGTCAAGAGAAACTTAAGGATTTTGCCTTGAAACAAGGACATGTACAAACGTGTACCTTCTTTAATATCAATGGAATATTTAAGTGTAAATATGCGAACCATAAAGATAGTGAAACAGCATCGATCAAAATCTTATTTGGAAAGTAAGCTTCTAAGGTTAAACATATACAGACACTTATTTAAAGCATAGACAAATTGTAATAAAAATGAAAGAATTTAAAGTAAGTATGAAAACATTGGACTCGAGAAATGATGTAGTACATGTTAGACCACATGTTGAGTGAGTGGCCAGGACAGATATATTCATTTTTTACTAAAATGAAACCATACGAAAAGAGTTATGGTCAAATAACAGGAAAATGAAGGAAGACATAACAGACTATAAATGAAAAAGTAATCGATATAATCTCATGTTATTTAACGGAACTCTTTTTCGGATTATACACATATAAATAATTCGAAATAATGTCATTATAAGAAATTATAACAAGAAACCGCTTCAAGTTTGTAACCCTTTCCAGTGCTGAGATTTTGCCTCAACCTGAAATTTTAACCAAAATGTTGACAGACAGACGGACATCGCCAATCTATAGACCGGAATTGCTAGAGCAATCCGGCCAAAAATACATGCATACATACATGACCGATATTGCGCAATAAATATTCTAAATAAACTTCTGTCACCCAATTATTGGTAGGAAAATTATATTTTCAATTGCAGTTCTATATCAAGTTAATTATTATGGAATATTTCAGATTAGCATACATGTATTTTCTTATTTTTCTGCTTAAAAAACAAATAAGTTCTTCACAGTGCAATAATCATGAATCTAAAGAACAACTGTATTTCTGTATTTCTGATTACTAATTGATATTAATTCATAGAAAAGTAAATGATGTTGCTTTTTCTTCTTTTTGTTTACCTTTTGAAGCAAAATAAACACCTACATTTATAAACCATCAATAATGGATTTGATACTGGACATGTGAACACAAAAGAGGGCAGGAGGTACACTTTTCTGATAAGTCAGACACAGAAGACTGACACGGTTTTGTTTATAGACGAAGATAGTTCACCATAGTGACACTCGTGGAGCTATAATTCTAAAGTTTGAACAGAATATTCATATATGTATGTATAACATTAAGACAAGAGCCACTGTACGTAAGCGATGTCTAGCTATAACTGTGTTTTTTCTTTGGTCAAGCAAAAATAGTATTGATATAACTAGAACTGTGAGTGAACTCACAAAAGGATACCCCCGTTGCGCTTACAAGACATATGAACAGACAGGCGGGCGGATATATTTCCGACCGGGATAATCTTACTTCATGCACATCCTCAGGTTGTGTACTGCAACTGTGTAAAGTATCATCACAATCAGTCCAGCCGTTAAGGATGAGTTGCGCTTACAAGACATATGGACAGACAGGCAGACGGACGGACGGACAGGGTGATTATTATATACCCCCCCCCCCCCCCCCCCCAAAAAAAAAAAAACTTGTCATATAGGTTCAATAACTAGGTCACTATGCCAAATTGAAGGAAAATATTGTTAACACTCTGGAGGCTGCATTTTTAACTTGAAAATGAAACTTCGTCAGAATGTTTGTATTGTTGATATGTAGGCCATGTTTGAATATGGGTCGTGTACGGCCAAAACTAGGTCACAAGGCCAAATTTAAGGAAAATCTTGTCAACACTTGGAGATTTTGCGTCAGCAGCTTGAATTTTTTTCAGAATGTAGGTCAAGTTCAAATATAGATCACATTGACTCTAAAACTAGGTCAATAGGCCAAAATAAAAGAAAGTTGTTTCAACACTGGAGACTGCATGTTTTATTTCAGCAGTTTGAGACTGTCATGTCATTTGTATAAGCAATCTCAGGTGAGCGATCTAGAGCCATCATGGCCCTCTTGTTTTAAGGATTGGATCGTTTGAGGTTTATATCAGACTTTAAACACACATATGTATAATGGTAAATTATAGTATTAAAGCTTTCTTTTATGTTACTTAAATCCAAGATGAACATCTAAATAGCAGCCCTTTACCCCCTGCCCAGCCTAATTTTTGTAAGTAGAGTAGTCAGTAATAGTAAAACACTTTAAACGCGCGTGCATCTTCATGCTGTAATATTGGACAGTAGCGTGGCTGTCCGGTATAGTCAGCTGTGAACGATGCTAAGAGAGTCATATCGTCCGAGAGTAGAGATGAAATCTTCATTACTTATCGTGACCAAAGCAATAATCAAGGAAATATAGTTGAATACATTCTTAGTATGAAGGACAATATATTGTTACCCCAACCTTTAATATAACAAACCTAAAATATAATGAACAAGAAAACACATCCAAATGGGTGTATAGAAATATGGAAGATCAAGAAACCGACCATTACCGGAAGTCACAAACAAACAAACCGCATTTATGGAAAAACATCTCTCAACAGGACATATAGAAGTTAACGCTTATGTACATAGTCAGGGACTAGGTCCCAGACATAATGTACAATTCGGTCTCTATTACTATATAAACTAAATAAACTCTGGACTTATTTTTCGACATTTCGACCTTCGTAATGACGTACTGTTTAGACTGATATCAGACTGTATACAATTATATAGTTTTATATTGGTATGCACTATTGTATTTGTTTCTATTGTATGCATGTCTCGTGTAATAGATATACGAATGAACAAAATCATTCATGATGCATAGTACATTCGAGCAATTTATTGATAAACAGATGTCGGATTGATTGATTGGATTTGCAACATTGGAAAATTATAATCTCGAAACCCTTTATGCTTTATTCGCCCTTGAAGTGGAATTTAATCGATAACTACGCTTGATTCCACATTTGGAATTCACATTGTTTACATTGAGAATGTGAAATATTATCAAAACATATCCGTGTTAAGCTTCCGTCTAAGACAAAGCGGGTATTCAAATGTCCATGTTTTTATTTCAGTCCATTGTCTGGTTAATACATGACATTTTATCAAAGGCCGAAGAACAGATTTACAGAAAAAGTATGGTATTACAATACTTAACAGGGCCCTTACACTTCAGCAGACTGTAACCGGACTATGCAAAGAACCCAGTTTCGAAGTTCACTTTTTAGCTCACCAGAGTACGTAGTGCTCAAGGTGAGTTATTGTGATCGCCTTTTGTCCGTCGATCGTCGTCCGTCGTCAACATTTGCTTGTTACTACTCTAGAGGCAACATTGTGCATCCAATCTTTATGAAAGTTTATCAGAACATATATCTCCATGAACTCTAGGCCAAGTTCGAAACTAGGTCATGTGGGGTCAAAAGCTAGGTCACTAGGTCAAATTTAAGGAAAATCTTGTTAACCCTCCTGAAGCCGCATTATTTGGCTTGAGCATGTTGAAACTTTGTCAGAATGTTTGTGTTAGTGATATCTAGGTCAATTTCGAATATAGGTCATGTCGGGTCAAAAACTAGGTCACTAGGCCAAATTGAAGGAAACTCTTGTTAACACTCTGGAAGCCACATTTTAAACTTGAGCATGTTGAAACTTTTTCAGAAAGTTTGTCTTGATGATATCTAGGCCAAGTTCGAATATGGGTCATGTCCGGTCAAAAACTAGGTCACTAGGCCAAATTTATGGAAACTCTTGTTAACACTCTGGAAGCCACATTTTAAACTTGAGCATGTTGAAACTTTGTCAGAAAGTTTGTCTTGATGATATTTAGGCCAAGTTCGAATATGGGTCATATCCGGTCATCCAATCTTTATGAAAGTTTATCAGAACATATATCTCCATAAACTCTAGGCCAAGTTCGAAACTAGGTCATGTGGGGTCAAACACTAGGTCACTAGGCCAAATTTAAGGAAAATCTTGTTTACACTCTGGAAGCCACATTTTTGGCTTGAGCATGTTGAAACTTTATCAGAAAGTTTGTCCTGATGATATCTAGGCCAAGTTCGAGTCATGTCATGTCAAAAAGTAGGTCACTAGACCAAATTTAAGGGAAATCTTGTTAACACTCTGGAAGCCACATGTTTGGCTTGAGCATGAGAGAGTTATGTCTTAAATAGCCCATTCTCAGGTGAGCGATTCCAGGGCCTCATGGCCCTCTTGTTAAACAATTTATTGAAAGCTACAGTCTCTACGAGGCAGTATGAAGCCGGTGTGGATGAGTAGCTTATAGCGTAGAAAATGAGTCATAGTTCTAGTGGCATTCGCACTTATAGAGAACTTCGGAAAACAACATGAGGACGTTAGTGACATTATTCAATTTATGTTACAAAGGGAAAACGGGGAAACAAACATAAAACAAATGGAGATAAATTGAAAGTTTTAAACAAATACCTCATAACATTGCGAAAAATGAAAACATTACGAATAATGACTAAATACAAAACATCCCTTTACTGTGTAAACAATCCTACCATTGCGATCCACTTTCCACGTGTTTTCAATCGTATGTCCCGTGTAGTCCAATATTAGTAATACTATTGGACTTCACGTGATTAATATGTAGTTGTGGCCTATTGAAAACAGTCCAGTATTGATAATACAGTACTGAAACAACAACGGATGACGGTCATATCAGTGTTTTAATAAAGGGTTACAAAGCGTCGGTGGGGCAACTTGAAAAAATTCGAAACAGCTGACATAGTTCTTATTGTAAAGACACCTTTCTGTAAGGCGCGTATCTAAACAAGCCAATGGCGTTTGCGTATTTTAGAATTCTTTCAAAACCTTTTAGGTATGTAAAAAATCAAAAGGTAACATAAGGCATACCGAGACAATAACCTTAGTAGCATCTATTAAGATAAGGCTTTAGAATTCAGTTCATCATGCGTTTCAAGCGCACGGGTCAGCGCGACTTTTGCTCGAGCAACCCGATTCCAAATGTGTATTCAGCAATCGATGTACAAGTTAGAACTAACAACAAATAGGGGAATAATTGAAAATTAAAAATGCCAAATACTAAGAAACGTAGATCACACTGGCTATAGCAATGCTTGAATTTGTTCGTATCAAAATCAGGTCGCCGACAGATCTCGTTCTGGTGCACCTTCTGTGACGTCTGCACGGCATAAGTGCTTCGACGGATGAAGGCAATCGAAACATAACGTCAACCTTTCTACGTAACAGGTTTAAAACGGGTACAAGTACAGGAAGTTGGGCATATCTAGACAAAGCGTTGTAAACCGCCTGCGAACGAAAGCTGCCCCAATAAGAGACAGGCGACATTATTTATCATCGTAATCTTCGGTTACTTCGGGCTCGGCATTATTTACGTTGGACTCTAGCCAAGTGGGCAAGAATGTTGTCCAGTGTTGTGTCCCGTTTCAATCTCAGCTCTCCTGTTGATTGGATACACATTTTTCGGCGCCGAGGACAACGCATTGCAGATAATTGTTTGTTTAAACGGAATCGTTTTGGTGCAAGCAGCGTTATCACAGTGTCCTAGCGTACAGTAAGCCGAAACGGAAGTTGCTGATCTGTACGCTGACGATCAGTTAGTTATTTGTATCAATTCACCATACCACGGCGTGTATCTTGAATCAAAATTTGTTCTAAATCGGGTTTTTGGAAGGAGGAATTTTGAGGGTGAGTGCAATAGTTATTTTTACTTTTACTGTGATCATCTTTGCTTCAAATAAGGTGTAGTATACTTGCATTCGGCATTCGTTCTCAGTTTGATCACTGCCAAATTGACGAAACGGCCATAGAAAATTTGACTTTGTGTTCGCATATTTCACTGTGTATATAATTTCTGGTCTATTATTGTGTTGGCGTGGAAGGAACAATAATGTGTCCGGCACATAGGCTTCCTTTCATCAAGATTAAATGACTAGATGCCGAAAAATTGACAGTTTTGATCAGTCACTGCGAGTGACGTGACTGTACGCCTAATTGCATCTGTACGCAATCGTTAGTTGTGCGAACGTATGAAAAAACTGTACGCATAGTTGTCGAAATTTCCTATAGTATTTGTTCCACAAAGGTATCAATTTCAGCAGCAATCCGTTGCCAGCTATTATTTTAAAAGTTAAAAACTTTAAACTTAATAATTATTGCAAAATCGCTCTCGAAAATCAACCTGACAGACGGACGGACGGACCACAATCAGTTGAGAATGTAAGTACATGTACCTGGCCTGAGGACTGCCACCATAGCTCTTAATGATATCGGACCCGGTATGTTCCTATTTTGAGGTTGACACGCTACCACTACACTACGCCTGTACTACACCAAGTAAATCGACGTTACGTTTATTCCTTTCACTGCTTTGTGTGTGCGTGTGTTTGCGAGTGTGTGTGTGTGTGCATGTTCGAGTGTGCGTGCGTGTGTGTTTTCGTTTGTGTGCGTGGATATGTGTGTGTGCGTCCCATGTATCAAATCAACAATGCTGACACAATTTATAAATTATATTTTCTTTATTAAATACCCATAGCTCTTCGCTTTACATAGGGGGCAAACCTATTCAAAACAAACTTAAAAACAAGTAAACGAATAATCATGGTGACAACATACGAAAAAATCTGAGCAAAAACTAAATATCGGCCTTTGTCAAATCAGATCAACGGAAACCGCCACTTCCGCCATTAGCATTGGCACAGGGGTCGTGAATAGCGAACACACGGACGCTTGACTGATACATAAAAATAGAAATGTGCTACACACAGTAACAAAAAACACATTTGAATAATTATGTTGTAGTTGGACACTAACTTTTATACCTGATAAAAGTCCTACAATAAAACCAAATGCATGTTAAAAATAAATAACAATAAGTTGAGCCATTCTATGTACCCTTAACACAACATGCGTATATTCAATTGTTATCATATTCATTGTTATAATGACAAAACCAGCGAGAATAATACGCAATATTTAAAAACAATATACGACAAAAAGAACCGAGGACAACAGGTTACTGATTTATATTACCTACATAAAACAATTATCACCTGTAGGTTTAGACATTTACCAAATTGTATACGCAAACTGGAATTCGACCTGGGCTCATGATTATAACGGCCTATTCGAAGTGGTCCAGTATATAATGCCATATGCTACATGTCTAAACTCTACGCCTTGAAGTTTCATAAAAGAAGATTTTTCAATATAAATATATGTTAAAATGACATGACCCAAGGGCAAAGACAATTTTGACCCAGGGATTTGAACAATCTTTGTAGAGGCATTGTGATTTCTGAGAAGATTTGTATCAATTTTTTCTATACAAACCCTTAATTTTAAGTGACGCACAGGGGTGGGGGTCACTTTTGACCTGGGTAACATAATTTGAATTATCTTGGTAAAGGTCTACTTGGGCAATGCACATGCTATTTCAATCGTTATGTCAAAGTATTTTATGTGTAGAACATTTGGCGAACGTATGGATTACGACATACATGTACGTAGAAAATGATTGCAATTATTCTTGTAAAGGAAAATACACTAGCATCATAGAAACAAATTGAATATTTACACTCGTTTCACAAGTAACTTCCTGTAAAATACAATTACGTCTTACAACATCATAAAAATAACAAAACAGTGGCGCGACATCGATAAAACATTATTCAATCGTGAACATTAGACTAATTGAAATGATAACAACTTATGAGACTTCCTGTCCAAATTTTGCTTAAATAAGATCTTAATATAAAATTGCTGACAACCAGTCCAGACTGCTTTCAAACGTATAAATGTATCATATTTTACAGCTTCTCATCCGAATCTTTAAAAAAAGATTAAAGACATGTGTGTAAAAATCAACAAAAACAAAAGATACATGCACGTGTGTACCTTACTACAGTTTTAATCACTATGTGCCACATGTTTAACATGATACTGAAGACTGCTTCTCCATTTGAACAATTTGCAGCAAAGGTCACACCGATATTTCTTAGAACCATGAGCTCCATTCATGTGTTCTTTCAAACTGTTCTTATTCTTGCAATTAACATTGCATTCTTTGCATGTTGACTTCATTTCTGTTGTGTTGTTGTTTGCGTCATTCTTATATTCGCAGCTACGCTTATGTGAAACAAGGCTGGCTCTGTGAGCGAAACTCATTCCGCAAGAATTACACTTTTCTTTCAGTTCAGGAAAATGCGAATTCAAATGTCCCCTGTAGTTACAAAGTTGATTAAACCCTCTGTTGCAATTACTACAAGTGAATCTAAATATGTTCTGATGTTGAGACTTCACATGTAGGCTCAGTCCATATTTGGACAAATATTGCTTCCCGCACTGGTCGCAAATATGATGTTGTTTTTCGGCAGATTGTGTAGGATTGGCTATTTTTGTAGGTTTTATGTGTACAGTTCTGTTATGGCGCCTCAAATTGGAAACATGTTTTGTGCTGTAAGTACAAACATCACACTGATGGAAAGTGACGATTTCTTCAAATGACTCGTCACAGGGCTTCAAATGACACGTCCATCTGTAATATGAAAAGAAAGTAAGGTTGTTATATGTAGGTTAGCAAACAGGGTGACCCCTGCGCGTGACTTGTGTAGGTTGGACAATGGAAATTTAAATTCCATGTTACAGCTCAATGTATTTCCTTACGTATACATCACGCACAGTAAACCGAAAGTAGCATAACGGGATGTACAGTGTTTCAAAAACACATGCATGTCTGTCGAGTGTGTAAAACAATATGGTGGTTGTGCAAAGAATAATTAATTTCAAAAACTTTTCAACCAAAATTGCTTACTGATCGGTTCTTTTATTTACTGATACCGAACTTTCTTCAAAAAAAGTTTAACGCTAATAATGTCATGTTCATGGACAATAAATATGACCAGTGAGTGCATGATTAGGCTTGAAAACCCGATGCTAGTCAATCGATCATATTCATTAAAATTCGGAAACTAATCGTACAGTCTTGAATTGAAAAGTTGCAAGTAGGCGTACAGTCATGTCACTCGCGGTGACTGATCAAAACTGTCAATTTTTCGGCATCTAGTCATTTAATCTTGATGAAAGGAAGCCTACGTGCCGGACACACTATTGTTCCTTCCACGCCAACGCAATAATAGACCAGAACTTATATACACAATGAAATATGCGAACACAAAGTCAAATTTTCTATGGCCGTTTCGTCAATTTGGCAGTGATCAAACTGAGAACGAATGCCGAATGCAAGTATACTACACCTTATTTGAAGCAAAGATGATCACAGTAAAAGTAAAAATAACTGTTGCACTCACCCTAAAAATTCCTCCTTCCAAAAACCCGATTTAGAACAAATTTTGATTCAAGATACACGCCGTGGTATGGTGAATTGATACAAATAACTAACTGATCGTCAGCGTACAGATCAGCAACTTCCGTTTCGGCTTACTGTACGCTAGGACACTGTGGTTATGGTTCTGGTTGGGCAAGTAAGTAGGCTGTAGAATAATCGATATGATCGTAATCCCTGGTATATCGACGAGGTTGTCCGCCCAGTTGTTGTTCCGTTTCTGCATCAGCATCCTTGTATACTGATGAACGATATTTAATGCCACACACGGCTTGGTTTACACAACAATACCTTGCAAGGCAGAATGTTAAGTTGTTTCAATGACCGGCTTGCTAACCGGATATGAATCCAATTGATCACATGAGGGACCTTTTTGGACGCATGGCAATGAGAAATCATGTTATCAATAACATTCATGACCTAACAGCCGCTATTTCCCAAGAAATGACGCCGTCGTTCGACATTCCGTCCGGTCGATGCGGTCGAGATTCGTTGTCTTAATTAAAAGAGGAGGACACACACGGTGTTGGACGATATACAGCCATTTTTAGCTCGACTTTTGAAAAAAACGAGAGCTATTGTCATGACCCTAGCGTCGTCGTCGTCGTCGGCGGCGGCGTGATCGTCCGGTTAAGGTTTTTTGTTCAGCTCAGCTTTTTTTCTGTTTTCTATCAGTCGAGCGTCTGTGCCGTACGCGGTGCTCTTATTATATCGATGATTACCACAAGAAACGTGACATCATCTAAATATTGGTACCAAATTCGCATACCTATTTCAAAGAATCTCGTGAAAACAATAGTTTCACAGTTTCTTTTTTGCTTCAGTATATTATAAATGATATTGATGAATTAGACATTGAGGGCGCAAGAGTCTTCCGAGATTTTAGAAAGGCTTTTGGCAATGGTGTAATGCCATTTCAATATGCAGCTTTGCAATCGGTTGGGCTTAAAAGCTTTCTTTTCAAATGATTACAAACAATTAAATACTTATATAAGTTAATGTTTACAATGGATGAAACTCCGGATAGTTTAATAGTTCTAAAGGCACAAGTGAGACGAGTGCTTTATCTGCGTCCTTATGTGTTTTGATAGCGGACGTTTAAGCAATGAAAATGACAAAAATACTAATAATTTTACCAGCATATGTGTAGACATCGATATAACACATTAAAATCTTCTTCAAAAAGTCAACTAGATCATGACAAAACACTTTTCGTTCACAATATAAATCGTTAAATATATTCTCTTCAAATAATAAAAGAGTTTCGGATTCTATTTAAATATCAAAAAGACGGAAGTTATATGGATCGGACGTTCTAAATATAGTCAATTAAAAGTGGGTGGGATATAACGGTCAAAAGAGGTAAAGGCATTGGGAGTTAATTTATAAATGATATTATAACATGTGTTCAACTGGGAAAGAACATGTTCAAATACTATTTTGAATTGGAATAAAAGGAATTTGACGTTTAATGGAAAAACACTGTTATATACTCCATTCTGCCCAAATTTACATATCCAATGCAATCTGCGGTTGCCACACGAAACATTATCGAGATATTAAAAACAAGAGGGCCAGTATCGCTCCACGGCCATCAGGCAAAAATAAAATCGCCAAACAGCCCTGCCCTGGTGGCTATTTTTGTTTACCATCCACCATGGCTTAAAGGAATCTTGTAGAGTGTCACCCAAGGAATGTTTCTGCAAAATTATTTGAAAATCGGCCTGGCACTTTCGGAGGAGAGGATATTTTAAGTTTTCACTATAGCCATATAAGGCAAAATATCCCCACCCCCTGGCAGTCATATTTTTCAACCAATCAACATGGCTTAAAGGAATCTGATAGAGGGTAAGCCTAGGATCATTTCTACAAAATTATTTGAATATCAGCCAAACACTTTCGGAGGAGAAGATTTTTTAAGTTTTCACAATGGTCATATAATGCAAAATAGCCCCGCCCTCTGGCGGCCATGTTTTTCGACCAATCAACATGACTTGAAGGAATCTGATAGAGGGTCACCTAATGAACATTTCTACAAAATTATTTGAAAATCGGCTGAACACTTTCGGAGAAGATGTTTTAAGTTTGCACTATAGCTATATAAGGCAAAATAGCCCTGCCCCCTGGCGGCCATGTTTTTCAACCAATCAACATTTCTTGAAGGAATCTAATAAAGGGTCACCCAAGGAACATTTCTACAAAATTATTTGAAAATCGGCCTGACACTTTTGGAGGAGAAGATTTTTAAAGTTTTCTCTTTAGCCATATAGGCAAAATAGCCCCGCCCTGTGACGGCCATGTTTTTTTACCAATCAACATGGCTTGAAGGAATCTGATAGAGGGTCACCCATGGAACATTTCTACAAAATTATTTGAAAATCTGCTGAACACTTTTGGAGAAGAAGATTTTTTAAGTTTTCACTATAGCTATATAAGGCAAAATAGCCCCGCCCCCTGGCGGCCATGTTTTTCGCCCAATCAACATTTCTTGAAGGAATCTAATAAAGAGTCGCCCAAGGAACATTTCTACAAAATTATTTGAAAATCGGCCTGACACTTTCGGAGAAGATTTTTTAAGTTTTCACTATTTTTTTCTTTTGGTTGCCATGGAAAACAGAATTATGGATGGATAAAAAAAAATGAAGGAATTTAAGAGAGGACATTGAGAGAATGCTTCCTATGAAGTTTCAACCAAATTTGCCAAGTGGATAGGGAGAAGAAGTGGTTTAAAGGAAAAAGTTAACGCACGCACAGACGCACGCACGACGGACAATTCGCTATGACATAAGCTCGACTGGCTTTCAGCCAGTGGAGCTAACAATATATACATCTTCTTATGGAATGGCAAAGATAAAAAATAAAAATTGCTAAATGGAAAATAATCTCGAGGTCTTGACATGATTGATTTGTATTTATGTGTGAAAGGCTGTGTACAGGTGATGTCACACTGTCTGGGAAATGCTTACGCAGAGACCGAATGTTTTGATACAGTATTGAGAATGCACATGGCTGCAACTGTGGTAGACAATAATCATCAATTGGTTACAATGACACTTTTAATCTATCCATCTCGGATAACACCCGTTTATCCACTGTAAGCCCCAGGCCGGTGGGGGTTAGATTACGCCGGTTGTCCGTCCTACATGGGGTAGAAGTCCCCTAATGGATCCGCCTGTTTGCCGTGGGTGGATACTCGTAAGCAGGAAACGAGGATCCTGGCAGTTGAGGGAAGCGCAGGGATCTCCGGCTTTCCAACACACTGCTTTGGCCTCTGCTTCGGTGTAAACGGGAGCCTAGATGGGCCCGGTCTAGTGCAAACGGCTGGTCATATATTATATTTAGGCACACTTTTTCCTTTCTTACAAATACATGTATGTTAATTAACTGTAATGGTGTTAAAATGTCATAAATATCTGTGCATGTATCTACGTATAAGTTTTGTTCTTTTTCACTTGAAAATATTCCATCCGATCGTTTCTTTCATTTCATATACATCAACTTTATATTATATGTGTCATATTTAATTTGCATAAAGTTTACAAGTTATTGTGCCTCGTCTATTATAGGCTAATGGGCTAATTGGATGGCGCGGATGTTTTGGTCGGGGGCACTGACTTGCATGGAGAATCCCTGATATGGGGGACACATCCATGTTCTTCCTTGTCGCACTAACTTATTCGCGGTATCTAAGTATACCATCTGTGTACCCCTGACACGAGGAGCTCAAACCAAAACATGCACACGTACTCCGATATCGACAAACTTAATGGCAACGCTTCAAACCCATGATTTCCCCGCTTTCTATTGATAGAATCAAATTTACCTGAACGGCCTATATCTTCCCTTTCACCTTTCGTCATCCAGAAATGCCTTGTTTCTCTTGCTGGTTCGATTTCGAAACCGGGTGTCCCGGGTTCGATCCCCAGTCGCGGCACTACGGTCCTTGGACAAGGCACATTTTCTTGCCTAGTACTGGTTTGTTTACCCAGGGATCATGAATAATTAAATTTAATTGCGCACTGAATGACCTTAGCTGTCGATGCGCCATAAAACAAAATACATTCATTCATTCTTGCTGGTTCACTTAAGTCTGTCAACAAATTAAAAGCTGGTGCTCTCCTCATTGATGTTGAGAAGAAAGCACATGCCGACAATCTTTTAAAATTAAAAACTTTTTTCAATATCTTTTTATTTTTGCAAAATGCTCCGCCCATAATACTCTCAATACTTCAAAAGGAATTATAAGATGCCCAGATCTTGCAGGAGTTTCTGAGGAGGAAATTGCTTCTGAACTGAATCGTCCATGTCAGAAGGATGACTTCCTACAGGGACAATATCAAGAGACCAACAAACACTTTGGTGCTAACATTCAATACAGCTATTTTGCCAAGATCCCTTAAAGTTGGATATTTGAATGTCCCTGTTGACATGTACATCCCTAATCCCTTGCAATGTTACAACTGTTATATGTATGGCCACCATGAATCCAAATGTCGAAAATCTACAGAAGAAAATATTTGCCGTCGTTGCACTGCATTATGTTCAGAACATGATGCAGATGTGAATGACTGTAAGAATACACTTAAATGTTCAAACTGTGATGGTGAGCATTATTCTACCTCCCGCTCCTGCCTTGTGTGGAAACGGAAGAAGGAAATTGTTACCATCAAATGCAAAGAAGGTCTTTCTGTTCCTGAGGCGAAGAAAATTGTTAAAGCCCGATTCAATTTGACCGTTTCATATGCTAATGTCACCAAAAACCACTCTTCTAAGCCCGTGGACTGATGTAGCTGTTCAAACCGAACCCATTAAAGTTATTGAAGCTAATACAGTTGTTGAACCTCTTAAAGTTATTGAACAAATTAAAGTTGTCACTGAAAATAAAAAGTCTAGACCCAAAACATCAACTTCTAGCTCAAAAGAGTCCGAGACCAAATAAAAACAAAAGTTCAAGTAAAGTGGTTGCGTCGGATCGTATTACCAAGGGATCCGATGACAAAATTATAAACCATAACCGCTACCAGTTTCTTGGTGAAGACATGGAAGCAGAAAATACTATTGCAGATAGTAATAAGCAAGGTAAAATTATAAGATTACCTTTACAAAATGATTAAATCCATACTTCCTATTCTGTGTTCTGTCTTACTCATGTATTCAATGATAATGAGTAACACTATTTTACAATGGAATTGTCGAGGTTTAAATTCTAATTTTGAAGAATTATCCTTACTTATCAATGAATATAAACCAGTAGCACTTTGCTTACAGGAAACTTCCCTGAAAGATTCCGACAAATTTACGCTAAAGTATCACTCTTGTTATCACACAGCCTCTCGGGCTGGTGACCGTGCGTGTGGTGGAGTTGCAGTAGTTGTTAACAACTCAGTGCCTCATAAGCTAATAATATCTATATACAACATTGCAGGCAACTGCTGTTAAAATTTCTTTTAACAAAACAGTAACATTGTGTTCGTTATATCTCCCACCAAGTATGCCGCTAGATGTAGATAAATTAAACTACCTTATCTCTCAACTCCACAAACCCTTCATTGTAATGGGGGATGTAACGACACCAATATAAAGGGTCGAAAGTTAGAAGATTTTATTTCTAAACAAGATCTTTGTCCTTTAAACGAAAAATCATATACATACTTGCACCCTGCTACTGGTTCATACTCATCTCTTGATATTGCTGTATGTAGCCCTGATATATTTGTTGATTTCTCATGGAAGGCTGCAGACGACCTTCATGGAAGTGATCATTTCCCTTTAATTATAATTGAAACTGGACGCTCTGTTCTGGAGCGTCCGAGGCGATGGAGGCTTCACAAAGCGAACTGAAATTTATTCCAGATGCGATGTGAGGAATCCATTACTCCGGATGTTTTTTTCGGATTGTGATGATCCTACACAACGTTTTACTTCAATAATTGATCAGGCAGCTGAAGAAGCAATACCCCAAACTTCGACAACTCGAAAGCGCCCTCACAAACCTTGGTTTGACGAAGATTGCAAAAAGGCTATAAAAACACGCAAATCGGCTCTTAGACAATTTGACCTGAGGCCAACCCAGGAAAACCATGTAAAATTCAAAATAGCTCGAGCAAAAGCCCGCAAAACTATTAAACAAAATAAACGTGCGTCTTGGCGACAGTATATTTCTAGGTTAAATTCTAGATCATCCGTCAAAAAGACATAGGATATGATCAGAAAAATGAATGGCAAGAGATTTTCGATTAGTGTAAATCATCTGAACACCCCAGACGATGTCGCTACTTCAAAGAAGGATATTGCCGATACGTTGGCAGATTCCTTTGCGCAAAAGTCGTCCTCTTCAAACTATTCTCCAAAGTTTCAAAAATTTCAACAACAGAAGGAGAAACACAAATTTAATTTTAAATCAAAGAATAAAGAGTCCTACAATAAACCTTTTACGTTAAAGTAATTAAAAACAGCTCTCAAGAAGTGCCATGATACCGCTGCCGGATCAGATGGTATACACTATCAATTACTGAAACAGTTACCTTGTTTACTTGACGTTTATAATCAGGTTTGGCGAACTGAAAGTCCCACGGGGTCTTGGAAAGAGGCCATCGTTATTCCAATTCCCAAACCTGGTAAAGATACAACTAATCCTGGGAATTATCGCCCTATAGCCTTAACCAGCTGTATATGTAAAACCATGGAAAGAATGGTCAACGACAGACTTGTTTGGTTTCTTGAAAAGAACAAACTTATCACAACTGTTCTGTCTGGTTTTCGTAAACATAGAAGCACAATGGATCATTTGATCCGGTTTGAAACTTTTATCCGTGAAGCTTTTCAGTGAAGCATGTAGTCTCCCGTCTTCTTTGACTTAGAAAGAGCATATGACACGACTTGGAAGTATGGAATAATGAATGACCTCTATGATTTTGGCATAAGAGGTCGCCTTGCTTATTTTATTTCTGCATTTATAACTGACCGTCAGTTAAAAGTTCGTGTTGGTGATACTTTTTCTGAACCACACGAACAGGAAATGGGTGTTCCCCAGGGATGCATCCTTTCTGTTACACTTTTTAGTGTTAAAATAAATAACATTATCAAATCTGTTAACCCTGGAGTTGAATGCTTTTTATATGTTGATGATTTCTGTATTTGTTACAGATCAAAAAATATGCGTACAATAGAAAGACAATTGCAACAAGTTTTGAATAATTTACAAAAATGGTCAAACGAAAATGGCTTTAAATTTTCTAAAAGCAAGACCAAATGTATGCACTTTTGTCAACTTCGTAAACACCACGTAGATCCTGATTTAACACTAGATGGCATTCGTATTGACGTTGTGTCTGAATTTAAATTCCTTGGTCTATTATTCGACCCGAAACTGACTTTTATTCCTCATATAAAGTACCTTAAAAATAAATGCCAAAAAGCTTAAATATGCTACGCGTTGTGTCCCATATGGACTGGGGAGGTGACCGTAAAGTCCTCTTGAGACTTTACAGGTCATTAGTACGATCGAAATTAAGAATATGCGTAGATTGTCTACGGCTCGGCACGAAAGTCATACATTGCAACACTTGATACCATTCATCATCAGGGTTTACGGCTAGCCCTAGGCGCTTTTCGAACCATACCCGTCAAAAGTCTATATGTAGAAGCCAATGAACCATTTTTATATTTACGCCGACAAAAACTAGCTATGCAGTATTTTTTAAAACTCAAGTCTAACACTTCAAATCCCACTCATACAGTTGTTTTTAAGCCTTTATACAAATAATTATTTTTAAAGAAGGAACGGGTAATAAAGCCTTTTGGTATCCGTTACGGCCCAGAAGTCGCTAAACTTTATGTTAATCTTGACGACATCGCGAAGCAGGAGATTTCAGATGCACCGCCTTGGACTTTAAATAGTCCATCTTTCATTTATGATCTTGCGACCGATAACAAGGCCAGCACAGATCCTATTGTTTTTAAATCCAAGTATATTGAAATTAAAAATACATATTATAACTTTGAGCGTATTTATACGGATGGTTCTAAGGTTTTAAGTTGCTGATGGCGATGTGATAACATTTCGATTGCCAAATAATGCTTCTATATTTTCTGCCGAGTTAAAGGCAATTCATTTGGCTTTGGATTATATTGAATCCGAAGGTTATTGGCGATATATTATTTTTTACTGACTCATTGTCTGCTATGCAGGCACTTCAGAATGACAAAATAGATAATTCCATTATTGTTAACCTCCTTTCTAAGTTGTCGCGTATTTGTGCAACAGCACATGTAGTATTTTGCTGGATCCCCAGTAATATGGGCATTCACGGTAACGAACATGCTGACTTGGCAGCAAAGTCTGCTCTTTCACAAGATATTTTAACTTTTAAAATACCTTATTCCGATTTTAAACCTTTAATAAATGTTTTACTTTACGATAAGTGGCAAAGTGATTGGAATGAGCAAGTAAATTATAAACTGCACTCAATCAAGTCAGTACTTGGTGAGTGGCTGCCAGCTTTTAGATCCTGTCGCCAAGAAGAAATTGTCCTTGCTCGTTTACGCATTGGACACACATGGTTAACTCATGCATACTTACTGAAAGGTGAAGAAGCACCTCAATGTATTCCATGTTTTACACAACTTTCAGTACAGCACATTCTTCTGGAATGTGCTGATTTCGCTCCAATACGTGGTAGATTGTTCAAGGCTCAAAGTATGCGTCAGCTCTTTGAGTCTGTCAAACCTGAACTTATATTTGATTTCCTTAGGGAAATTAATATTTTTAATAAGATATGATTATTTCTTAAATCGTGCTTTTGCACATGCATTACTTTTTCAGATCATGTTCCACATTTTCTCAGATATTGTTTATCTTTATGTTAAGTATTACATAGTAGTGTTTGGCTTGTTTGCCTAAATTCTGTTTTACATTGGCTTACATGTCGTTTTATATTAATGTTAAGTATCGCATACATCATGTTTGATTGTTTTGTCTAATAAACTGGTTAGTTATATTTCAATTTTAATTATTTCATCATTTACAGTAAGTAAATTATTAAGCGCCCAAAATGACCTTAGTTGTCGACGGGCCTTAAAACACCATTCATTCATTCATTCATTATCCACTGTAATCTTTTCTTCATTAATATTTATAATATAAACATTCTCTAATGTGGTGACGCTGCTTAGCGCCATATAATGTGCATGAGCAAAAGTGTTGCCAGTGCAATCCACAACTGCTGTCTGGAATGTGCCCCCTTGACAACGGTGGCATGTCTTAGCAGCTGCACATCTTAGAAGAAACTGTGATATCATGACCAAAGCTGACTGGTATATGCCTAATGGAAACTGACTCTTTATTCTGAAAACGGCAGTCCAATGTTTATTCACTTTCTTATTGTACAAACTATTTGTTTTTCTACATTTTTGTTCTTTATCTCAAGCTAATTTCATTGTTTAAGATAAGTCAGATGGACTTTTCTGGATAATCCTTTCTTTAATAACTTCTGTTACATCTCCAAGAACAACATATTTTGCTTTAGAAGAAATCAGTTGTTGGCCTTGGGAATCACAAACCACACTGTTGTGAACGTCTACGTCAGAGTTCGTCAAATATATATATATGTGGTAACAGGAAAGGTAATTAGGATGAAACAGGTCAGAGAGTATTTGTCGCTTCTTCCGGATTTTAATATCTTCTTGTGTATGCTGTGCTTTCCTCAACCTGTTCAGCAGTTCAGCAAATGTCTTTGAATATTTCTGGCGCATAATGTCCTGTAATTCAAAGATTTCAAAGTTCCTGAAAAATCCAACCAGCAAAGACTGGTCTAAGTTGAAAGAAATCACCATTAGCCAAATTGAAATCCCTCCAAAAAAGGATTTTTTATATTATGATCTGCTGGTCTTAAGACGTTGATTTAGAAATGAAAATAAATGGTTGCCCACCATTTAAATTGCATCTATGATTATGAGTTTTACTTCGGAAAACCTTTTCCTTTATGTATTGAGAGTCGTCACTATCAAGAGGTTTGTAAGCAAATGCTTGGTTAGATGGAATCTTTAGTAAAGAGTGTAGAGTATTACCTTTGATAAGTTATGCTGCTTTTCAAGTTGGTGCAGCAAGAAGAACTTTTGGATCATCTGGGTTGGAGCCAGATATAAAGTTGTACCATCTTACGTTATTGAGTTTCTACTGTTCTGCCTACAGAATTGTCTTTTTCTTTTATTTTTAGCTTCTCTGTAATCTCACTACTTCGTTTCTCTATCTTTATTCGAGTTTCAACTTTTCTGCCTTCAGAATTATCTCTTTTTCTCTGATTTCTAGCTTCTCTGTAATCGTCACTACTTCGTTTATATTTATTTTTTTCGAATTTCAACTTTTCTTACGTCATAATTGTCCTTTTTTCTCTGATTTTCAGCTTCTTTGTAATCCTCAGTATTTCGTTTTTCTTTCTTTATTTGATTTGCAACTTTTATTTTCAGCTTCTTTGTATTCGTAATTGCGTCTTTTTTCTATCTTTGTTTTGAGCTTCAACTTATTTGCCTTCAGAATTGTCTCTTTTTCTTTTATTTTCAGCTTCTCTGTATTCATAATTGCTTCTTTTTTCCCACTTTATTTGGGCTTCAGTTTTTGTCTCGCTGCGACGAAGTTGCGAAAGCGAGACTAAGGTGTTGCTTTTCTGGCGGCGGCGACGGCGTCAACTATTTGCGTTTAGCTCAACGTTAAAGTTACATTTGTTTAACTTTTCTGAATAAGTACTGGTACTAGGGCTTTCATTTTTCGAATGTAGTTACATCTAATACCCTTCTTCGCATTGTATGCTAAATATACTGAGTGTGACCATATTTTTGGGGTAAAAAACATGATTTTGGTGGTTTTTGGTTGACTTTGAGAATTGGTCATAACATCCTCATTTTTTGTTAGATCGATTTCAAATTTTGCACACATATTTCATAAATAAAGTACTTCAACATATTAAACGGGTTTTTGGGTCAAACACTTGGATTTTTTCTTTTTCATTTCTTGGATTTTTCAATTTTGCGTTAAGCTCAACGTTAAAGTTTTGATTTTTTTTTCTCAATAAGTACTGGTACTAGGGCTTTCATATTTGATATATAGTGACATCAAATACCCTTCTGCACATTGTATGCTGATGATGCTGAGTGTGTCCTTTTTGGGGGGTAAAACACTTGATTTTTGGTGGATTTTGAGAATTGGACATAGCTACTTCATATTTTGTTGGATTAATTTCAAATTGTGAACACACATTTCATAAATAAAGTACTTCAACATATCAAACAGGTTTCGGGGTAAAACGTTTGTATTTTTATTTTTTTTTGAATTTCTTGTTTAAAAGCCATTGTGTTTAGCTGAAAGTTAAAGTTTTGTTATTTTACTTTTTGTCTTTTACACTTGCATTGATAGTCAAAGCAGGGGACAGCGAGACATTTAATTACGCGTAATTCTTGTCTTTTCCTTTTTTTGCATGTCTGTGGAATGTTTCCGAATGTATTTATTGCTTCTGAAAGATGATGGTTTACTCCATGACCTCTGAACTTGTCTCTGTATTTGTTTGAACAACAGTTCATTCTTACAATTGTTTTGAAATTATGCCGGGATATCATTGAATACCTTTGAACATCAATTACAACCTCATAATGATTACCATGTGTGTGATTCAAGTATAATTGTTTATGATTAGCTATAGCATTTCTGTCATTAAACTAGCACGAATGAAGAAGTTACATTTAAGTATTTATTTCTGCTAGACTCGAATACACTGCAATATGTTTTTATAAATTTCAACTTCAGTAGCCCATATTGAGTTTTGACCTATTGTTTAAGTTGAAAGATATTCAATCATACTCATATCCTCTCGTAAGAAAGTTTGTAGAACGATCTCCATGTGCTTTATCAGTCGCTCACGGAAGTTGTTGTAGTAGCTTTCAGAGCCATTGACCACAACAGATATGCTACGGAATAAATAATTTCCATCACCCTTTATTTTCTTAACAATAGTAGGTTCACTCAGTGGTTTTCGAGTTGTTTTATGTGTATGCGTTGGCACATTCAGTGAAAATAGTCGACATTGTGTCTTTTCCCATTCTGCATGTACAGGTTTATATATGTGTGTCCTTTTCACTTTTTAAAATAGAGACGTATTTTATTGGGACATTGTCCTTATGAGTGTTGTTGTTATAGTTACTAGTAGTAGGTGTATCCTTTTCACATTGACAAGACTTTTTACAAACATGAAAAAGTCTCTTTTGGAAAGTAGCAAATAATGTTTGGCACACTGTGCAGAAAGAACACTTATTATTCCTCAATGTTGTTTCTGACTTGTAATTGTATTGCACAGCTTGCACGTAAGCTTAATGGCACATCGATGCCTGTTCAAGTGGTCTTTTTTGTGGATATTTTTTTTTTTTTTACATAATTTGCAATACAAGCATATCACCTTTAAAACATATACTTACGTACGTGTATGTAAGGAAATCTAAAATTGTATAATAAAAGTGGACTCTTTATAATTTATTATCTTTTGTTTTCTGGAATATGGTTCTTCGTCATTCTGATTCATGTGGTGAACGGTTGGGTGTTTATGTTAATGTCATCATCTGTGTGATTCTTATCATCAGCATCAAATGCTTCATCCTGAATATTGACATCATAAATTTGATTCTTATCATCAGCATGACATGCTTCATCCTGAATATTGACTTCATAAGTTTAATTCTTATCTTCAGCATGAAATGCTTCATCCTGAATATAGTTATGAAGAGGTCCTGGGATTCCTGAATGGCAATTTTGCCCTGAAGTTCTCGCAGCTGTCTTTTGAGCGATGCATTTTCGACCATTGCTTGAAAAAGTTAATTTTTTAACTGCCCATTTTCTTTTTGACACAATGCCATTTCTTTTTTCAAAACATCCTGCTCCTGATCAGATCTTTAGTGTTACGGCTCTAAGGATGTTGCTGTTTCCTCAATATTCTTTTGTTGTTTCAGTTTGTACACTGTCCCTAGAATGCAATTCCATATCTGAAATTGTTTGTATTACTTTATTATTTTCCATGGAGGTTTTCGTCAGAACTAAAAATAAAATGGATAGTGTTAAAAATAGGGTTAACATTTATCAGTATTACATTTTTAATCACTCTGGAGGCAAGAGTAGTGAAATGTCTCTTTCAACATGTAACAAAGTTCAACTGACAGTTTGAAAACTGAATCAATATCGCCGGGGCGAGTTGTGAAGCCGTCATTATTCTTCGAATAGTCGAGCTAAGAACGAAACTTTAACGTTGAGCTAAAAGCAAATGTTAAAACTGACTGACTGAGTCCAAAAATTGCAAATTCTTAAAAAAAGGTTTTCCAGATGTTTGAAATCTTGAATTACTATATTTGATAAATCACAATAAGAAATGACTGTAACAAAACATTATGAATTTATCTCAAATTCTCCAAATCCACCAGTAAATGTTTTTTTACTCCATAAAATATCTCAATCAGCGTCTTCAGCATACAATGTCAAAAAGGGTATAAGATGTAATTATATTCCAAATAGGAAAGCCCTAGCACAAGTATTTATTGAGAAAACGTAAACAAATAAATGAAACTGCCAATTTGCCCTTACACTTTAATCATTTTCGTTACCCCCAACAAGAATGTCACACTCAGCATCTTCAGCATACAATGTAAAGAAAGGTTAATATGTAACTATATTCAAAACATGAAAGCCTTAGCACAAGGACTTATTGAGAAAAGGTAAAAAAAAAAAATTAAAAGCCTTCATTAATCTTCGCATAGTCGAGCTAAAATTATCGCTGTACATTAATCACGTTATCTTCACAATTGAGAGTGAACTTCTTAAATTATAAATATTGTTGTTTTTAAACTTAAACAGTTAATGGCCCCGGTGTGATGCAAACAATGAAAAAATCACGAACATGCTTACTTCCTCATTGCATCACGAATATGACGATGCCAATTTCTGTTGATAGTTTGAATTTTATCACAAAACTCGATCACATGACGTGTTAGGTTATTTTTCCAAGTAAACAAAACTGTTTATTTTCTATAAAGGAATGAAATAGTGGACTACGATCTTCTTCAGCTTTCCATTACAAATATATTCACAGTTCTGGTATATTTAAATAAGTATCAGATATAACGATTTTGGAACTATATGGAGTTCATGACCTTAACAGCATAACTGGATATTAGTGTTCAAGAACAAGTATATACTTAAGCAAATACTTAAGCAAATATACAAATGTTATGTTGTAAAGCCTCATGCCCACATGTTTTCGAAAAATAGTCAAGTCAGACATCAAATTGTCGTCTGTTTACTATCTCATGAACAGTTGCATAGTTAACAGAAACAAACAATTTATGTTTAAACTACATGTACTTCATAATATATTTCCAGCATATCGTATCATCTGTTCAATACATGGAAAATTAGCAATAATAAATGTATAGCATATATGTTCATACAGCAGACCTTGAGCATTTAATTGTAAAGAACTCACTTGTTGTGTCACCTGCGTAGCCTGGTAGGCACTTAGCGATTACTTTTTTTTGTCCGGCGTCTGTCTGTCCGTCACACTTTTTCGTCACGTTTTCAAATAACTTTTTTTCTTCTCGAAGGATTACATTGGAACTTCTGACAAATGTTTATATCAATGTGTGTGATTGGTTCACACAAGGGGGATAATCCAAATATTCTTTATATCAGAGTTATTACCTATTTTCTGTCAAAAATTAAAAAAATCTGACAAGGCCCCGGCAGGTGACACACGTTCTCCGGGGAGCACTCCATTCTAGTTTTGTGTTGCAAATTAATCACATTTTTAACAGTGTGGTATATCCAGGTATACACAAAATCTTTAATTTAATAGCTATTGGTTATAAAATTGAACATAGGAAATATTGTGATAACAACGGGATATTTAGCAGTACGGGTTGTTGTAGCTATGAATCATATTTCTTAGCGAAACATGCGCAAAATACTATCAAATTGTTTTGAAATGTATATATGTTCTACACTAGAAATTTGAATAGCCAATCTAAATGGAGTTTTATTTTGGTAAAATATATTGAATGAATGAATGGTGTTTTAAGGCCCGTCGACAACTAAGGTCATTTTGGGCGCTATATAATTTACTTATTGTAAATTATGAAATAATTAAAATTTAAACATAAATAACCAGTTTATTAGACAAAACAATCAAACATGATGTATGCGATACTTGTAAAAAAGGATTTAGGCAAACAAGCCAAACATTACTATATACTACTTAACATAAAGATAAACAATATCTGAGAAAATGCGGAACAGGATTAGTAAAAGTAATGAATGTGCAAAAGCACGATTTAAGAAATAATTAT
This sequence comes from Serripes groenlandicus, assembly GCA_031761405.1. Lineage (NCBI taxonomy): Eukaryota > Metazoa > Mollusca > Bivalvia > Cardiida > Cardiidae > Serripes > Serripes groenlandicus. The sequence continues at coordinate 100,632,902 of JASEVX010000002.1, forward strand.
ATTTTATTAAAAATATTAATTTCCCTTAGGAAATCAAATATTTGTTCAGGTTTGACAGACTCAAAGAGCTGACGCATACTTTGAGCCTTGAAAAATCTATCACGTATTGGGGTGGTAAAACATAAATATCTGTGGCTAAAGTATCACCAATGTTTAGTTAAGTTGCAACAATGTTTACAGGACTTAGTAATCGACTTATAATTATCGCGATAGAAAATCTATTCATGATCCCTAGTTGAATAACCATTAGCCGAGGAGAAATGAGCCATGACCATTTAAAAATGTAACGAATGTGAGACTTCTGTAAACTGCTAAGTTTGTTATTGTTAATTTTAGCTCACCTGAGCACGAAGTGCTCAGGGCGAGTTATTGTGAACGCCCTGTGTTGTGCGGCCGTCAACATATTCTCCTCAGTAACCAGTGGGTCAATTAGGATGAAACTTCACAGCAACATCTTCTCAATGTCCTCTCAAGAATTCCTTCATTTTTTTTGGATCCATGCAGAATTTTTCGATTCCATGGCAACTTTAAAATGCTTCTACTCAAAAACTGGAAAGCCGATTTTCAAATAATGTTGTAGAAATGCTCCTTGGGTGACCCTCTTATCAGATTCCTTCAAGCCATGTTGATTGGTTGAAATACATGACCACCAGACGCCGGGGCTCTTTTGCCTTATATGGCTTTAGTGAAAACTTTGAAAATCTTCTTCTCCAAAAGTCTCTGTCCGATTTCCAAATAATGTTGTAGAAATATTCCTTGGGTGCCCCTCTATCATATTCCTTCAAGCCATGTTGACTGGTTGAAAATCATGGCCACCAGGGAGAGGGGCTGTCTTTCCTTATATGGTAACGGTTACCATATAAGGAAAGACAGCCCCGCCCCCTGGTGGCCATGATTTTCAGGGTTAAAGATTAGGTGCGTATCTGCTTAAATACGCAATTAAAACCGTTGAAAAAGCAATTATTTAAAAATCGAGAAGTAACAAAAACCAATCGGAAAAGTGTCGGAAAATTGAATTACGCGTTGACTTCAAAATTACCGCGTATCGATAAGCAAACCAATGTTTATTGATGAGTTGTTTATAATTTGTTTATTTGACCAGACTGGTTATTCAATTGTTCATAATTATCCACAAAAACGACCGGGTGTCTTTCCGCTACAGGTTTACGTTAGGTACATAGCGTAAACCAATCAAATTTCTAGCTCTGTTAGACTGGTTATTCATTTATCCGCAAAATACATGTGGTGTCTCAATTTGACTAATATGAAGTGTTCAGTGTGTGTTGAAATGAAATCTTAATTAAATTTATCGAGTGTTTGGGCAAATCAAGGCACCCCCAATATACAGATTTTCAGCATCACCAGGCATAATCAAAGCACTGAGCACAACAATGCATGTATTGAGTCAGAGAAAGCAGTAGTTTGGGACGCAGATAACAAGTGTGGTTTATTATAAAACCAATAAATATAATTTTAGATAGTTTCATTTAAAATATGAATGTGATTTTCTGTTGAATTTAACATCAAATGTATTTCATTAATTTTGTGTTTACTATTCAAACCTTGTATATTAATATGGCCTAGATTCAAACCTTTCTTTTTGAGGCCTAGATTTAATCCCGAATAAGCGAATATTTAACGGATAAATTTAAACTTATTTATTATAAAGCGTATGTATAAGCCGCATTAGGCTATTGTAATATTATTTGGAAAAAAACAACTGTGTATTATATAATAAAAATATAATTCATCGTTTGCAGAAGAGGGCATGTAAACTAATAGTAGAAATAAACTATACCGATTTTGAAAGCGCATTCAAAAATCTAAATATAATTAAATTTGAAGATAGAGTTACATTCAATAAAGCAATAGCAATGTTTGGATGATAGTCCAAATTATCTGCGTGATATGTTTAAGATGAAATAACAAATTAATACAAATACATTAAGATCGGTAACTAATATGAACTTTTTGATTCCCCAAAGTAAACTTAAAATATATAAAAAATAGTTTGTCATATTCCGGTCCTGTAGTGTGGAATAGTCTTCCAAAAGAGATGAAAATGTGTCAGAAGTTAACGTCTTTCAAAAATATGTATTTAAAATGGGCATTTAACTGAAAGAAATGGGTTAATTGCCTTCTGTTCACGTGTTTATATTTCATGTCATTTTATCATGTATATTGTGTATCGTTATTTTATTATGTTTTAGGTTTATATCTTCAACATCTTATTATGCTATTATTGAGGGGCCCAAGGAAGATTAGTGTCCAGTCACTAATTGTGTCACCCTCACAAAATAAAGTCTTTACTTACTTACTAATTACCAACCTCAGTTGGGACTCTGTGTGAAATGCAGTTATCATGATAGAATGGACACTGCATTTGAAAGTATCAGGAAGGAATATATCAAAAGGTTGAAAAAGAACATCAACAACAGGTTGCCATAGGAAGACAGTGCCATATTAGATGAGATCAGCCATGTGTTTGAGCCCACAGTTGTAAATTCATGAACAGAAAATGAATGTAACAAGGCTATTGAATCCCTGTCCACTCAGTACGGGTATGAGAAAACAGTGACAGTCATTGAATGAAATCTTACAGATGGGACTGACGAACATGTCCGTGTAGTCGAGCATTTGCTTGATCAAAAAAAAAGTGCCTAGACTATATGGTATGATAAGAAGCACATACGCTAACATGAGTACTGACAGGCTATTTAAGAGAATACTCTTAATACACAAGGACATTATGCCAAATATAGCCAAACTTTAAAACTAGCACTTTCCTTCAGCACGCAAAACAGACTTAAACCCAAATACAGGGCAGGGCATCCATAGGATCAGAAAAACTAATTATGTTAATGTCAATCAGTATATTAGGACCCAGTGTATCTGCTTATGATCCAGCACCAGCAGCTACTCACTGAATGAGACAAAAGAAGAGAAGGAGGGGGAGATTGTTCAATGAATTTCAATCAAGGCCAGCCAAAATTAATATTTGAACGCCACTGTACAGTAGATTTAAGCAATTGTTATAAATTGTTATTGTGGTAGGCATCCCAATGTCATTGCATAATTCAGGTGAGCGATCTATATCCCTCATGGCCCTCTTGTTTTAACGGTTTTAAGCATTAGTTTGTGTAACCCTTCTTCTGATTTAGGACGCTACGTTTACAGGTCGGTCCCTACAAAGCTGTTCCTAAAATGATGTCATTAGTATATCCAATAAAAACGTTTATTAAAAACAAACAGTCAACTGCATGTCATTGCTGATGGATTAGGCAATCAAGCTAAGCTAACAACTCCGCACATCATATGAATGGAAATACTTGAACTATGTCAATGTTGCCAGACTCTATTGCACCGTTATGCGTTCCAAACTGATGTAACCTACATGCAAATAATATACTTAACAAACAAGAGAGCCATAATGGCCATGTATCGCTCACATGATTAAACATAAATGCATTTTATTATAGAGTAATCATTTATTGACTTGTGTTCCTCAACCGAAATTTCATACCGAAAAATGTATCACTTTCTTTAGAGCAACACTAACATTATTCTGATTATCATACAAGTTTATTAAAGCCACGTCTTTCCTTCTAGGAAATACCCAAACCATGAGTGGAATGAACTCAATACTAGGAAGGTTACTGATATTTTCCTCTATGATTCAATATATATCCTTTCTGCTTTATGCGGAATTTTATATATGATTACGATGCATGCAATCTTTAAAACAATGAATAACTAACATGGAACTGTCGGTGATTATCTCCTGAATTTAAGGGATGTTGTTATTGAAACGCCATAGTGGTAAGTCATATATTTAACCAATTTTGCGAATTAGGCAATCAACTATAATCGTCACTGGTCTTTGTCACATGGTAATTTTGACAGTTTAATTGATCGCATTCTTGTAAATGAATGCAGTTTTTCTCGTTTATAAATAAATTATATCCCATGAGGAAAAGATATAAAGTCTATTTTACCAGCGAAGCAGTAAAGATTTAAATGCTGTGCAAAAAAGAAATATCTTACAGACGTCTTAAAAAACATCCCGTCAAAATTACCAAAAAAATGTATAGATGAAAGTATACTCCCTTAATATAGTTGAAAACATTGTTGAAAAAGCAGGAATTGCACTTCATTGGAGGTTTGCCATTTTGCCAGAATGTTTTAAAAAATCGTTCGCTAGAGATGTGTCAAACTGAATTGATATGAGGGAAACTGTTAGTAAAGCTGTATCCATGGCCGTGTATAGGTCCTTATTATACGCCCGTTTTGAAAAAAACGATCGTATTATAGTTTTACCTGCGGCGTACGGGCGGGCGGCGTCCAGAAAGTTGTCAGCTCAATAACTTTAGAAGCCTTTGTCCAATCATCACCAAATTTGGTCAGAATGTGTATTGGGATATCTCAGACAAGTTCGATAACTAGCCATATCGCTTTAGTTATAGAAATTACCCAAAATTGGTCTTGTCAACTCAATAACTTTAGAAGCCTTTGTCCAATCATCACCACATCTGATCAGAATGTGTATTGCCATAATATCTCGGACAAGTTCGATAACTAGCCATATCGCTTTAGTCAATTGATAGTTATCGCTCTTTAATTATAGAAATTACCTGAAATTGGTCTTGTCAGCTCAATAACTTTAGGTCAGAATGTGTACTGGCCTAATATCTCGGACAAGTTTGTTAACTAGCCATATCGCTTAAGTCAATCGAGAGGGATCGCTCTTTAATTATACAAATGACCTAAAATTGGTCTTGTTAGCTCAATAACTTAAGGAGCCTTTGTCCAATCATCACCAAATTTTATCAAAATGTGTATTGTAATTATATCTCGGACAAGTTCAATAACTAGCCATATTGCTCCAGTCGATAACAAGTTATTGCCCTTTAATTATAGAAATTACCTAAAATTGGTCTTGTCAGCTCAATAACTTTAGAAGCCTTTTTCCGATCATCACCAAATTAAGACAATATATTGATGGACAGAATATCTTGGTCAGGTTTGATAACTTACAACGTTATCTTAGTAACTACACAAGCATGTCCCTCGAAATGGCCAAACCTGCACTAACAGTGTCCGCTCTCTAAATTTGGCTAATGTACAACCAATTATCACTATACTTGGTCTCAAACAAGAGGGCCATGATGGCCCTGGAATCGTTCACCTGATTTTTTTTTTTTCACTTTAGCTATATAAGCCCCGCCCCCTGGCAGCCATAGTTTCCGACCAATTAACTTGGCTTGAAGGAATCTGATAGAGGGTCACCCTAGGAACATTTCTACAAAATTATTTGAAAATCGGCCGGACACTTTCGTAGAAGAAGATTTTTAACTTTTCACTATAGCCATATAAGGCAAAATAGCCCCGCCCCGCCCCTGGCGGCCATGTTTTTTCGACCAATCAACATGGCTTGAAGGAATCTCATAGAGGGTCATCCAAGGAACATTTCTACAAAATTATTTGAAAATAGGCCTGACACTTTCGGAGGAGAAGATTTTTTAAGTTTTCACTATAGCCATATAAGGAAAAATAACCCCGCCCCCCCCCCCCCCCCCCCCCCCCCTGGCGGCCATGTTTTTTGACCAATCAACATGGCTTGAAGGAATCTCATAGAGGGTCATCCAAGGAACATTTCTACAAAATTATTTGAAAATCTGCCAACCAGTTTGGGAGAAGAAGAATTTTGAAGTTCTTTTCATTTCGTTGCCATGGAAACCAGAATTCTGCATGGATCCCAAATATTTGAAGGAAATCTGGTGAGGTCATTGAGAGGATGCTTTCTGTGAAGTTTCATCCAAATTGACCCACTGGTTACTGAGGAGAAGAAGTTGACGCACGACGCACGATGGACGACGGACGCCGGACAAAAGGCGATCACAATAACTCACCTTGAGCAAAGCTCAGGTGAACTAAAAAAACCAGGACGGGCGTATGTTGTGACATTTGGCGCTCTTGTTTCTACATGCATACAGAAAGAACAACACTTCTTCGTCGAAATACTGTAGGGCAGAGTGGATAGCGTCAGGGAATTGGCACCGGCCGTCCCGGGTTCAATACGTCGTGGGTGAGTGCATTTAGTTTAGGAAGTAGTTTAGGAAGAAACGGAGATAGTGAGACAGTTTTGTCTTGTCAGCTCAATAACTTTAGAAGCCTTTATCCGATCATCACCAAATTAAGACAATATATCGATGGACAGAATATCTTGGTCAGGTTTGATAACTTACAACGTTATATTAGTAACTACACAATCATGTCCCTAGAAATGGCCAAAACTGCACTAACAGTGTCCGCTCTCTAAATTTGGCTAATGTACAACCAATTATCAATATACTTGGTCTCAAAAAAACCAGGACGGGCGTATGTTGTGACATTTGGCGCTCTTGTTTCTACATGCATGCAAAAAGAACAACACTTCTTCGTCGAAATACTGTAGGGCAGAGTGGATAGCGTCAGGGAATTGGCACCGGCTGTCCTGGGTTCAATACGTCGTGGATGAGTGCATTTAGTTTAGGAAGAAACGGAGATAGTGAGACAGTTTTAACCCAGATTACCCTCCCTTTACCAAGGTTTATGTATTATGGGATCATGAGGTTGTTAACAGTCACCAAGCTATAATTGAAATTACAGCGTAAAAATACTATAATGTTTTTAAAGTTTGACATATTTTGGTAATGATACATAACATAAATAAGGTTTGACCGTTATGACGCGGAAGTTATTTACCAGTTACGTGCAGTACTGTCTCTATAAAAGTTATTCTCCTTTATGAAATAAATTGTGTTTCCTTGGAAAAATGTTGAAATATGTTGTTGGCAACTTTCAGAGAAAGGTGACCAAGTTCTTACACACAATATTTTCAAATATTGCAATTTTTAAGAGTTACAAATGAAAATGGTTGACCTTAATACACTCAATAATTAATGCGAATAACTAATGTGCCATGGTGTTTTACAATATATTTGATACGGACACTGATTTGAACATTCAAAGTTTACAAATAAAATTATGTCGAATTATGTTGAAATAACTGAAACTAACAACAAAATGAATCCAACGACATTGTTTTTGTCAATAAAGAATATTGATTTTTTTTTTTGTAAAATAAACGTAGGTTGTTCTAAAATCAAGAGCGAATAGCTGGTAAGTGTTATACATAATTTCAGCAATTAATCAGTGAAAATTCAGCATTGATGACCAAACAACGGAAACGTCTTATCCCCATTTAATATTACCTGCTATCTTTTACTGACAAAAGTATATGCATGTGTGCACAATCAATCTTTAGGACGCTTGTCAACTACATCTAATATTGTCATGTTTGGCGCTTCGCTCAAGATGTAATATTCATTCATTTATTACACTATTGTTAACACTGTTAATCATGCATTGTCAATAACAATATAACTTAATCGTGTCTTTGTTGGGTAGATCTAGAATTCGTATCGACTTCTTCTGCAATCCGCCAATGGTGATATACAATTTCAAGGCAAATTCGTGTCAACTTTGGAATGACGGTTTACTTACTTTTATGTTCTATGTTTTCTCAACTATTCAAATTCCATAAACAAAACATAAAATGGAGGACGTATCATATTTTGCTTGAAATTGAGTTATTAAGGAAATTAATTTAAATACATAACGGTTGGTTTCAAGTATCAGCTGCACAGGTATACAGATGGTTTTGAAATTATGATTGTTTTACAAGCTTAAACCCAATCGACAATTCGGACTTTAAGAAACAATTCCAATTTGCATTTTGTTCTGCCTACACATACACACGCGCGCGCGCGCGTGCGTGTTTCAATATGTATTAAGTACGCCACACCATAACTGATATATACTGCAATTATATTGCCTGTGGTCCTGACGGCTGGTGTAATTGCCACTGTTGTTAACTCTCAATTACTACACAAGTTAACACGAGCTGTCGGAGGACAGCGCGCTCGACCAAATGCTGCTTATTCACATGAAGCACTATTTCATTATATTGCACTTAAGTACTTTTAAATTATATATACTCTATATGTAAAAGCAACTGAGTAGATACATACATTTAAATATATATAATTTATCAAATTTCTTAAGTCAATCAAGGGCAATAACTCCATATTTAATATACAATGGAGTTATCTAACCTAATTGTGTGGTCCTTAACAAATGTGTGAAGTATGAAGTGATTTGAATGAAGGGTAATGAACGATCACAATAAGAAAGGAACATAACCAAAAATGATGAATTCATCTCAAATTCTCAAAATCGAACAAAAATCATGTTTTTACCCCAAAAGGTCACACTCAGCATCTTCAACATACAATGTGAAGAAAAGTATTATATACATGTCATTCAATTCCAAATATGAAAGCCCTAACACAAGTACTTATTGAGTAAAACAAATGAAGATGCCAACTTGCCCTAAAACTTTTACCACCCCAAATCATGTCTTTTACTCCAAAAAGGACACACTCAGCATCTTCAGCATACAATATGAAGAAAGGTATAAGTTGTAATTATATTCCAAATATGAAAGCCCTAACACAAGTACTAACTGAGAAAAATTCAAAATAAAATGAAAATTCTAACTTGCCCTAAAACTTTAACCACCCAAAATCATGTTTTTTACCCCAAAGAGAAGGTGACACACAGCATCTTCAGCATTCAATGTGAAGAAAAGTATTAGATGTAAGTATATTCATATATGAAAGCCCTAGCACAAGTACTTATTGAGAAAAATTAAAAAATTAAATGAAAATCCCAACTTGCCCTTAAACTTTAACCACCGAAATTCATGTTTTTTACCTAAAAAAGGTCAAAATCAGCATTTTCAGCATCCATTATGAAGAAAGGTAATATATATAATTATATTCCAAATATGAAAGTCCTAACACAAGTACTTATTGAGAAAAAGTAAAAAGAAAAAATGAAAAACCCAACTTGCCCTAAAACTTTAACCACCCCAAATCACGTGTTTTACCTAAAAAAGAAGGTCAATATCAGCATCTTCAGCATAAAATATGAGGAAAGGTAATATATATAATTATATTCCAAATATGAAAGCCCTAACACAAGTACTTATTGAGAAAAAGTAAAAAGAAAAATGAAAATCCCAACTTGCCCTAAAACTTTAACCACCCAAAATCATAGTTTTTACCTCAAAAAGAAAGTCAAAATTAGCATCTTCAGCATATAATATGAGGAAGGTTAAATATATGTAATTATATTCCACATATGATAGCCCTGATACAAGTGCTAATGGAGAATTTTTGGCCGGATTGCTCAAGCAATTCCGGTCTATAGATTGGCGATGTCCGTCTGTCCGTCTGTCTGTCTGTCTGTCCGTCAACATTTTGGTTAAAGTTTCAGGTTAGGCAAAATGGTTAAAGTTTCTGGTTAAGCAAAATCTCAGACATGGAAAGAGCTACAAACTTGAAAATTGGTCTGTGTGTAGCCACTAACATGTTCTTTTGACTTCCATGATAACTCTTCACCTTCACCTTGCTATTGCCCGTCTGTCTGTCTGTCTGTCCGTCAACATTTTGGTTAAAGTTTCTGGTTGAAGCAAAATCTCGGACATGGAAAGAGCTACAAACTTGAAAATTGGGCTGTGTGTAGCCACTAACATGTTCTTTTGATTTCCATGATAACTCTTGACCTTCATGTTGCTATTGCCCGTCTGTCTGTCTGTCTGTCTGTCTTCTGTGTGTCTGTCTGTCTGTCTGTCTGTCTGTCTGTCCGTCAACATTTTGGTTAAAGTTACATCACAGCAACTTGCGTTTTAATTTGCTTTCTACAGTTTTATAGTTATATCACGGCAACTTGTGTTTTAATTTGCTTTCAACAGTTTTATAGTTATATCACGGCAACTCGCATTTTAATTGGCTTTCAACAGTTTTATAGTTATATCAACTTGTGTTTTAATTTGCTTTCAACAGTTTTATAGTTTTATCATGGCAATTTGCATTTTTATTTGCTTTCAACAGTTTTATAGTTATATCATGGCAACTTTCGTTTTAATTTGATTTCAACAGTTTTATAGTTATATCACGACAACTTGCGTATTAATTTGCTTTCAACAGTTTTATAGTTATATCACTGCAAATTGCGTTTTAATTTGCTTTCAACAGTTATATAGTTATATCACAGCAAATTGCATTTTACTCCCCTTTCAACAGTTTAACAGTTATATCACGGCAACTTGCGTTTTAATTTGCTTTCAACAGTTTTATAGTTATATCAACTTGTGTTTTAATTTACTTTCAAAAGTTTTAAAGTTTTATCATGGCAACTTGCGTTTTTATTTGCTTTCAAAAGTTTTATAGTTATATCATGGCAACTTTCGTTTTAATTTGATTTCAACAGTTTTATAGTTATATCACGACAACTTGCGTATTAATTTGCTTTCAACAGTTTTATAGTGATATCACTGCAAATTGCGTTTTAATTTGCTTTCAACATTTATATAGTTATATCACAGCAAATTGCGTTTTACTCCGCTTTCAACAGTTTTATAGTTATATCACATCAACTTGCGTTTTAATTTGCTTTCAATATTTTAATAGTTATATCACAGCAAATTGTGTTTTAATTTGCTTTCAACAGTTTTTGGCTGGATTGCTCTAGCAATTACGGTCTATAGATTGGCGATGTCTGTCTGTCTGTCCGTCAACATTTTGGTTAAGTTTCAGGTTGAGGCAAAATCGGTTAAAGTTTCAGGTTGAGGCAATCTCAGCACTGGAAAGGGTTACAAACTTGAAACTTTGCCTGAAGGTAACCAGTAACAAGTTCTATTGATTTCTATAGTTACTTTGACCTTGACATTGGTTTGTCGATTTTCAAGGTCAAATTGCCGACAATCCGGCCTTACCGTCTTCAGCGGTTTCTTGTTTTAAAATTAAATGAAAATCCCAACTTACCTCAAAATGAAGGTCAAAATAGCATCTTCAGCATACAATTTGGGAAAATGTATAAGTTGTAATTATATTCCAAATATGAACGCCCTAGCACAAGAACTTGTTGAGAAAAATTAAAAAATCCCAACTTGCCCTAAAACTTAAACCACCCAAAATCATGTTTTTTACCCCAAAAAGAAGGTCGCACTCAGCATCTTCAGCATTCAATGTGAAGAAAGCTAAAAGGTGTAACTATATTCCAAATATGAAAGCCCTAGCACAAATACTTATGAATGAAAATGCCAACTTGCCCTAAAACTAAGAGTAGTCAAGCTCTCATATTCTTCGAATAGTCGAGCTAAAAATGGTCAGATTTTTTTTAAATACATGAAAGATATGTCGAGAAACGCTTTACACATGCATTGTGTTTTCCTCTGAGAGTAACATCTACCAACTCTGGCGATGGGTTAAAAGATTCAAAGATATATCTCTCTAAACACTTTTAAACTTATCTGAGGTTTTTTTGATAAGCCCCTGAATATGTTATCCTACCAAAGCCGATTGTACTGATGAAAGGAAAATGCCATCACCGAGTAAGCACTATCTTGGGATTCTAGTAGGATACAAAGGTAACACAAATTAAAAAACAAGTCAGATATCCAACGGTTTATGGTATTTGTGATTTGTTACTCTATGTAAATATTTAATGAAGACAATATGTTATGCATAACTAGGACACAAAAAGTCATGATTCCTAAATACATCTGACATAATCCATAATGAGACTTATTTTCAATATTGAAGGCGGTTTTTCTTTTACATTATCAAAGCAAAATTAGTGGTAATTCATCTCACGTGTGTGTCTTAAATTTACAAATGCAGAACAAGAACTGCGAAACGAACGGTTCTCGCCAATTAGTCATAGAAGGTTTCAAACGTCTGAAAAACAATCTTTACTTGGATCTGGGGCTGTATTCCAGTACGATCTTAAGTTTTTCCTCAAATTTAAGAAAATGTTATTTTTATTTCCTTAGCTAAGAAAATAAATTTCTTAAACTTATGTCGTATTCCAAAAGCATCTTAAGATTTTCTTACGTAAGATATTTTTTATTTTAAGAAATAATCTTAAGTAATTTTCCATTTCCGGTTTTCGTAATTATCGGTTTATCCGCCGCTCAAAATAGTAACGCAAGTCTAAACATACATACACGAGCGCGCGTGTTGCGATTGCAGACGAATCTGTTTACAAATATGGCGACTAGTGGAACGAAGAAACCCCGATCATCGAACTTCTCCCTGAATGATTGCCTCGTCCTGGCAGAGATAAATGGGCGAGGAAAGTAGTGTGAGAGGTTTATGCTTCCACGCTTACTTGAAGCATATATTTACGAACAGTAAGTAGATTGTTTATCTTTGTAAACATTTAAACTGATTACTCGGAGCTGCGTTCGCTGAAAGTTTGTCTTTCTGTGTGGAATATCAAACCTATTTTTTCTTGCTTTCCTGTCACTATTCCGTTGGGATTTAAACTGTTCACATATTTTACATTACCATTGCTGTTTGATAGAGTTCCTTTTGTTTTTGACCCTTTTGCAACGAGTATTGAAGCAGATGGATAGCAAAATATTTCTGCACTCAAGACATTGCCAATTTTCTATGACAGCCTGTGAAATTCGCAGTGGTCCTATGATCCCTGACCAGTACCATTTTGCTCGGATCAGTGTAAACGTTCCTTAGGCTAGTCCTATGTTACATGTAGAATATAGCATAACTGAACTAATAACATTCAGGATTTTCAGACTAGTGAATTTTAAAAACTTAATTTAAATTACTGCTATGATAACCTTGAAATACATCTTCTTAGCATCACCTCTAAAATATACAATGTTTACTATTTTGCAGCTATAACATCAACATCTAAGCGGGAGAAATGGGCTGTTATTGCCTCCCATTTCAAGGCAATGGCAGAGGTGCATAGAGATGTCCCTTCCCTACAAAAGAAATGGGACAATTTGGTGCATGTATATGGACTTTATGCAAAGTCAACGGATGACAGGTAAAAAAACAAAACATGGAGAGATAAATAAATGTACATGTTACGTTCATTGATATCAACTCTTAAACCCGGTTTTGCTGCCATGCACATCTGATATGCTTAATTGACTGAATTCTGTAACCAAGTTATAAAACAGTAACAAACATGATATTATTCCATTTGAAAAATGAAAATGGATAGCTTCTATCTTCAAGGTTTCTATTCGTTTCTTTATAATTTCACTGTCCATGTTCAAGTTGGTTTTAAAATATTAGTTGACCGGATTTGTCTGCTGGACTGATCTCAAAGTGTTTACTTACATTCTGTAGCTCTCTTAAAACAATATACATACATGTACTATGTGTATATATAGTGTTGCCTTTAAAATTTATTTAAAAAAGGATGAATGGATGGAGAGATAGTTTTGTGGTATGAGTAAGAGAGTCTGACACGTAAACAGTGATGGCACTGAATATTCATTTAAGAACAGTTTAATGTACTTATTATTTCAGGAGGAGGTCCAAACCAAAAATCCCTCTCCCTACTGACAGAGGTAGTGATGGATGTGGTTGGCAGGACAGCTGCCAACACATTAGGGGTAGCTGCTTGCAGCATGGACTCGAGCATGCTTCTGCTTAACCAGCTATAGTAAGTTTATCATTATTTTATTTATTTCATGTAAAGGTTTTTTCCTGATGTTCAACTGTACATGACTTAATGATAAGGTTAAAGCATATGCACATCAAGTGTGATTTTTTTTCTGAGTAAACAAAGTTGTGTGCTACAAATAAACTTGATGGTGTGCAATTTATTCCTCATTATTAATTGTTTCTATTCGTGCATATATGAATAGTTAAGTAAATTCAGCAAGCGAAATAACAACATTAAAATCGCCCTAGCAGAAGTCTGAATCACCCTGGCAAATCTTGTTTAATCCCACTGGATGACCTCGGAATAATATCACAACTGTGAATATCATTTAATAATACACAATGAGAGATTAATTCATTGTATTACAGTTTCATATAAAAAGGAAAATACTTTTTATAATAAATGTAATATTTTGTTTTGTATAACAGTGCCACTACCCCTTCAACCTCTGTCAGCAGGGAGACACTGAGCAACACTGAGTCAAGGTATTCATATTAAATTTTATTACTTTGACTATGGGCATGATATTTTCATTAACATTTTCCATTAAATGATAACAGTTTTTAGCTCCACTGGCTGAAAGCCAGTCGAGCTTATGTCATGGCGAATTGTCCGTCGTGCGTCCGTGCGTGCGTGCGTGCGTAAACTTTTTCCTTTAAACGACTTCTTCTCCCTAACCACTTGGCCAATTTGGTTGAAACTTCATGGGAAGCATCCTCTCAATGTCCTCTAATAAATTCCTTCAATTTTTTTTGATCCATTCGAAATTCTGGTTTCCATGGCAACCGAAAGAAAAAAATAGTGAGAACTTAAAAAATCTTCTTCTCCAAAAGTGTCAGGCCGATTTTCAAATAATTTTGTAGAAATGTTCCTTGGGTGACTCTTTATTAGATTCCTTCAAGAAATGTCGATTGGTTGAAAAACATGGCCGCCAGGGGGGCGGGGCTATTTTGCCTTATATTGCAATAGTGAAAACTTAAAAAATCTTCTTCTCCGAAAGTGTTCAGCTGATTTTCAAATAATTTTGTAGAAATGTTCCTTGGGTGACCCTTTATCAGATTCCTTCAAGAAATGTTGATTCGGCGAAAAACATGGCCGCCAGGGGGGCGGGGCTATTTTGCCTTACATAGCTATAGTGAAAATTTAAAAAATCTTCTTCTCCGAAAGTGTTCAGCCGATTTTCAAATAATTTTGTAGAAATGTTCATTGGGTGACCCTCTATCAGATTCATTAAAGCCATGTTGATTGGTCGAAAAACATGGCCGCCAGAGGGCGGGGCTATTTTGCCTTATATGACCATAGTGAAAACTTAAAAAATCTTCTTCTCCGAAAGTGTTCAGCCGATTTTCAAATAATTTTGTAGAAATGTTCATTTGGTGACCCTCTATCAGATTCCTTCAAGCCATGTTGATTGGTCGAAAAACATGGCAGCCAGAGGGCGGGGCTATTTTGCCTTATATGACCATAGTGAAAACTTAAAAAATCTTCTTCTCCGAAAGTGTTTGGCTGATATTCAAATAATTTTGTAGAAATGTTCCTAGGCTTACCCTCTATCAGATTCCTTCAAGCCATGTTGATTGGTTGAAAAATATGGCTGCCAGGGGGTGGGGCTATTTCGCCTTATATGGCTATAGTGAAAACTTAAAATATCCTCTCCTCCGAAAGTGTCAGGCCGATTTTCAAATAATTTTGTAGAAACATTCCTTGCGTGACACTCTACAAGATTCCTTTAAGCCATGGTGGTTGGTAAAAAAATAGCCACCAGGGGGGCAGGGCTGTTTGGAGATTTTATTTTTGCCTTATGGCCGTGGAGCGATACTGGCCCTCTTGGGCCTCTTGTTATGAAAGTAGTATGCACTGTCGTTGGTGGTTGACAAGGTATGTCACTGGGGATGTGATGCACTATATTTCTAAGGGTTGTGGTCAATACTATGAACACTATATTGTCATTCAATATTTCAATTCTCTTTCACATAGTTAGTACATGTACACAAGGTTTATCAATTTACCTAATGTCCTTAATATCACAAAGTTATGGTTAAACTAGTGCAGAGTATCAAGCTTAGTTCACCAAGCTTTATATTCTATCATTGAGCTATCATATAGAGTAGCAAAGTATTTCCCAAAACTCATAGACTTGTCAATTTTCCTACATGTATGTAAGTATACTTTATTATTTATCGCAGTTCTATTTAACAAATCAGCCTTTTTTGTCATTCCATCGATGGTCTCACCAACCAAGTGACAAATTAGTTAAATTAGGATTGAAAGAAACCATGATTCAACAACAAAAATGGTTTTCTTTACCCTCGCCATGCAGAATTAACTATTTGGCGAGCATCCACCCATGATTCAGACAAACTAGTAGCTTATGTACAGGTGTGAAATAAAACCCATTAATATAATGTTTAGTCTAAATCACATTTCTACAATAACAAAGCAGTCTTGGGAGAATTGACACAAATACTTTAAATAAAAAAAAATCTGTAGTATGATTGTTATGAATTTACAATTAAATCTCCTTGTAAAATTTACCATTTCCCACATATAGATGCTTTCTGATGCCTATGCAGCAGACGCCTTGAAAACAATGTGAAAAAAGGAGTAATTGCTTAAAACAAGTATTTTATCTATTTGCTACAATGTTTTCAACCTTTTTCAGCACTTATACATAAAGTAATAGAGAGTTTTCATATTTTTGCCTAGAAGTTATCAAAGTCACCTGCTGCAGATTTGTCGTATGTGGGAAACGGTTAAATAAAATTTATATAAAAATACCAATATTTCGATACCAAACATGAATATATAGATATTCAGCCAACTACAATTATTTAAGGTAAATGTGCCTGATCATAAATTATAAATTAAGACATTTAAGGGTATTACCTTTCACTTGTAATTTGAATACACTGAACTCTCTACAGCAACCACTAAAAGAAAACACATTGGTGCTTGTTTACACAGATGGCAGATTTCTGCATTCCTTATGTCCTGTATTAACCCTTTCCCTCATATAGACGCTTTCTGACGCCTCTGCAGCTGAAAGCTTTTTGAAAACATAGTGACAAAAGAAGAAATTGTTCAAAACAAGCAATTTCTCCTTTTACCACAATGTTTTCCACTTTTAGTCATAGGTTTTCCTTCCAATTAGAGGTTTTCTATTTTTTGACAAATATGTCCAAAGTCGTCTGCTGCAGAATTATCGTATGAGGGAAAGGGTTCAGCTGCCACCTGTCTTCTAACTTTGAAAATATCTAAGAAAAATATGGAAAGATACTATAAATGAAAGTTTATTTATTTAAAAGGGTTGCAAACATTGTGACGTCTGCTGGAGAGGCGTCAGAAAGCATCTGTCCTACTGCTTACATTCAGGCAATGGAATGGTTTTATCAAATAATCTAGATTTTAGAGTGAACAATATCTTCCTTATAATGATTAATATTTAGAAAATGTATAAAACTGAGCAATATTTATTTTTTCTGTCTATTTCATAGACTGGTAGAGCACATAGAGACAGGTGGCTACAGCAGGGTTTATTAATGATTTGTCAAGACAGCCAACAACAATGTTGACAAGGTATGATGTTTTATTTGGTCAACCATTGAAATGCTGTAAGTGAAATATAAAATGTATGTCAAAGCAGCTGCAGTTAATAATTTGTATTACATTTTCACATTAATAATTACAGGATATATATAATCATGTTATGACATTTGCATTTAACCCTTTCCCTCATATAGACGCTTTCTGACGCCTCTACTGCAGACAGCTTTTTGAAAACATAGTGACAAAAGAAGAAATTGCTCAAAACGAGCAATGTCTCCTTTTGCCACAATGTTTTCCACTTTTAGTCATAGGTTATCCATTCAATTATAGAGATTTTCTATATTTTGACAAAATATGTTCAAAGTCGTCTGCTGCAGAATTTTCGTATGAGGGAAAGGGTTAATGAAGACTCAGACACAAGGTTTTACCTTTAAAAAATATTTAACAGTGTTTAAAATTAAGGTTTGCAATCTGGTTAACCAAAATCGATTCAATTCAATGTTCCATTCACAAAGGCAAGACATTTAAGTCAAATTTAAAGCGACAGACAACAAAGTAATTTATAAGTCGAAAAAGGGTCATAAAAAACCTTTACTGAATTATGCACTCTTGGCTGTTTGTGGGGGTAAAGATGGTAAAAAGATTTGTGTAAGTGTTTAAGTTATATCTTTAATTGTTTTGAAAAAAATTGATTTGGTATGAATAATTTAACCAAAATTCTAAATCGAAAAGGGGCCATAATTCTTAAAAGAAACTTGACAGAGTTATGTACTCTTGTCTGTTGGTTATGATGGTGAAAAAGTGTTGTAAGTTTCAAAGCAATACCTGTAATGATTTTGAAAACAAGAATTGTCAGATGACAATGGAGCTCGCCTAGGGGTGCTGTTTATAAAGTGGTATTTATATTTGTTCTCCATAAAAAAATGTATATGCAGGGTATTGAAAAGTCACAAGAGTAAATATTTTATATATATATATATATATATATATATATATATATATATATATAAGGCACAGGGCATCAATCGCACATAAAGGCCCCCGGTTTGCATTCAATGCATAGACCATTGAGTAGTGGACTCGCCTCTCCAGACCAATATACAAAGTAGAGTAAGTCGATGGAACACATCGCATGATATACGCCTTGTGCTTTCAAACTCACCGACAGCACATTTTAAAAACATTATATCATTTTGCCCCAAATTTTGAGTTCTAGGTCAGATTTTCAATCTCATTATTATTTATTTATTGTTGTGCTCATCATTATTTATTGTTGGAACACACATATATATATGACATTAGTCCGAACCCTAAATACTAACTCATCAGTGCCAAGCGCCAAAGCATCAGTCTAGAGAGTCCCTGAACTATTGACACACTTAGTGGCCACCTCTCCTCAGTCCGGACCCTCAAAACCAACTCATCAGCGCCGAGCGCCAAAGTATCGGAATGGGGGCTCGAACCAATGAAAGTTAGCCAATAATTTAATTCTTTCCAATAGTCTATTTAGCTATTTATTTATCATTGTGCTCATCATTTATTTACATAGTCCCATCATCACTCCTATGTGCAAATCCTTCTGACTCATGGAGGTAGTAGACGATCATAGTGATTTCCTCCAGTGTGGTGCATGTACAATGATCCATGAAGTGGTACTCCGTCAAATGGTGGGTCATCTGAGTGGTCTGCTCATCATATATTTATCGTTGGAACACACATATATATTTGACATTAGTCCGAACCCAAAAGACTAACTCATCAGCGCCAAGCGCCAAAGCATCAGTCTAGAGAGTCCCTGAACTATTGACACACTTAGTGGCCACCTCTCCTCAGTCCGGACCCACAAAACCAACTCATCAGCGCCGAGCGCCAAAGTATCGGAATGGGGACTCGAACCAATGAAAGTTAGCCAATAATTTAATTCTTTCCAATAGTCTATTTAGCTATTTATTTATCGTTGTGCTCATCATTATTCATTTCCTGTCACAAATATTAGAAAAAATGCACTTGACCGCCTTGGTTCTTAGGCAACATTCCCAACCAGTTTCATCCATCTGCAATGACTTGTGAAGAAAGTGTTGTAACACAACCTACAAGTAAATAAGTGCACCGATTCAGTAGTAAACTTACAAATGTAGTGGGATTGCATGTCCTTCATATATTCATTGCAGTGTGGCCCACACAGCTTTGTGATCAGAGAAGTAACTCTCCATCACACCCACTTCAATTTCCTCCTGATCAATGTTTGTGTACAGATGGTCGAGAAGTGAATGGTAGTCTGTAGTAGGTCCACTTATGCACTGTCTGTAGTTCTGCATTGTGTTCAATAGTTCGTGATTGGGGTTTTTCAGCAAGTCAATATTGAAGTCTCCAATAATGATGACTTTATCTGTCTTTATCTTACTCAATACACTCTCTTGTAGTACATGTTTAAGATGTTGATATTTCAGTTTGGGAGATGAATACAGAGCCACAACAGTTAAGTTTTGGATGCCAGTATCTATAGTAAGTATGGTGTACTCCAAGGCTGATCCCTGTTTGTCGTCAAATGATCCATGGTTGCTGTGTACCAATGGACAGCGAGGATGGAGAGCAGTACCATACGCTGGTCTTGTTTTCCCTGCAGATGGCCAATCAAATCTTTTGAAGATATACCCAGGCAAGGAAAAGCGATCATCGGCGTCGTCTTTTATCAATTTTGTCTCCACATAGATGTTCAAATGTGTCGCAACATAGTTCTGGTTTGACTGTATATCAAGGATGTGTTTGCTGATAGATCTAATATTTTGGAAGATCAACTTGAATGATGAGTTCTGGTCATTGTACAGTAACTTGAGTGGCATTTCGATGGTTCTCTCTCTCACAAGTCTTTTCATCTCCTGAACAACATCTTTGTTAACAGATATACTTTTCTCGTTCAAGTTTCTTATGAACAAAGACTCTAGGTTTGTAACTCTGCTCATTGCAACATAATGAGAATGGCAAAATGAATAACCACTAAGATCAATGACTGCAGAATCCATGGTACTTCCTTGACATCTGTGTGCAGTTTTTGCAGATGCAGCTCGTAGAGGAAATTGTTCACGCATTACTTGAGCACATTTGTATTGTCCAACATTAAACTGTCTTTTGATTTTGGAAACTGGTGTCCAATCGGAAGAGATTCCAGTTCTGTACAGATTGCCGCTGGTGTGTCTTAAAGCTTGACCTACTCTTTCATGTCTAAATTTGACCCATATATATGAAGGTCTTGAGTTGTCATCTGCTGTGACAGCCATAACCTGCCCTGGTGCACCATTCACTAGTCCATCATCTACATCCACATTACAGCACATTTCTATTCGCTGCCCAATGGCAGTTGACAGTGTTTTGATGAGCCCCATGGTCTTGCTTGAATCCTCGGACACAGCATTCTTTATCTTTGCTTTTAGTTCAGACATAACATCTCCAACAACTACATCCCAAGCATGGATAGTGATTCTTTGAGATTCAGCAGATTGCAGGTGAACTATGCTGTTGTGAGATTTGACCATGTTATTGTTGGTAAATATATGTGTGACTTGCATCGGGTAGCTCTTGGAGGTGATATCACTGCTGATAAGCCTTGTCTTCAGTAACTGAATGTCGTCCTTTGTATGTGTTCCTTGACGAAGTCTGTTGAGTAGGTGAGCAAATACTGCATCTCCTTGCTGTCTCATGATCTGATCTAGTTGAAACATATGGAAGTGCTCTTGCCACAAGTTTGTAGCCATGGGGCCATAGCCATCTGTTAAGTTTTTAAATATCCATCCATCCATCACTCGTTTCAGTTGGAAAAAGGTCTCCTACTGCAATAACCGATATTCCACCAAAGTTTTGAGAATTGCCCATAATTTGTTGCAATCTTCTATTGATGTAACTGAAAAGTTTGTTGCCGACCATAGTGAATTCAGAGTGATATGTTAAACGTTAAACGCAAACTTTAAACCTTATAACTGAACCAAGTAGAAATGACCTTGACCTTGACCCAGGTGCAGGACGGGTGTAGTGGTGTGCGCAGATGGATGACCAATAGTTCCTAAATGTATAAACTAAATATGAAACCAATCAATGTCATAATAGTGACTGCAGAGTGATATGTTAAACGTTAAACGCAAACCTTAAACCTTGTAACTGAACCAAGTAGAAATGACCTTGACCTTGACCCAGGGTCAGAACGGGTGTAGTGGTGTGCGTAGATGGATGACCAATAGTTCCTAAATGTATAAACTAAATATGAAAGCAATCAATGTCATAATAGTGAATGCAGAGTGATATGTTAAACGTTAAACGCAAACCTTAAACCTTGTAACTGAACCAAGTAGCTGTCAGCTCAATAACAATAGAAGCCTTTGTCAAATCATCACCAAATTTGGTCAGAATGTGTATTGGGATAATATATCGGACAAGTTCGATAACTAGCCATATCGCTTTAGTCAATCAAGAGTTATTGCCCTTATACTTTAGAAGCCTTTGTCCAATCATCACCAAATTTTGTCAGAATGTGTATTGGCATAATATCTCGGACAAGTTGGATAACTAGCCATATCGCTTTAGTCAAGCAAGAGTTATTGCCCTTTAATTATAGAAATTACCTAAAATTAGTCTTGTCAGCTCAATAACTTGAGAAGCCTATGTCCAATCATCACCAAATTTAGTCAGAATGCGTATTGGCATAATATCTCGGACAAGTTTGATAACAAGCCATATCGTTTGAGTCAATTGAGAGTTATCGCTCTTTAATTATAGAAATTACCTAAAATTGGTCTTGTCAGCTCAATAACTTTAGAAGCCTTTATCCAATCATTACCAAATTTGGTCAGAATGTGTACTGGCATAATATCTCGGACAAGTTCGATAACTAGCCATATTTAATTGCTTCAGTCGATAGAGAGTTATTGCCCTTTAATTATAGAAATTACCTAAAATTGGTCTTGTCAGCTAAATAACTTGAGAAGCCTTTATCCGATCATCACCAAATTTAGACAATATGTTGATGGGCAGAATATCTTGGTCAGGTTTGATAACTTACAACGTTATCTTAGTCACTACAAAACTATGTCCCTCGAAAAGGCCAAAACTGTACTAACAGTGTCCGCTCTCTAAGTTTGGCTGATGTTCAACCAATTATCACTATACTTGGTCTAAAAAAAAACAGGACGGGCGTATTTTGTGACATTTGGCGCTCTTGTTTGCATTACTTTTGTGCTGGATTAAACTGCCACCTGTCTTAGCCCTTTCCCACAAACAACAAATCTGCAGCACACAACTTTGAAAAAATAGTAATACGTCTGCAGCGGGGAAAGCGTTAACCCTTTACGAGATACAGACACTTTCTGACGCCTCTGCAGAAGACAACTTTTGTAAACATTGCGGCAAAAGGAGAAATTGCTCATACCGATCACTTTCTCCTTTCATTTATAGACTTTTTCTATATTTTTGTTCAATTTCTTTCAAAGTTGTCTGATGCAAATGTGTTTATGTGGGAAATTGGTTATAACATACCAGGTATTTCTTTAGTGGCCAATGCAGACAGGTTTCATTGAATCTGTGAGACAATATTGTGTTGATTTGATTCTTTCCAAAAATTTGGCAGAGCTCAGTCAGTAGCGACGCGTGCTGTCAATCCAGCGGTTGTGAGTTCAAATCCTGGCTCGGCCAACTTTCTTTCTGATGTTTGACAAAAGTCAATGCGACATGCGTCATTCGTCTTTCACCAATTTGGAAAAGCAGCCAGTTGCTTGGGAACACATGAACTGGCCGCTGTAATATGACTGAGGAAATGTTTAAAACAGCGTTAAACCCCAACCAATCAATCAATCTATCAATCAATCCAAAAGATTGTTACCAAAGTGTTTCCTATGAACTTTTAGAAATAATTAGTCCTTTACTGCTGCTATTAATACTATTAAAACATATTTATCACAAAACCGATCAAATTGAAAGGGCCAACCAATTTGGCATATATATGACAGCGCAACATAACATGCAGGTAAACATCCTTGGTTTGCTACTCAAAAATAAGTCATGGCAATATAGTCTCTGTATCGCAGTCCTACATCAGGAGCAGCTTGGTCGTGCAGGTTGGCTGGTTGACCACCATCATCGTCATCATTATCGTCATTGGCATTAGGCAGAGGAATTTATTGCATTTTGCAAATATTGTGCAATACTCCACAGGCAGTGATGATCCTATTACAGAAATGACTAAATGTTATTCAAACCAGGACATGGGGTTATAACACTCGAGTACACACTATCCCTCTCAGCTTGTTTAAGCCAAGCCCTAAAGATCAGTCGAATGCGACGTGGGGTTGTGAGTTTAAATCCTAGCTCAGCCAACATGCTTTCCGACGTTTGACAAAATTCATTGTGACCTGCGTCATTCGTCTTTCACCAATGGGCTGTTTAACAGTCTATATGGAAAAGCAGTCAGTTGATTGGAAAGTATGTTGTGTGGTGTACTGGTGTGGGAAAACCAGGAAACATATATGAAGGTGAACTGGTCGTGATATGCCTAAATAATTGTTGAAAACGGCATAAAACCCAAATCAATCAACCCTCTCAGCTTTTAGAGATAAAGTTATTGTCTTCAAGTACATTTACTTAAAAGTAAATGTGATATATACAATTTTTATGTCACCTGCGTAGCATGGTAGGTACTTAGGGGTTACTTTTTTTTTGTCCGGCCGTCCGTTCGTCTGTCCGTCACACTTTTTCATCACACTTTTTCGTCACGTTTTCAAATAACTTTATTCCTACTAAAAGGATTACATTGAAACTTCTGACAAATGTTCATATCAATGTGTGTGATTGGTTCACAAAAGGGGGATAATCCAAATATTTTTATATCAGAGTTATTGCCCCTTTTCTGTCAAAAATTAAAATTTTCTGACAAGGCCCCGGCAGGTGACACACGTGCTCCGGGGAGCACTCCATTCTAGTTGGTGTTTTAAAAGTATTCATTGTTCAATAGTGAGTAAGTTTTGAGTACAGAGATTTTTAATCTCAGGGCCTATTATATTTTTATCCAAGTTCATCTCGGCCCTATAATTTCAAGATTTGAATCTCACTTAAATTATTTTGAGGCCGAATATACATATAATAGCTTGATTGAAATTCTCTTTTACCAAGTGCAATATAACAAATAAAAACATATGTATAAAATATTAGAATTAAGAGGTTAATTATATTGCAAATTATCGCTACAAATTGATAGTCTTTTGTTGAGGAATATGACAGTTACATCTGCTTATCGATACATGAAAGTCATTACCTGCATGCCTTTTCTGGGGTGGTGCGTATTTCTCCATGCAGAATCCAAAACCTCCTCTTGAGCTGCCCAATTCCACGCTCAACTTTGGCTCTAGTAACTTTGTGGGCTCTACAAAATGTTGTTACTTAATTGTGTTGTGCTGATGATTAAATTATAAAATATTATACTAGTAGATCGGAAAAACTCATAACTGTAGATCCATTGTTTTATCTTAATCAACTTCAAAGATATTTCCTTTTAAATATTGTAAATTTAAACACCAAACTGCTTTTGTTGTTTTTAATTTTCAATTCTGACTTGGATAGTGCTATCGACTGCATATTAATACAGCCTATAATTGTCAGTGCAACAAGAGATGTCGGAGGACAGCACGCTCGACTATTTCACCGCTTATTTAAGTGACTGAGATAATGGTCTCTTAATGAAGTTGCATACAAAAATTTAACCAGAATTTATAAGTCCAAAAAGGGCCATAACTTGCATAAAATGCAGGATAGAGTTATTTAACTTGAAAATCAACATAGATCTGATAGTTGGGAAGGGTTGTATAAAGTTTCAAAGCAATGCATGAAGTAAATACTAGGATATCGACTCTTAATGTAGTTGCTTGCAAAACTTTAACCAAGTTTCTAGTTAAAAAAAAGGGCCATAAATTGCAAAATATACTGGATAGAGTTATCATACTTGATTGTTGTGAAGGGTTGTATAAATTTTCAATGTAATGCATCAAGTAGTTACTAAGAGATGGTCTCTTAATGTAGTTGCACGCAAAACTTTAACCAGAATTTCTAAGTAAATCTAAAATGGAGTGCTCCGCGGAGCACATGTGTCACCTGCACCTGCTCATGAAAGTGTGACGGACTGACGCTGGACAAAAAAATGTAATCCCTAAGTGCCTACCATGCTACGCAGGGTGACACAAAAAGGGCCATTACTTGCATAAAATGCAGGATAGAGTTATCTAACTTGATAATCTACATAGGTGTGATAGTTGGGTAGGGTTAAGCTTATATTAATCAAGCTCGATGTCTTATATGACTTGAGATGGGATAATGGAAAATGTAATGTAAAGTTCATATCGAACAACAATGCAATAATCTATTTCAAAATAATACAATTAATTGAAACTCATCACTACTAATTGCTAATACACAATCCTGTATGTCTACCAACTTGTCACAAGCATTAAAGATGACCTGCAATATTATATATACAAGGTGTAAGATACAATAAGCTTTATACATGGATAAAGTCGGATATGGTAAACATACCACAAGCTAGAAAGAAATAAAACAAAAAATCATTTGCAATAAACAATACAAAAGTGACTGAATAAGTTGTTGATACATCTATACATTATTTAGCCTGAGTATCCACGTGAGACAATTAACTGTTGGGACTAGGGATTGAACCCTTCACCTCACGGTAGGAATAGGAAGATGTCTGAGATGTTTATATCTGGTTTTCAACCATGTTTCAGTACATGATATGTTGGGTTTGACTTAGTCTAAAAGTAAATGAAACTCAGGCACTATATTCTGTATTGATATGCATTAAATGTTTAGCATGGTTATGCGTTCATCTTGTTTGCTATATTTCATCTATTGAGGCTGTTTGTGAGTTGTTAATATAATAATAATAGTACTGTTCTATTACACTCAATATGTATATTAAATGATAAAAAGTAAACACATTAAAATTATATTCACCCGTACATTGCTGCTGTGAAAGCCTTTCCTGTTGACAAACACCTCCTCCTCAGCTGACGGTGCAATTATTCGGACGTGTGTCCCGTCAATAACTCTCACCACCTTTGGGAATCCTGCTACACCACCAAACTCTTGCACCTGCAAGTCCATGTCTGCTGGAGTAGTGGGGAAGAATATAAATTGCCGACTAATGGCAGGAGATATAAGTGCATTTATGACTGCAGTCACCACCTTTGACACTGTGGACTGGGCAACATGGTGAAGATCGCCATCATTGAGCTGGATCTCACCAGTTGCCAAGAACCTAAAAGTTATTAACACCTTTTCCGACACTGACAAACTGTTGTGTCTGGCAGTTGAAGATTCTAGATCACCTCTTAAAAGTCCCACAAGGTACTCAATACACCTCCGATCAAATTGGTAGCGACGTAGTAACTCGTTGTTTGTCAGCTCCGCTAGTGTATCTGGACGAGCTGCCATTCCTATAACAAATAAACATAACTTTTTAGCTTATCCACGTAATTCTGTGCGTCGTTGAAATGACAAGGCAAAAAATGAATAAAAACATGTTATATCGATATCATATACGAAATAACACTGTCGTTGACACATCCGATGCCCGTCTAAGTGACCCTTATATTTGATATTCCGTCTATCCGAAATTGAACTAATCCAAACTACTGAAATTACACAATAACACGAAGCGTTCCTCCGCAGAAAAACAAATGTCTGAATTCATAGAATCTCGCTTTATTCACAAAATATCCTTCTATTTATTTTGTTTTACAAGTCCGTTGTTTTTGTGTAGAAAACAAATCGCATGAACTGCACTAAAAGATATATTTGTTTAACTTTCAAAAATGGCGTGTGGTAAGCGTTTATTTAAAACAGAGTTATCTCTCTTATAATATGTAGCATAGTTTAAAAGTCGGACATCGACGTAAACGGAAAGTAAAACTACTCACCTGTCTATTGTTTTTTTTATTCTTTACTTGTCTTTTTAGATCATTCTTCATTAATTTGTGTCAAAACTTTAGATGAGGGTACCTTTTTTCCAACAAACACATACCTAGTGCATAATTATGTAGATATCTGTATGTTTTATAAAGATTGTAGACAACACTATTGATTCAGAATATCATATATTAGAAATAGCATACAAACTGAAAGAAAATAGAACTATTGAAAAAGGATGGAGATGATTTTGATGACAGAATCATCAATGGCAGTGTGAATCAATGTGATGTAACTACAGACCAAAAGAACAATGTTTATGAGAGTAGTAGTACATATCATCTCAAGTTTCGTCTGCACATTTACAGCTGTTCCTTCACAACATTAATCAAAAGATGTCTGCCAGAAATCAGCCATTCATAATACTTAGATATTTCAATGTTCAATGCATTGGCAAAACAACAATAAAGGAAGTGACAACTGATGGAAAATCTTTGCTGGACCATATACATGTCAGTGACGAAATACTGAATTTGCAGTGTCCTGTGAATCATATTTCCCTGATCATAAAGCAGTGACAAGATCATCGAAAAAGTTTTCAGTATAGACTTTCATATAATTTGTACATTTTATTTTTTGTTTTAAAGTACTTAACATGTAAAGCCTTTGCTCAAAGTGCCCGGGTAAAGTTTCAATTCCTTTGAAGATTTTTCACAGTTGGAGTAAAATCCAGACCAGACCAGCCCATATTACCCTTCTTTAAACTACAATATTGTGTTCAGGTCTATCAAACTATTTAATTAGGTAATCGTTGATTCATTATTTTTCTTTCATAATAACACTTTTCTAGTTTATACTTGCGGACTCAAGAGAGTCAAACCTGTGATTTTAATACCTTTGACCAGTAGAAACTATGTTGGTCTTATTGACAAGTTATTTTTATTCACATCAATTTCCGAAGTATCTGAATAGTGCAGTGTGTTGACCCTGCTGGTCGTTTTTGGCAGGACTATCTTTATTTGAAGGTGGTCTGTAACATTCTCATAGGTATTTCATCAATGAAAATATGTCACATGATGAAAGAGAAAGGTCACGCCTCTTACCTCCAGAGTGACATCTAAACTATAATGAGCCAAAAAATAAAGTACCCACTCTATATATCTATCATTATAAAGAAAAGGAGTATACATTCTGATTTAATTGTTTAATTGAAGTAAAGAACCATTTATTCTTGAATCCTGTAAACACTTTAAGAAGCTGCAATATGTGTTTCATCGAAAGAAATTGACCGATATGACGTAGGGGTCGATTTCCAAAGTAACATCTGCACTTCTAATCGGGAAAGTTTAAAACTCAATTTTATACGATTTTTCTGCATTGAAAATGTGATGTAGGTTGCAGTAAAAGATTTAATATATCATGTGTTCGCCGTGTTGCCCCATGTACGTCATGATCCGCCGTCGCATGCTGCCGACGTAACGCTGTACGTACGTCGCCGGTATATTGTCCCATTCAGCCTGTATGTCGGCTGAAAGGTCCTGCAGCGTGTTGATTGCATAATTTATTCTAACACGGCTTCCTATCTCATCCCATATGTGTTCGATGAGATTTAAGTCAGGACTATTCGCCGGCCAGTCTAAAACATTGACGTTATTATCCGCCAAAAAACGTCGAGTAAATGCAGCTGTATGGGGACGGGCGTTATCATGCATAAGTGTGACGTTCGGTCCGTGGCGCTGAATAAGAGTAACAACTTATGGTTCAAGAACAGTATTGACGTAGGTCTGAGCATTGATGTTTCCTTCAATAACGATTAAGCGGGTCTTGTGTACATCCGTAATTCCACCCCAGACTAATACTGAATCTCCCCAAGGGTGGTCTCTTTCAATGACGCAGGCATCAGCGTAACGCTCCCCCCGACGACGGTAAATTCTCTCACGTCTTTCGGCATGACTGAAATTAAATCGAGACTCATCCGAAAACAATACTGTCGGAAACGCCGGCGACGTCGGCACCAGTCAAGTCTCGCAGCCCGATGACGTCTGGTTAAAATTTTGCTAAAGTAGTCTGTACGGACGAATCGGGTCATCATTTTGTGGTAATATTGGCCTGGGGCGAAAGAGTACCGGTTCGAACCGGGAATTCCCCCAGTTGGTTCCCGGGAATGAGATCTGGGGTTTCCGGTAAACTGGAGAATCACGGGGCTTCCGGTTTCTAGTAGTGTTCAATGCAGACGTATATTTCATGACGGAAGACAATCTGGACAGTTAATCAACTAATCAACAAGCATCGTCACTTATAGACATAATTGACGGGTGCATTTAAGGTTAGTACTCCAGATTTACTACATTGGCGTTGTCCTTTCGAACTTTTTAAACGCATAATTTGGGAAAATCGTTGGCCCGCCGACAGACCGAGCAAGTTAAAATTTCAAGAGGCAGTTTTTGAACTACTTCGTTGTTGGTCAGTAACGTGCACCAAAGTGCTTACCAGGGTTTTTGACAGCGAAAACCCGATATGCATTTCGTAAGGAATTAAATCCCATCCCTGCAGAAGCAGCAATAGTGGCTTTTTGGAAGAGTCGAGTTTGTTGGCTGTCTGGCTCGCGTGCGATTTTCCGAACGTGCTATCGGTAAACGTTTATATGGCTAAGGTTAAAAACCTTGTTTGTTGTTTTTTTTATATATCAAAAATTAATTAAAAACCTTCGTTTTTGCATTTTTCTTCTTTCTATTGGAAATTCCCGCGGAATTTTTGGCTTTTTCCGCCCTGCGCCATTTCAATGCGCAGTAGTTCAGAACATGCACAATCAACAATAAATGAAAATAATCAATCAATAATCAATCAAGAAAACGTCCAACGTCGTGAATCTTCTTTTTAGTTGAAAGTTATTCGTTAGCTCAACTTAGTTATTGTTATTAGTTATTGCGTCGCCTGTACCTACATAGCCTGAGTTCGAAAACATTGAGGGGAAAGATGTCTATTTCATTTTTTATTTGTTTTGATTCCTAATAGATAACATGGGCAGATTTGGTTTGGATTTCAGAAGTATGTTAGCTACTGCTTCTACATTCTTCAAATCATTTCTTAATTCATTCTTATTTAGGGAAAGAGAGTAGTACAGGCGTCCCTTTAGATGTTGTATTGTATTTATGTTTTTCTGTAATTATTGTCAATAGTCTATATATTCATTGGGTAAATTAATTAGTCGGTCATTGATAGGGGTCCGCCTTCACATATATCCAAGATTAGGATAAACTAGAATTGTTTTTGCAAAAAACAGATGTCTCCCCTCAAATATCTGTCAAAATCTCTCAAAACATTCCAACCTATAAACATGTGACCCAAGTTTCATGAAAATCCTTCAAGCCGTCTCGGAGATATGGAGCGGACACGAAATAAAGCCTCAAACCTTTGACCTTCAAGTGTGACCTTGACCCTATATTGTCGAGACGCGGGTTCTGCACGTCGCCTTGATGAGGTGAACATGTGACCCAAGTTTCATGAAAATCCTTCAAGCCGTCTGGGAGATATGGAGCGGACACGAAATAAAGCCTCAAACATTTGACCTTCAAGCGTGACCTTGACCTTGACCCTATATTGTCGAGACGCGGGTTCTGCACGTCGCCTTGATGAGGTGAACATGTGAGCCAAGTTTCATGAAAATCCTTCAAGCCGTCTTGGAGATATGGAGCGGACACGATTTCGGACAGACGGACAGAAGGACAGACAGACAGACGCCCAGGACAAAAACAATATATCTCCCCTGTATACAGGGGGAGACATAATTATTGCCTCCCTACTGATTTAAGGGCATTACCCGGAATTGGCAAAGTGTCTGTTCAAAATATTATTAATGCCAGGGATAAATGTGACAACATAACAGAGGAGATATTCCTGAACCTCAATATCAAGAATCCAGCAAGGTTGTTGAAGTATATAGACTTTACCCCTTTTCCACAGAACCCTTCCGCTATGGCTAAACCTACAGGTCTAGGCGGGAGAGATGATGATTTCTTGGAAGAAGAGTTAGACTGGGAGGAAGAAGAAGACCTATCCTATTGGGAAGGTCACCAAGACAAGTACGAAAAGCCACTTCCTTATAATAGGGACAGGCCAGGGGTCTATCAAGAGGACTTTGGTAAAATGCCGGTCAGGTTTGAGGATAGGGATGAGAAGAGGCAAACTATGAAGCCTCATCACATCCAAACTTTCCGAGAAGACCGAAGAAGAACAGGGTTCACTGATGAATTCCCCAAAAGAGGAAATTGGGATAGAGATCAGAGACCCCAAAATCCATTTAGAAGGGAAAGGTTCGCAGAGTCCCCTTACGATCAGCCTTTTTATGATGCCAGACGACCTATCGAGAAGAAAAGAATGGGGGTAAATGTACCAAAGTCAATCACTTATAATGGAAAGGGGGATTGGCAGGCATTTGCAACCAAGTTTCTGATGTTTGCAGAAGGGCAGGGCTGGACAGTCACAGACAAGAAGAGTCAGCTTTGCTATTGTTTGGAGGGCCAAGCTAGCGAGTTTTTTGCAAATTTGAATAAGCGGGAACCACATGTACAATTTTTGGAGATTATGGAAAGATTGGAGAAGCGATTCGACATAAAGGATTTGCCAGAGACAACTCAAATGTCTTTCTCATATGCGACACAGAAATTGGACGAGTCTGTAAATGAGTGGGCTGCTAGGGTCCTACACATGGCCACAAGAGCCTATCCTGAGATGACTGACCAACTCATTTACAAACAGGCAGTGTTACGGTTTTGTCAAGGCTCTTCTGATAAAAAAAGCAGGTCATTATGCATTGACATGTAGGCCCGCTTCTATGGAGGAAGCAGTGGATAAGGTGAGGTGGTTTCAGCACACCAACCAAGCCATCTACGGGAAAGACAAGAAGGAGGTCCGGTTTGTAGGTCTCCAAGAAGATTACGATTGCCAAGGCGAGGATGGCGAAAGTCATCTACGGGTGTCTAGAGCATTTGTACCATCAAATAAAAAGGGGATCAGTGCACAGAATAGTTCTATGCAAGACCAATCTGCAAGACAACCTAAGGAGGATAGAGTAGGGCTAGTTGAAGCTACTGTTGGGGATTTACAAAGACAATTTTCTGAAATGTCCACAGGGATAAAGGAAATACGGGGATTGCTCTCCAAAGTTGTTTCAAGTGTGGAACACCAGGACATTATGCTAGGGATTGCAGGAACGAGAGAAAAGTATCCCAAGTCACTGAAGAGGAAGAGGAAGAAGAGGATGAAGATTTAAACTGTGGGAGGTCGGATGTGTAGGCCGAGATCCGACCGAGGACAGATGGAAAGGCCAGGATGATGATCTCAGTGGCATATTGGAATCAATTCGTTCCATATATGAGGACAGTGGAAAGGGGGAACCTTTACAGATTCAGTCATCTCGGGTTTCCGGTGATAAAACACTGGAGGCATATGAAACAGATAATGGGGAAACCCTTGGGGACTCGTCTTTGGAGGAAGATCAGACATTTCAAGTCTCGGATAGTGAAACATCTGAGGCAGCAGAAATGGGTGATACAGCTTCGAAAGAGGAAACATCACATGAAGTCACCAATGAAGAATTTGAGGCAAGAGAGATGAGTGATGTAGACTTGGAGCAGAAAGAATGAATGAATGAATGAATGGTGTTTTAAGGCCCGTCGACAACTAAGGTCATTTTGGGCGCTTAATGATTTACTTACTGTAAATTATGAAATTATTGAAATATAACTAACCAGTTTATTAGAC
Organism: Serripes groenlandicus; assembly: GCA_031761405.1. Taxonomy (NCBI): domain Eukaryota; kingdom Metazoa; phylum Mollusca; class Bivalvia; order Cardiida; family Cardiidae; genus Serripes; species Serripes groenlandicus. The sequence goes on from JASEVX010000002.1 coordinate 100,665,761, forward strand.
AAAACAATTAAACATGATGTACGCGATATTTAACATTAATATAAAACGACATGTAAAACAATGTAAAACAGAATTTAGGCAAACAAGCCAAACACTGCTATGAAATACTTAACATAAAGATAAACAATATCTGAGAAAATGCGGAACAGGATCTGTAAAAGTAATACATGTGCAAAAGCACGATTTAAGAAATAATCATATCTTATTAAAAATATTAATTTCCCTAATGAAATCAAATACAAGTTCAGGTTTGACAGACTCAAAGAGCTGACGCATACTTTGAGCCTTGAAAAATCTATCACGTATTGGAGCGAAATCAGCACATTCCAGAAGAATGTGCTGTACTGAAAGTTGTGTAAAACATGGAATACACTGAGGTGCTTCCTCACCCTTCAGTAAGTACGCATGAGTTAACCATGTGTGCCCAATGCGTAAACGAGCAAGGACAATTTCTTCTCGGCGACAGGATCTAAAAGCTGACAGGCACTCACCAAGTACTGACTTGATTGAGTGCAGTTTATTATTTACTTGCTCATTCCAATCACTTTGCCACTTATCGTGAAGTAAAACATTTATTAAAGGTTTAAAATCGGTATAAGGTATTTTAAAAGGTAAAATATCTTGTAAAAGAGCAGACTTTGCTGCCAAGTCAGCATGTTCATTACCGTGAATGCCCATATGACTGGGGATCCAGCAAAATACTACATGTGCTGTTGCACAAATACGCGATAACTTAGAAAGGAGGTCAACAATAATAGGGTTATCTATTTTGTCATTCTGAAGTGCCTGCATAGCAGACAATGAGTCAGTAAAAATAATATATCGCCAATAACCGTCGGATTCAATATGGTCCAAAGCCAAATGAATTGCCTTTAACTCGGCAGAAAATATAGAAGCATTATTTGGCAACCGAAATGTTATCACATCGCCATCATGAACTGCAGCGGCAGCAGCCTTTTTTCCGTCCTTAGAACCATCTGTATAAATATGCTCAAAGTTATAATATGTATTTTTAATTTCCATATACTTGGACTTAAAAACAATAGGATCTGTGCAGGCCTTTTTATCAGTCGCAAGATCATAAATGAATGATGGACTATTTCGAGTCCAAGGTGGAGAATCTGAAATCTCCTGCCTCGCGATGTCCTCAAGATCAACATCAAGCTTAGCGACTTCGGGACCGTAACGGATACCAAAAGGCGGTATTACCCGTTCCTTCTTTAAAAATAATTCCTTGTATAAAGGTTTAAAAACAACTCTATGAGTGGGATTTGAAGGGTTAGACTTGAGTTTTAAAAGATACTGCATAGCTAGTTTTTGTCGACGTAAATATAAGGGTGGTTCATTGGCTTCTACATAGAGACTTTTGACGGGCGAAGTTCGAAAAGCGCCCAGGGCTAGCCGTAAACCCTGATGGTGAATTGTATCAAGTGTTGCAATGTATGACTTTCGTGCTGAGCCATAAACAATACATGCGTAGTCTAATTTAGATCGTATTAATGACCTGTAAAGTCTTAAGAGGACTTTACGGTCAGCACCCCAATCCATGTGGGATACAACGCGTAAAAGATTTAATGCTTTCTGGCATTTATTTCTAAGATATTTAATATGAAGAACAAAAGTCAGTTTCGGATCGAATAATAGACCAAGGAATTTAAATTCAGACACAACGTCAATACGAGTGCCATCTAGTGTTAAATCAGGATCTAGGTGGTGTTTACGAAGTTGACAAAAGTGCATACATTTGGTCTTGCTTTTAGAGAATTTAAAGCCATTTTCGTTTGACCATTTTTGCAAATTATTCAAAACTTGTTGCAGTTGTCTTTCAATTGTATGCATATGTTTTGATCTGTAGCAAATACAGAAATCATCAACATATAGAAAACATTCAACTCCAGGGTTAACAGATTTGATAATGTTATTAATCTTTACACTAAAAAGTGTTACAGAAAGAATGCATCCCTGGGGAACACCCATTTCCTGTTCATGTGGATCAGACAAAGTATCACCAACACGAACTTTAAACTGACGTTCATTTAAAAAAGCAGAAATGAAAAAAGCAAGGCGACCTCTTATTCCATAATCATAGAGGTCATTCATAATACCATATTTCCAGGTAGTGTCATATGCACTTTCTAAGTCAAAGAAGACGGAGACAACGTGTTCCTTTTTAATGAATGCTTCTCTGATAAAAGTTTCAAAACGAATCAAATGATCCATTGTGCTTCTATGTTTACGAAAACCAGACTGAAAAGTAGTAATAAGTTTGTTCTTTTCGAGAAACCAAACAAGTCTGTCGTTCACCATTCTTTCCATGGTTTTACATATACAGCTAGTTAAGGCTATAGGACGATAATTCCCAGGATTAGTTGTATCTTTACCAGGCTTGGGAATTGGAATAACGATGGCCTCTTTCCAAGATCTCGGGAGATTTCCCGTTCGCCAAACCTGATTATAGACGTCAAGTAAACAAGAAAGGGATCGGAAAGGTAAATGCTTAATCAGTTGATAGTGTATATCATCTGAACCCGCAGCGGTATCATGGCACTTCTTTAGAGCCGATTTTAATTCTTTTAACGTAAAAGCTTTATTATAGGCCTCTTCATTTTTCGATTTAAAGTTAATTTTCCGTTTCTCCCTCTGCTGTTGAAATTTTTGAAAGTTTGGAGAATAGTTTGAAGAGGACGACTTCTGTGCAAAGGAATCTGCCAACGTATCGGCAATATCCTTCTTTGAAGTAGCAACACCGTCCGAGGTGTTCAGATGACTCACACTAAGCGAACTGCTCTTTCCTTTTATTTTCCTTATCATGTCCCATGTCTTTTTGACAGACGATCTAGAATTTAATCTAGATACATACTGTCTCCAAGACGCACGTTTACTGTGCTTAATAGTTTTACGAGCTTTTGCTCTAGCTATTTTAAAGTATACATGATTTTGATGGGTTGGCCTCAGGTTAAACTGCCTTAAAGCCGATTTGCGTGTTCCTATAGCCTTTTTGCAATCCTCATCAAACCAAGGTTTGCGAGGGTGCTTTGGATTTGTCGAAGTTTGGGGAATTGCCTCTTTAGCAGCCTGATACATTAAAGATGTAAATAGTTGTGTAGGGTCATCACATTCCAAGAAAGCATCCGGATTAATGGAACGTTCACATCGCATCTGGAATAAATTCCAGTTCGCTTTGTGGAGCCTCCATCGTCTCGGTCGCCCCTGGACAGATGGCCCGGTTTCAGTGATAATTATAGGGAAATGATCACTTCCATGAAGGTCGTCTTCCACCTTCCACTTAAAGTCAACAAATATATCAGGACTACAAATAGAAAGATCAAGAGATGAGTAAGAACCAGTAGCAGGATGCAGATAGGTGTGAGATTTATTATTCAAAATACAAAGGTCATGTTTAAAAATAAAATCTTCTAATATTTGGCCTTTGTTATTGGTGTCACTACATCCCCACAACTTATTGTGTGAATTGAAGTCACCAACTATCATAAAAGGTGTCGGAAGCTGACTGACAAGCTCAACCAGCTTGTCTGTATCAAGAGGCTGACTTGGCGGAAGATACAAAGAACATAGGGTAATTGTTTTGCTCAATGAAATTCTTACCGCAGTTGCCTGCAGAGTTGTAGTAAGTGAGACTAAGCTATGGGGAACAGAGTTGTTAACACATATTGCTACCCCACCACAAGCTCGAGCACTTGCGTCGGAAGTTTTATGATAACATGAATGATATTTAAGAGAAAGACTATCATTATCTTTTAAAAATGTTTCTTGTAAGCATAAAGCTACTGGTTTCTTTTCATTAACTAGTTGAGACAATTCTTCAAAATTGGCTTTAAATCCACGACAGTTCCACTGGATTATGGAATTCATTTCGATACAGGTTCACAAATTTTGATTTCAGGTATCGCATTATGCCAGGAATCAATGTTTTGATTCCATTCATCTGTTGTACCCGACCATGGACTAGGAGGCTCAGTTTCCTGTGTCTCCATGTCATCCAATGTCTGATAACGATTTGTAATTTTAGGTTTAGAGTCACTAGCTCTATCTAATTGGACCTTATTTTTTTTTGTTTTTTGTTTCTCGAAGCCTTCAGAATCGGGCTTTGAGTGTAATTTTAACTTTGGTTTGTTTTGTTGGTTTGGTTTAAGTGAAATAATTGAAGATTTTTTCGTATCAGGTGATTTACTTGTATGGTTTGAATTATTTTTTACAACTTTAGAAGATTCCTTTCCTTTTGAAGAATCAACTTCCCTGGAAGAGGACCCAATCCCTCCAGGAGAAGACTCAATCTCTCCAGAAGAAGATAATTTAATTTCTCTAGGAGAAGACTCAACCTCTCCAGGAGAAGGTGACCTAATTTCTTTAGAAGAAGACTCAATTTGTTTAGAAGAAGACTCATTTTCTTTCGAAGAAGATGCAGTATTGCTACAGGTGTCTTTGTTCATTGATGGTAATGAAGAAAGGATAGAAGTAGAGGGCTGTTCATTTGACATAATTGCTTTTAACTGTAAACTGATGTCAGGAAACTTTTGAGATAGAATCTTCAAAAGGCGATGGCATGTAGTACATTCTTGTGAGGGTGGCGGTGTATTGACAACAGGCCTGATAGTAGTTGGTCCCGAGTTGTTTTTGGTGACATTAGCATATGAAACAGTCAAATTGAATCGGGTTTCAACAATTTTCTTCGCCTCAGGAAAAGAAAGACCTTCTTTACACTTGACGGTAACAATCTCCTTCTCCCGTTTCCACACAAGGCAGGAGCGGGAGGTAGAATAATGCTCACCACCACAGTTTGAACATTTAAGTGCATTTTTACATTCATTCACATCTGCATCATGTTCTGAACATAACGCAGTGCAACGACGGCAAACCTTTTCTTCTGTAGTTTTTCGGCATTTTGATTCATGATGGCCATACTTATAACAGGTGTAACATTGCAATGGGTTAGGAATGTACATGTCAACAGGGACATTCAAGTATCCAACTTTAAGGGATCTTGGCAAAATAGCTGTATTGAATGTTAGCACCAAGGTGTTTGTTGGTCTCTTGATACTGTCCCTGTAGGAAGTCATCCTTCTGACATGGACGACCAGTTGGCCGGCCAGTTCAGAAGCAATTTCCTCCTCAGAAACTCCTGCAAGATCTGGGCATCTTATAATTCCTTTTGACGTATTAAGAGTATTATGGGCAGAGCATTTGGCAGAGATATTGAAAAAGGTTTTTAATTTTAAGAGGTTGTCTGCATGTGCTTTCTTCTCAACTTCAATGAGGAGAGCACCTGATTTCAATTTTTTAACAGACTTAGGTAAACCAGCAAGAGAAAGAAGGCATTTCTGAATGACGAAAGGTGAAAGGGAAGTTATAGCTTGTTCAGGCAAATTTGATTCAATCAATAAGAATCGGGGGAATGAAGGGTTTGAAGTGTTGCCATTTGGTTTGTCGATATCGGAGTCCGAGTCCATTTCAGTACGTGTGCGTTTTTTGGTTTGAGGATCCATATCCAAGTTTTTATTTTTCGTCAACCGCGGCCCCCACCCGCCACGGAGTCCAACAAGGGAACACGATACATGGAGCGGAAATCCAGCTCCTCGTGTCAGGGGTCCACAGATGGTATAACTAGATACCGCGAATAAGTTAGCGCGACAAGGAAGAACATGGATGTGTCCCCCATATCAGGGATCCGCCATGCAAGTCAGTGCCCCCGACCAAAACATCCGCGCCACCCAATTAGCCCATTAGCCTATAAAAGACGAGGCACAATAAACTGTTAACTTTATGCAAATTAAATATAACACATATAATATAAAGTTGGTGTATATAAAATGAAAGAAACGATCGGATGGAATATTTTCAAGTGAAAAAAAAAACAAACTTATACGTAGATACATGCACAGATATTTATGACATTTTAACACCATTACAGTTAACATACATGTATTTGTAAGAAAAGAAAAAGTGTGCCTAAATCTAATATATGACCAGCCGTTTGCACTAGATCGGGCCCATCTAGGCTCCCGTTTACACCGAAGCAGAGGCCAAAGCAGTGTGTTGGAAAGCCGGAGATCCCTGCGCTTCCCTCAACTGCCAGGATCCTCGTTTCCTGCTTACGAGTATCCACCCACGGCAAACAGGCGGGTCCATTAGGGGACTTCTACCCCTTGTAGGACGGACAGCCGGCGTATTCTAACCCCCACCGGCAGGGGGGTGGAGCAGAAAGAGGGGGATGATGGCACTGATATAGAGGCAGAGTCATACATAACAATTAATCAGCTCAGATCGGCATCAATGATACAAGTTCCAGTAACTCTAGAGGACAGAGCAATGAAGGCAGTGGTGGACACAGCGGCCCAGGTCACCATTATTTCCGACAGAGTTTACAAGAAACTAAACTGGGCTGGGCCAATACTAAAAAAAGTATGGCTGCAAACTGCTGGACGACAGTTGAAGATAATGGGTACAATTGTGGGACCTGTATCACTCACCTTGGGTGACCAAAATTACAAAGAAAAGGTATATGTGGCACCGATAGAGGATGAGATGTTGCTTGGGTTAGATTTCCTAAAGAAGAATAACATCAATATAAATGTATCTGTTGGGAATGGACACCTTGAGGTCGAGGAACAAATCATTCCTTTCTTGCCAAACGAACCATCAAAAGACACTGTGGTTTCCAGAGTGGTGGTCTGCCATAGGACTGTTATTCCACCAAATTCAGTAAAGTTAGTGGAATGCAAGACAGAGGGACAGTATGGGGATTATATGATTGAGCCCTCCTCTACCAAACAGGCTGTGATTCCACGTAAACTACATTACAAGGATAACAAACCAAAAGTATGTGTGTGTAATTTGACCCACAGGAACATTGTATTAAAAACCAGTCAGTCCCTGGGTGAGGCACATGAAGTCTCAACCGTTACTGCTTCTGAGAGTGTGAGAGTAAGAAGCGTGGCAGAGATGAAGACACCAGAGGAGGGTATTAAAAAAGAGATACCCAATCATTTGACAGATCTAGTGGAAAGATCAAAGACCAATCTAACCACTTTAGAAATTCGGGAACTCGAGGACTTGATTCTTGAGTATCAGGATGTTTTTGCCAAAGATGAATTTGATCTTGGAGACTTTACAGAAATTGAGCATAAGATAGAAACAGGTGACGCAAGACCGGTTAAGCAAAGAATAAGGAAAACGCCTTTAGGTTTTGCAGAAGAGGAGAAGGTTCACCTGGATAAGATGTTAAAGTCGAAGGTCATACAACCCTCAAGTTCAGAGTGGGCATCCGCTCCAGTCCTAATACGGAAACGGGATGGCACGGTCAGATGGTGTGTAGATTACCGCCAGGTGAACAAGGCAACTGAGAAGGACTCATTTCCGTTACCCTTGGTGGAGGACTGTATTGACACGCTAGCAGGGAATACTTATTTTTCCAACTTAGATGCGAATTCTGCATATTGGCAAGTCAGGATTAAAAAAAGAAGATCAGAAGAAGACTGCCTTTATAACCAAGTACGGCCTTTATGAGTTTGTGCGTATGCCGTTTGGACTTTGCAATGCACCAGCAACCTACTGCAGGGTGATGAATTTGGTGCTAAGGGGTCTTAGCTGGGATATTGTACTGGCATTTTTAGATGACATACTGGTCATGGGAAGGAATTTTAAGATTCATTTGGCTAACTTGAGGAAAGTACTTCAGAGGTTCAGAGAGTACGGTCTACGCATGAAACCGAAGAAGTGCGTTTTATTTCAAGAAAAAGTCGAGTTCTTGGGTAGATTGGTTGGGCAAGATGGGTTGCAGTTGACTAGAAATAATGTTGCTGTTGTACTTGACTGGCCAAAACCAAAAAGCACTCGTGATGTGGAACGTTTTCTGGGGCTAGTGAATTACCATAGGCTATTTCTAAAGAATTTAGCAAAGGTGGCTGTGCCGCTGTATGATATCACTGGGAAGAAGAAGTTCAAGTGGGATGTTGAACAGGAAGAGGCCTTTCAGGGATAAAAGGAAGTTATGACAACTGCGCCTTTATTGGCTTTACCAAACAGTGGAGATTCCTTTATACTGGACACGGATGCGTCGAATTATGCAGTTGGTGCAGAACTTATTCAAGTACAAAAGGGGCTGGAAAGAGTGGTTGCCTACGGTAGCTATGCACTCTCCCCGGAACAACGTCGGTATTGCACCACTAGAAAAGAGTTATTGGCAGTTGTACGTTTCACCCGGCAGTACCGACACTACTTACTGGGAAGGAAATTCACTGTCCGAACAGATCACCATAGTTTGCTGTGGTTGTTGAATTTTAAGGAACCCCAGGGGCAAATAGCCAGATGGCTTGAAGAACTTGGGCAATATGATATGCTTATCCAGCATCGACCAGGGAAAAAACATCTGAATGCAGATGCATTATCTCGTATTCCAGAGACTTTGGAGTACTGTCCAAACTACAGATCTGGATTCCAACTTGAACATCTACCCTGCCAAGGATGTCCTTATTGTACCAGAGCGCATACTAACTGGTCTAATTTCCTGGAAGAGGTGGATTATGTCGTCGCTTTACCGCAGAAGGTGCCAATATACGAATTGGAGGACTCGGGCAGGCAAATACCAATCTGGAAAATAACCCAAATGGGACCAATGGGATCAGGTATCCTAAAACACAGTACCTTGGAAATAACGGATAGTTCTGACAGTTCCTCAAGAATAGTTAGAACAGTAACCGCTGAAGATGAACTTGACTTGTCCAAAGAGTTAATTCAAGAAACAGCTAAGGACTCCAATTTTGAGCTTGTGTTGCCTTGGTTATCTGATGGGACAGTTCCAAGTGAGGGAACGGTTTTCTCAGCTAGTCCAGGTGCCAAATATTATTGGATCCATAAACAGGAGCTTAAACTCGAAAATGGGATATTAAGAATACAGATACCCGAGAAAGGTCCGGTAATGGTAGTTCCTAAAGGATTCAAAGAAAGATTATTGAAGAACTACCATGATATCCCATCGGCTGGGCATCAAGGGATTGACATGACCAAGTCAAAGATTAAGGAGAAATATTTCTGGCATGGCATGTCAAAAGACATTAAAAGTTACGTATTATCCTGTTCAATATGTAACAAGAATAAGAAACTAAACAAAGCGGCTCGGATGCCACTCAAAAGTTATCAAGCTGGGGCCCCTATGGAAAGGGTTCATTTGGATTTCTTGGGACCATTACCAAAAACAGTGAATGGTAATGAGTATGTTCTCATGATGGTGGACCAGTTCACGAAATGGGTTGAAAGCGTCCCCCTGCCTTCGCAAACCGCAGAAGTAACCGCCAGGGCTGCTGTGAATGAGTTTTTCTCTAGGTTTGGATATCCCTTCTATATCCACACTGATCAAGGACGGAATTTTGAGAGTCAATTGTTCAAGTCAATCTGTAGTCTGCTCAGTATTCATAAGACTAGAACAACAGCTTATAGACCTTCTGCCAACGGACAGGTAGAACGGTATAATAGAACCTTGATGGATGCTGCTCGATGCTTTGTCAAGAAGAGTACAAGGTGGGATGAGCAACTAGCTCAATTAACTGGGGCACTTAGGTCATCGGTCAACAGGCAAACTGGATATACTCCTAACAGATTAATGCTGGGACGAGAGGTCAATTTGCCTGCAGACCTGATATTCCCTTCCAGAGCCTTGAAGGAAGATCCACCATCCACTGATCGATATGTCTCTGATCTGGCAAATTCTTTGGAAACTGCACATGAAGTGGCTAGACAACATCTAAAGACCTGTCAGAAGAGGATGAAAAAGGACTACGACCTTCGCCAGCTAGTTCATAGTTATGAAGTCGGAGACGTCGTTTATCTTCTTGATTCCGCTGTAGGAAAAGGCAAATGTAAGAAACTGTGTCCACCCTGGAAAGGTCCTGGAATTATATTGGAGAAACTCTCTCCGTCATTATTTCGGGTCAAGATGGGTACGACAGTTAAAGTAGTTAACCATGATCGGATTAAGAAATGCATGGATAGAGATTTGCCACAATGGATCAAGAGGTTGAAAGACCAACCAAATGGACTAGGAGAGGCTCTGAAGAGTGCCAAAGGTAATCCAGAGTCCTTATACTGTTTGTGTAAGAAACCAGATGATGGCAAGTTGATGATCCAGTGTGGGGAATGCCTTGAATGGTATCACGGAGCCTGTGTTGGAATCACCAGAAAACTAGCCAAACAATTGGGACAATACTTGTGCTCCAGGTGTGAGGGGGACCCATCCCTTTCCCCAAATGGTACTAATTAATTTAATTCATTACAGGTATGACAGACAAATGGACTAGGGTCGAGTCCAAGCAGGAGCAGGCCATCCGAGCCGCTTCTCGAAGAGGGCAGTTGATACCAGGAAAGGAACTGGTAAAAGACCTGGCGGCTACCAAGAACCTTACCACAGAGGCTGTCGTCTCCGTGATAGAGGGGCAATACCAAATAGCCGTAGAAAGACAACACTGGCAGTGGATCAAGGATATAAGGAGACAATTGGGATTCCTATTGGACTCCATCACCATTGATCGGTTCTTTCCACTACCATGGAAAGATAATAGGAGTTCAGGAAGACAGAGGTCTAGCAAGGCTACAGAAGACAGATCTCAGGATGGATTGGTCAGAGATGTCCGCCTTCAAAGTCAGGACCTGCCCGTTATCAGGCAAAAAGCAGTGGGAGAAGAAGAAGACATTCGCCCTCATGCGTTACTGGATCAGAGGATGTCTCCTGAGGCTGTTCCGAGGCAAGAGCCAAGGTCTTGGAACAGCTCCAGAGATCAGCAGGGATCTCCTGAGCCTGAAGTCACTCCTAGACAGGATAAACAGCCTGAAGCTGCTCCTAGGCAAAGGTCAAGGTCTGGGAGTTGTTCGAGAAAGCAGAGGGGTCTTTTGAGCCCAACGTTGTTCCAAGGCAGGAAAAACCGTCTAAAGTCGCTCCAAGGCAACAGCCAAGGTCTGTGAGTCATTCAAGATACCAGAGATATTCAAGGGAAATAGAGAGGGATCTGGAGGAAAGTCACAGGAAGGCGATGGAAGAATTCTTCAGAACTTCTAGAGCCCTCTATAACTACAGATCAGAATGTAGAGCTGACTTGCCTCGTACATCTGAGGACGGAGGAAGAGGACGAGGGTCTGTTGGGCATCAGAGGTTCCAGGACCATACAAAGACCGATACTCACATGAACAGGGGAGATCACAAGATACGGGCAGACCAAGTTCAGGTAACTTCTAGGCGGAAACGGTCTTGGGAAGATGTATCTGAACTGAATGTAGAGGTTGAAGGAAAAATGCGTAGGGTGTCAACAAACAGAAAGAGGAAATTGTCCACCGAATTGGATTCTCCTTCAGCGAAAATTAAAAAGGTCAAGAGGAACAAATGTCCGTTTACAGATTGCGAAGCAGAGGCCAGAAGGCTTAAAAGACACGTGCAGAGTAGGCACATACCAGCCATCTTCCACGATTTGGAGACTCCAGAAATGCTAGCCAGCAACGATTTTCAGGCACAGCGTTTACAGGCCTTAAAGATCCTGGCTGATCAAGTTATGGTACAGTGTGAATGCCCTACTCCGGAATCATTGATGAGGATGGTGGACCACAATATTGTGAAAGATCTTTCCTCAGAGATCACACCTAGCACTCAGGAGGCTATGAGGAGATTGTGTGAGTTCGCTGGGTGGGAAGTACCAAAGGAGTTTACCTTGACTCCAATTAACTCTCCTGCTGCACTGATGCACTGGCGACCAATGGCCTTCATTATGGACCACTTAAACCCAAGGATGTTTGATATCATGGTACAAAGATTCGGGCCAGGGTCCAGGGATGTAAGAAGGTCAGAGCCCAGGAGACCAATGGCCTCGGCGACTGTTACTTCCTCCTCCTCGAGGGAAGATCATAACACAGAAGTAAGGAGCTCTGTAACGAAGGCTAGCCCGGCTTCTGGGGAGCAGCATTCCTCTGTGACGGAAGAGGAGGAAAGAGCAGAAGAAAGTGGCTGTGACATGGAGGTCGGCCAGTCGACTTTAGACTTCACCTATACAGAGGAACCAATGGAGGTCAGAATCACAGTTGATCCAGGGACATCCACTCCAACTCGAGTAAACAAGGCTGGGACTACATCACAAGCGGTGCTAACCCCTCAAGTCTTAGTTGAAACAGGAGATCGACAACAGGTTCCAACCTTTTCCTTGAAGGTATTCCAAGCTGAAAAGGAAAAGGGACAACTAAAATTGTTGGTTCTGAGCCCAGATCATGCCATCGAACTGGATTACCAGGGCACCCCAAGTCCAGGTAAGGCCAGTAGCCTGTCAAAAGCCGAAGAAGAAGCCCTCCTCAGGTCGGATACAGAGAGAACTCCGGAAATCAGGAGAGATCAAGCACCAAACCCCGACATGTCAAAACAGCGAAAGACCTATTCCCAAGCACTACAGATTAAGCCTGCTGTGGGAGTAGTAAAACCCAGAAAAAGTCCTGTCGGTACCAAGAAATCCAGTGAGGAGAGTCAGTCGACATTGTTGGCTTTCGACAGCCACTTCCATTTGGACCGTCTAGGAGTGAAGCTGGGTGCCAATATCTACGACGTAGAAGGATTGACTCGGCGGGTCACAGAAGTGAGACCAGAGCATCCAGTGGGTCTTAGTGGTGGTGTCTTGATCTACTGTGATCCAGAACATTATGGTCAAGTCTTTTTGGGAGCCGATAAGAAGTGGCGAATCGCAGTAGGACTTCACCCTAAGAAAATTTATGGGCTGACGGCAAGGAAAAAGGGGCAATTTGAGTCCTTAATGACAAATCCCAGAGTAACAGTTTTAGGAGAGGTGGGTTAGGACTATAGTAAAGAAACGCCAAGTAAAGAAGACCAGCAGAAGGCACTGGGGAATATTCTGGACTACAGTAGTCTGGACAAAGTGCTCGTCCTTCACATAAGAGGAGAAGCTAAGGACCCCCTCTCCGAAGAACCTTCAAAAGATTGCCTGGGAATCGTTCAGGAGAAATGTAACCCAGAGCAAAAGATCCATCTGCACTGTTTCGCTGGAGGTATGCAACAGGTTAGGGAATGGAGAGGCGCTTTCCCAGATTGCCACTTTGGGTTCACTGGAAAGACAGCAGCGAGAGGCTCTCAAGAGAATTCCGCTGGATAGGCTTCTTCTCGAGACTGACGCTCCTTACCTGCCCATGCTGAAGGGTTTGCAGACCACCACCCCAGCTTACATAGGTGATGTAGCAGCCAAAGTAGCCACAGTCCGACAGGAACCGATCAACTTGGTGATTGGGGCAACTCGGGCTAACGGGGAGAGGCTGTACCACTACTAGAGGGATTTCTGAGCCAGTTACCCACTCTCTTTGCAAAGGATCAGGTCTTCTAGGATAATCCCAGGATATTTAAATCTGGAATCCCTGGGAGGCAACTTATTTGATAAAACGGGGAGGAGTGTGGTAATATTGGCCTGGGGCGAAAGAGTACCGGTTCGAACCGGGAATTCCCCCAGTTGGTTCCCGGGAATGAGATCTGGGGTTTCCGGTAAACTGGAGAATCACGGGGCTTCCGGTTTCTAGTAGTGTTCAATGCAGACGTATATTTCATGACGGAAGACAATCTGGACAGTTAATCAACTAATCAACAAGCATCGTCACTTATAGACATAATTGACGGGTGCATCTAAGGTTAGTACTCCAGATTTACTACAATTTGGTCGCAATCGGATCCGAACTGTCTGTGCGCTGATTCCATGCCGTCGCCCTGTTGATGCCGACAGATGTCGGTTACGTAAGTGTTGAACCGATCATCGGCCGCAGTCGTCACACGTAGCCAACCGCTTCGGGGACGGTCCCAAACATTTACCCTGATCTGGAAACGTCTTCGCAAACGCTCAATTATCTTCCTCGTGCAACCGAACAACCGGGATACTTCGGCTACTGTAGAGCCAGTATTCAGCATCCCGATCGCCTGATTTCTTTGGTCGTTATTTAGTCTTGGCATTGTTATTTGACTTGATTTTATGTGATCGTTTTGTATTGTGCCTAATTTGTGGCCATTAAGTGCAGTCAGATACCACCACCGGATATCGACCGTCGCTTCACGGAGCGCACGTGCAAAACAAGTTAATCGGATCTCTCGGCTAAGCGCTTAGCTGATTATTGATAAAACCAACTTTGACAGGTACTCAAACGAATACATGTACGTTATGTATAGCTTATTTTGACAATTAATAATATTGAGGAAATAATTAAAAAAAAATAGAATGGAGTGCTCCCCGGAGCACGTGTGTCACCTGCCGGTTCCTTGTCAGAAAATTTTAATTTTTGACAGAAAATGGGCAATAACTCTGATATAAAAATATTTGGATTATCCCCTTTTTGTGGACCAACCACACACATTCCTAATGCATAATTATGTAGATATCTGTATTTTTTCATAATTTTCAGGTAAGACAAAGATGGATGACACACCACAGCAGCGATTTTAGACAACATTATTGATTCAGAGTATCATATATTAGGAATAGCATACAAACTGAAAGAAAAAAGAACTATTGAAGAAGCTTCCAAAGCTCTTGAAACTGTCGGGAAAACGGCTAAGACGTCTGGATAGAGCATAAAGTGCAGATATAACCGTTTTATTGACGAAAACATTAAAATGAAAGCAGAATTCCAGTCTCTAAATCGTTAACTAGAAACTGAGAGTAAAAGCAAGTCAAAAGCATTAGGCCAACCGGGTGAATTAGAAATTAAAATGAGAAGAACGAACACAAAATGTCAAGAAATAACAAACAAATTGAAAATGGCAGAAACTGCAGTAAAAGAAATGGCAGCCTCGCAGGATTTATTTAAAACTTACGGATGTTGATGATTTTGATGACGGTATCATCAATGGCAGTGTGAATCAATGTGATGAAACTACAGACCAAAAGAACAATGTTAATGAGAGTAGTAGTACATATCACCTTAAGTTTCTTCTGCACATTTACAATTGTTCCTTCACAACATTTTTCAAAAAATGTCTGCCAGAAATCAGCCATTTATATTGCTTAGAGATTTCATTGGCAAAACAACTTCTGACCTAACTTATATACTGCACTGTCAGCAGGGAATAAAGGCAGTGACAACTGATGGAACATCTTTGCTGGACCATATGCATGTCAGTGATGAAATACTGAATTGTTAGTGTCCTGTGTCTGAATCATATTTCTCTGATCATAAAGCAGTGACAATATCATTGAAATAGTGTTCAGTATAGACTTTGTCATATAATTTGTTGTGTAAGTACTTTGCCAGAATGCATTACAGTGCCCGGGTGATGTTTCACTTCCTTTGAAGATTTTTCACAGTTAGAGGAAAATCCAGACCAGCCCATACCAATAACAGTACGCAGAAATGTAAGTAAATACTTCCCAATGATATAGTTTAATGTTATTCTTCACGTTGGAGGAAGTCACATTGTTATTGAGCACAACATTGAGGACACTATATACTTGTGACATTAATTATTCTATGTAATAAGTTTAAATCCCATGTGCAAACTTTATCATTGGATATGTATTCCTTCTGGTTCTCTCAGTTCTACTAAGGAAATGACTTGTTATGCTAATGGCACAAATAACTGCTGTATTACCCTAAGAAATATCTTTAAAGATCTAAATGTGCTTTTGATAATATTGTTAATTTTTTCATATCTGTTAATAGTTGTTACACAATTCGGTATACAATAACCAAACATTAGTTTAAACATTATGTTCCTTGTTGAACTTTAAAGTTCGCTTTAAGGTTTGAGTGTAAGGTAGTACACACAATAGCACACCATTTATTACCCTCTTACAAAACTTCTTAACACTTTTCTAGTTTATACCTGTAGACTCAAAATAGTTTGTTGTAGCTTTTTATTGACAAAAGCGGTGTTTTATTGGCAAACAATTAGAATAGTCGAGCGTGCTGTCTTATGGACAGCTCTTGTTACTATAAGTAGTTATATCTCTGGTTGTTCCTGGGAGAGTTGGACCTCTGCATATTTAATGCATAAGCTCCGTGATAGTTATACTGAATGTATTGAATCATATTTCTAAATAGTAGGCGTGTGTAGAAAATAAAATGTTGAATGTACACAGGTTCTTGTTCAGGTGCTATATGGCAAACATGCAATTGCCACATGTATAATCATATAATTATGTTTATGATTAAGAATGTGTTGCTACAGTACATACATCAGTTGACTGTCCATATGCTTGTGGCAAATATATTTTCAATATAAAGTGTTCTTTGTTTCATTTGTCATTAGTAAGACGGTGTCATTAATAAGTCCGTGAATGGTATGGTGCATGTGGAAACTATGGTTGTATGCCACTTACTTATGTACCTGTGTTAAATTCACTCGATAAAAAAAAACACATGGTATACACTCACTGAGTGCACGAGTAAATCGTGAGCAGGTACATGACATTAACAATAGGCTGAATAAAATTAAACAAGTGTTGGTTGGTTGGATTTGTCGGTCAGAATGCATGTACATTTCTGACGTTTCACCTCGAATTTAAACTTGGTAACGAAATTAACGCCAATTTTCAACGAGGCGTTTCTTTTCCTTGTCAGTATAGATTTCAAATGCAAAGGGGCCTGGTTGCTATTTAAAAAATATATGTATATTTCTATAACTATATAATAATTATTGTTTTTAGCGTGTCAGGCAAGCCCCTATGGTAAACTGCATTTTATTTACAATACGTTTAATTCTATGTTACTGTAGTGTAGTTGATAACACAGATTTGGTGTATGCGATAACAGGATAATTGTATGGATTGTTTGGTCTAGACAAGTTGTACATGCCGAAATGTTCAGTGTAAATGTCGGTAAAGCCGTGTTTATCATTTGATTGGCTAATCCATCATTTCTGACATTTACAGAAGATTTTGAGATGCATTGGGAATATTTGCCTGTATTACTTAAATACTATTGATAAATGTGAGATGGTTGAATGGTAGACCTGTAACCCTAAACGATCACGTTATGCCAGGAGAACTGATACGGCATCTTACAATGAATGGACGATATACGCAATAAATGCAGGTTTATGTTGTAAGTTGATTATATGTTTCTATTCAATGTTTTCTATACAATACAATATATTTTATTACATAAAGAAATATGTTTATCGCAAACAAACAATAACAACAAGTACATACGGTGTTACCCTATCTACAAGAAGCCTTTCGACGTATCTTCAGGCTATATTATCTATATCATTTAAAAACATTGTAATAAAAATAGTAATTGTTAATGATGAGCATTATCTCCTTTAGCCACAGTGTTCTCAACTCTTACTCTTTTTTATTTGGGTTTTACGCCGTTCTCAACATAATTTCAGCCTTATCACGGCAACAGTTAACTTATTCATGATCCATGGGTTAACAAACTAGTACAAGTCTAAGAAATGTGCTCTGTCCAAGGACACTCCACCATGACCGCCTGGTGATCGTACCCGGAACAACCGGTTCCATATTCACGACACTTCCAACTCGACCACGGCGGATTCCTTCATTTAATAAATAATATTTCATGTATAGGGATATACCATGCTGCTGCTAAAAGCTGTATTTGTTCGTTTGCTGCAACTTATTGAACTTGGAAAGGGTTAAAAAAATCGTATACAAGTTAAACTTCCTCATTATTCAGGAACAATTTGTACATGGGAAAGAGTTAAAAGAAATCGTATATAAGCAAAACTCCATCATGACACAGGAACAAAGAACGACGAGTTTGTATTTTATTTCTGTGGGTATTTGAAAATATATAGGTTATACAAAGTACAACAATTCTGCCAATTTTCTTAATGCGATTGAACGGAATTATATTTCGATGTATGGTCTACTTATAAGAACTCATTCAAATAGTAAACCATTTTGTCTTACGTTCATAATATATATGACGTAAGACAAAATGGTTAACTTAACGGGTAAAATATATTCAACCACGCGTGGTTGCACCATTTCTTTTAATCAAATGTTGTCTCTAATAGAACGCAATCGATACGTTTAATAATCTTTAGAATAAAATCGCACATTGAGATATGGTCTGAGGGTTTCCTTATCATTTGAGCCATTCAACGAGAAAACCAACATTATTGACTCTGCGTAATGTATCGATCCAGATCAGGCTAAACCGGGCCGACACATTCCGTCTCAGAGGGATAGAGGTATAGAGTAATGATCCTGAAACAGAAAATCCACAGGAGGCGAAAAGTGTATATCCGGGTTAGCCTGCGCGGCATGCCTAGGCTGATCCGGGTCGATAATGTTGGTTTCTCGCGGAACGGCTCATTTTATGAAATCTATCACACGTCAGACAAATCGATTGGCTGTGAGGTTCACCAAACACATCACCTGACATCTTTACATATCTCTAATGTCAAACTCCTTTTCATCAGTAACATAACGTACATCCTGATTAACTTTTTCTGTCGATTAAAGCTGCACGAGTAACAATATATTCTTACTTGAACCGAAAGCACGTGTCTATGGGCCAATCTTAATACGTCCTTCTCTCGAAAGAATAGTTTAACTCATCAATGAACCAAAAAGATTACCAATCTGTTTATTTAACATCTGTGTAATCACCGACGTAGCAAAAGTATTGTGTTATTGCGAATATTATTAGATCGCGAACGCTTGAATACATTAATCAGAACTCTGCACTCGAACATAGGTAGGAACGACACCGTCATTGACGTTAGTATAATCCAGTCTCGTAATATATACCAACCCATGATATCATAGCTAACCCTTACGGTTTCGCATATGTGTTGTATCCATTACACTAACGTACTCCTAATGACGTGTTAACATGTTGGCGGTCGCTAAGGTTTCACAAATTTTAAACTGAATTGCAGTGAAAGCATCGTATTTGTAACCAAATGGCATACATTTTTAACCACTAATTGTATGGCACTTGGTTTTGCTTTGAAATGGCCAATCTGATATTTATAACACACGTTGATTCTAGACGCATTCACGGTTGCTTGTGTCTCTCCTCAATTCGATTTCTGTAAATATCAGGTGAATCTAGATGAATGTCAAAAGTTCATCTTAATGCTAAACAAAATTGCTTTGTAGGCCCTTGAGAATTGAACCGAAAGTAGCATTATGTTTGCTGGAAACTGGTATAGTTTTAGATTGTACGGAAACTCAACAAGGATAAAATGTTACACAGTAAATCTACACCGCTTTATGGCTTTGATTAAAAGGAATGAAAACATCTGGGTAAATTTATATGCTAGAGATAATTCCAACTTTAGTCTAACGCGGAAATGGTCATCGGTGCGTATATTGCGTGTGGCTCTATTTCTCAACAAGATAACAAAAAGCAATGTATTTATTTTACATTTAAATAATCCCTCTATAAATGGCCCAATAAAACAATGGGATTTATTATA
This sequence comes from Serripes groenlandicus, assembly GCA_031761405.1. Taxonomy (NCBI): domain Eukaryota; kingdom Metazoa; phylum Mollusca; class Bivalvia; order Cardiida; family Cardiidae; genus Serripes; species Serripes groenlandicus. The sequence goes on from JASEVX010000002.1 coordinate 100,685,187, forward strand.
TTATAACAGACAAGTGAGTGTTAGTCAAATAATTGACGACCAAGAACACAGGTAGGATCAATTTAGGCTTTTAGTTCTCAGGTTAGTTTAACTGACTTATTAAAAAGTAATAATATATAATGTAGATATTTACTTTGTTTGCTACCATATAAACGTTTTATCGTGTACCATGATTATGGCCTCTGCGTAAGGTATCGAGCCAGATCATCCTGCGCAGTCCGCGCAGACTGATCCCGGCCAACAAATTCCGTATCAGGGGGGTAGATGTACAGAGAATGATTCCTGAATCAGAAAATCGACAGGAGGCGAAAGGTGTATATCCTGGTTAGCCTGCGCTGCGTACGTATAGGCTGATACGGGCCAGAAATTTTTTGTGAACTTTTCATTTAGGACAGATGAGCTAGACACACTCTACACACAGTTTGGTTTATTTCTGTACTGACATCGGCATGGGGCGCCTCTTAGACTGGGATTTCCGTGGATAGAAAGCTTCTCCTTCACGATATGACGTTTGAAATTTAATGTCATGTATTATTCTTGATTCTCTTGAGTGATGTCCTAAACGTTTTTCGATGCGAATATTGAATTGGATTTGAGATGAATCAATTGTAACAACGTGAACTTGGTAATAATTGAAATGATCAAGTTAGTTATCTGGAAGTACCAACTCAAGATTAGATTTTACAAGAGCTTATTTGGAAAACATGCTTTGGGGGGGTTTATAAATAGCCCGGCTATCGCACTACATTTGGTAGAAACCCAACGCTGTGCCTGCCCGTTTGCCGTGGGCTGCAATCCGTGTCGCTTGATGACGGGGACCTGGTGGTTGATTAGTTTCAGAGTAAGACAATTTAAACTCTGTTGCTGCAATACACTGCTTTGGCCTTCAGTTTGGCTAATCGGGAGGTCAGGGGAGCCCGTCCAGATCAATCGGCTTGCCCTTTGGGCATTACATTTCACCTTTCATCTTCATCGCTTACTTATCATGCATTATTTTTACATTTTCGAAAATTTCTTCTTAACCCTATTTTCTCAGCTGCCCAAGAAGGCGGTGGCTCATGGGCTTAATCAGGTGAAAGATTTTTAGGTATTTGATTGACACTAAATTGTAACCTCCCAAAGATAGTGAAGCTTGGAATTACGTTCTACGGGAATATATTTGTCCAGTCTAGCCCTTTTATTCTGAGTATATCATTGATGTATCCCTGGCATGATCTGTGTTAGGTTTCCCCAGATCATGTCCCCGTGTTGGGCTCCGAGGTTGGTGGGGATCATCTGTGATGAACACTCTAACTTTAACATGTCAACTCCAAAAAAAGCTGCCGAGCGTCTCCTCTCAGAATCTGATTCTGAAACTGATTCATCTCAATCTCCTCTTCATTTTGCTCGTGTTGTTGTAATAGAGGCAGAATATCCTTCTACCCCTGTCACAAACATAACCCCTTTTGTTATTGAGAAGCAAATTTCTAACATATTGGGCAGTCGGAAATCGGTAAAGAAATTGAAAAATAGCACAATCCTTGTTGAATGCTTTTCTAAGCAACAAGCTACCAACCTCCTTAAGTATAAAATATTTCGTACAACTAAAGTTACGGTCTACCCATCACAAAACCTTGAACCAATGCAAAGGAATTATCCGCTGCAACGAACTTTCATACTGTGATTCGAACGATGATATTCTGACCAATCTTAAACCTCAAGGTGTTTCTCAAGTCAAGAGAATCAGTGTTAACAGAAATGGACAAAGAGTAGACACAAGCACCTACATCCTAACGTTCTCTTCTTTAGTTTTGCCTAGTATATTGAAAGTCGGCTACCAATTTGTGAATGTTGACATATATGTGCCCAATCCCCTGCGCTGCTTCAAGTGTCAGCGGTTTGGCCACCATGAGTCAACGTGTACAAATGTACCCATTTGTGTCAAGTGTGCTTTTGTGGGCACTGAACATGACTGCTTTAATGTCCATTCCTGTTTTAATTGTAAGCTTGTTCATCCAACATATTCCAGGGATTGCCAAGTGTGGGAAGATGAAAAGGAAATCCTTACCATTAAGTGTGGAAAGATGAAAAGTAAATCCTTACCATTAAGTATACACAAGGCATTAGCTTCTATGAAGCCAGGTCAAACTGCCGTACCTGCGAGGTTCTCATCAAGAAACTCTTGGAGAAGTTTCCAGAGATGGCGGATGAGCTTAGGAGCTTGGTTCCTGCAGCATCACCCACTATCTCTACTCGGTCATCAACATGGGAAAATCAAAATAAAACTCCTTCTTTCACTGAAAAAACATATTCTGCCTCTACCACAAAACCATCTACTACCTCGACAACAAAACCATCTTCTGCCACTATTCTCCCCCTGCCGGTGGGGGTTAGAATACGCCGGCTGTCCGTCCTACAAGGGGTAGAAGTCCCCTAATGGACCCGCCTGTTTGCCGTGGGTGGATACTCGTAAGCAGGAAACGAGGATCCTGGCAGTTGAGGGAAGCGCAGGGATCTCCGGCTTTCCAACACACTGCTTTGGCCTCTGCTTCGGTGTAAACGGGAGCCTAGATGGGCCCGGTCTAGTGCAAACGGCTGGTCATATATTAGATTTAGGCACACTTTTTCTTTTCTTACAAATACATGTATGTTAACTGTAATGGTGTTAAAATGTCATAAATATCTGTGCATGTATCTACGTATAAGTTTTGTTCTTTTTCACTTGAAAATATTCCATCCGATCGTTTCTTTCATTTCATATACACCAACTTTATATTATATGTGTCATATTTAATTTGCATAAAGTTTACAAGTTATTGTGCCTCGTCTATTATAGGCTAATGGGCTAATTGGGTAGCGCGGGTGTTTTGGTCGCGGTTGATGAAATTAAAAAACTTAAACATGGATCCTCAAAACAAAAAACGCACACGTACTCAAATGGACTCGGACTCCGATATCGACAAACCAAATGGCAACACTTCAAACCCTTCATTTCCCCGCTTCTTATTGATTGAATCAAATTTACCCGAACAGCCTATATCTTCCCTTTCACCTTTCGTTATACAGAAATGCATTCTTTCTCTTGCTGGTTCACCTAAGTCTGTTAAGAAATTGAAATCAGGTGCTCTACTCATTGAAGTTGAGAAGAAAGCACATGCAGACAACCTCTTAAAACTAAAAACCTTTTTCAATATCTCTGCCAAATGCTCCGCCCATAATACACTAAATACATCAAAAGGAATAATAAGATGCCCAGATCTTGCAGGAGTTTCTGAGGAGGAAATTGCTTCTGAACTGGCCGACCAACTGGTCGTCCATGTCAGAAGGATGACTTCCTACAGGGACAGTATCAAGATACCAACAAACACCTTGGTGCTAACATTCAATACAGCTATTTTGCCAAGATCCCTTAAAGTTGGATACTTGAATGTCCCTGTTGACTTATACATCCCTAACCCATTGCAATGTTACACTTGTTATAAGTATGGCCATCATGAATCGAAATGCCGAAAAACTACAGAAGAAAAGGTTTGCCGTCGTTACACTGCATTATGTTCAGAACATGATGCAGATGTAAATGAATGTAAACATACACTTAAATGTTCAAACTGTGGTGGTGAGCATTATTCTACCTCCCGCTCCTGCCTTGTGTGGAAACGGGAGAAGGAGATTGTTACCATCAAATGCAAAGGTCTTTCTTTTCCTGAGGCGAAGAAAATTTATGAAACCCGATTTAATTTGACCGTTTCATATGCTAATGTCACAAAAAACAACTCTTCTAAGCCCGTGGAAAGAAAAGATGCTATCACACAGACTGATGTAGCTGTTCAAACCGAACCCATTAAAGTTATTGAAGCTAATACAGTTGCCGAACCTCTTAAAGTTATTGAACAAATTAAAGTTGTCACTGAAAATAAAAAGTCTAGCCCCAAAACATCAACTTCTAGCTCAAAACAAACTCAAAAGAGTCCGAGACCAAATAAATACAAAAGTTCAAGTAAAGTGGTTGCGTCGGATCGTATTCCCAAGGGATCCGATGACCAAATAAAAAACCATAACCGCTACCAGTGTCTTGGTGAAGACATGGAAGCAGAAGATACTATTGCAGATAATAATAAGCAAGGTAAAATTATAAGATTACCTTTACAAAATGATTAAATCCATACTTCCTAGTCTGTGTTCTGTCTTACTCATATATACAATGATGATGAGTAACACTATTTTACAATGGAATTGTCGAGGTTTAAATTCTAACTTTGAAGAATTATCCTTACTTATCAATGAAAATAAACCAGTAGCACTTTGTCTTCAGGAAACTTTCCTGAAAGATTCTGACAAATTTACACTAAAGTATCACTCTTGTTATCACACAGCCTCTCGGGCTGGTGACCGTGTGTGTGGTGGGGTTGCTGTAGTTGTCAACAACTCAGTCCCTCATAAGCTTATAAATCTTGATACAACATTGCAGGCAACTGCTGTTAGAATTTCTATTAACAAAGCAGTGACTTTGTGTTCATTGTATCTCCCACCAAGTATGCCATTAGATATAGATAAACTAAACAACCTTATCTCTCAACTCCCCAAACCCTTCATTTTAATGGGGGATTTCAATTGCCACAATACATTGTGGGGATGTAACGACACCAATATAAAGGGTCGAAAGTTAGAAGAATTTATTTTTAAACAAGATCTTTGTCTTTTAAATGAAAAATCATATACATACTTGCACCCTGCTACTGGTTCTTACTCATCTCTTGATCTTGCTGTTTGTAGCCCTGATATATTTGTTGATTTCTCATGGAAGGTCTCAGACGACCTTCATGGAAGTGATCATTTCCCTTTAATTATTACTGAAAGTGGACGCTCTGTCCAGGAGCGTCCGTGTCGATGGAGGCTTCACAAAGCGAACTGGAATTTATTCCAGATGCGATGTAAGGAATCCATTACTCCGAATGATTTTTTGGATTGTGATAATCCTACACAACTTTTTACTTCATTAATTTATCAGGCAGCTGAAGAAGCAATACCACGAACTTCGACAACTCCAAAGCGCCCTCACAAACCTTGGTTTGATGAGGATTGCAAAAAGGCTATAGGTACACGCAAATCGGCTCTCTCAGACAATTTGACCTGAGGCCAACCCATGAAAACCATGACAATTTTAAAATAGCTCGAGCAAAAGCTCGCAAAACTATTAAACAAAGTAAACGTGCGTCTTGGCGACGGTATGTATCTAGGTTAAATTCTAGATCATCCGTCAAAAAGACATGGGATATGATAAGAAAAATTAATGGCAAGAGTAGCTCGATTGGTGTAAATCACCTGGATACTCCAGACGGTGTCGCTTCTTCAAAGAAGGATATTGCAGATACTTTGGCAGATTCCTTTGCGCAAAAGTCGTCCTCTTCAAACTATTCTCCAAAGTTTCAAAAATTTCAACAACAGAAGGAGAAACAAAAACTAAATTTTAAATCAAAGAATAAAGAGGCCTACAATAAACTTTTTACGTTAAAAGAATTAAAAAAAGCTCTGAAAAAGTGCCATGATACCGCTCCGGGTTCAGATGATATACACTATCAATTACTTAAACATTTACCTTTTCGGTCCCTTTCTTGTTTACTTGACGTTTATAATCAGGTTTGGCGAACGGGAAGTCTCCCGGGTTCTTGGAAAGAGGCCATCGTTATTCCAATTCCCAAACCTGGTAAAGATACAACTAATCCTGGTAGTTATCGCCCCATAGCCTTAACCAGCTGCATATGTAAAACTATGGAAAGAATGGTCAACGACAGACTTGTTTGGTTTCTTGAAAAGAACAAACTTATCACAACTGTCCAGTCTGGTTTTCGTAAACATAGAAGCACAATGGATCATTTGATCCGTTTTGAAACTTTTATCCGTGAAGCTTTTATAAAAAAGGAGCATGTAGTCTCCGTCTTCTTTGACTTAGAAAGTGCATATGACACGACTTGGAAGTATGGAATTATGAATGACCTCTATGCTTTCGGCATAAGAGGTCGCCTTGCTTATTTTATTTCTGCATTTTTAACTGACCGTCGGTTCAAAGTTCGTGTTGGTGATACTTTTTCTGAACCACACAAACAGGAAATGGGTGTTCCCCAGGGATGTATTCTTTCTGTTACACTTTTTAGTGTTAAAATTGATAACATTATTAAATCTGTTAACCCTGGAGTTGAATGCTTTTTATATGTTGATTTCTGTATTTGTTACAGATCAAAAAATATGCATACAATTGCAACAAGTTTTGAATAATTTACAAAAATGGTCAAACGAAAATGGCTTTAAATTTTCTAAAAGCAAGACCAAATTTATGCACTTTTGTCAACTTCGTAAACACCACCTAAATCCAGATTTAACACTAGATGGCACTCGTATTGAAGTTGTGCCTGAATTTAAATTCCTTGGTCTATTGTTTGACCCAAAACTGACATTTATACCTCATATTAAGTATCTTAGAAATAAATGCCAGAAAGCATTAAATCTTTTACGCGTTGTATCCCATATGTATTGGGGAGCTGACCGTAAAGTCCTGTTGAGACTTTACAGGTCATTAATACGATCTAAATTAGACTACGCATGTATTGTTTATGGCGCGGCACGAAAATCATACATTGCAACACTTGATTCCATTCACCATCAGGGTTTACGGCTAGCCCTAAGCGCTTTTCGAACTTCGCCCGTCAAAAGTCTCTATGTGGAAGCCAATGAACCACCCTTATATTTACGCAGACGAAAGCTAGCTATGCAGTATTTTTTAAAACTTAAGTCTAATCCTTCAAATCCCACTCATAGAGTTGTTTTTAAACCTTTATACAAGGAATTATTTTTAAAGAAGGAACGGGTAATACCGCCTTTTGGTATCCGTTACGGTCCTGAAGTCGCTAAGCTTGATGTTGATCTTGAGGACATCGCGAGGCAGGAGATTTCAGATTCTCCACCTTGGACTCTAAATAGTCCATCCTTTATTTATGATCTTGCGACTGATAAAAAGGCCTGCACAGATCCTATTGTTTTTAAATCCAAGTATATTGAAATTAAAAATACATATTATAACTTTGAGCGTATTTATACAGATGGTTCCAAGGATGGAAAAAAGGCTGCTGCCGCCGCAGTTGCTGATGGCGATGTGATAACATTTCGGTTGCCAAATAATGCTTCTGTATTTTCTGCCGAGTTAAAGGCAATTCATTTGGCTTTGGATTATATTGAATCCGAAGGTTATTGGCGATATATTATTTTTACTGACTCATTGTCTGCTATGCAGGCACTTCAGAATGACAAAATAGATAACCCTATTATTGTTAACCTCCTTTCTAAGTTATCGCGTATTTGTGCAACAGCACAAGTAGTATTTTGCTGGATCCCCAGTCATATGGGCATTCACGGTAATGAACATGCTGACTTGGCAGCAAAGTCTGCTCTTTCACAAGATATTTTACCTTTTAAAATACCTTATTCCGATTTTAAACCTTTAATAAATGTTTTACTTTACGATAAGTGGCAAAGTGATTGGAATGAGCAAGTAAATAATAAACTGCACTCAATCAAGTCAGTACTTGGTGAGTGGCTGCCAGCTTTTAGATCCTGTCGCCGAGAAGAAATTGTCCTTGCTCGTTTACGCATTGGTCACACATGGTTAACTCATGCATACTTACTGAAAGGTGAGGAAGCACCTCAATGTATTCCATGTTTTACACAACTTTCAGTACAGCACATTTTTCTGGAATGTGCTGATTTCGCTCCAATACGTGATAGATTTTTCAAGACTCAAAGTATGCGTCAGCTCTTTGAGTCTGTCAAACCTGAACTTTTATTTGATTTCCTTAAGGAAATTAATATTTTTTAATAAGATATGATTATTTCTTAAATCGTGCTTTTGCACATACATTACTTTTACAGATCCTGTTCCGCATTTTCTCAGATATTGTTTATCTTTATGTTAAGTATTACATAGTAGTGTTTGGCTTGTTTGCCTAAATTCTGTTTTACATTGGCTTACATGTCATGTTATATTGATGTTAAGTATCGCAAACATCATGTTTGATTGTTTTGTCTAATAAACTGGTTAGTTATATTTCAATTGTAATTATTTAATCATTTACATTAAGTAAATTATTAAGCGCCCAAAATGACCTTAGTTGTCGACGGGCCTTAAAACACCATTCATTCATTCATTCATTCTGCCACTATTCAACAATCTGCAATTTTTAAAGAAATCAAAACCGAATTCTTTTTTAACTACCCAGGCAAAATCTACTACCTCTAATGCAAATGCATCTTCAGAGAAATATTCTAACTCTACTGCAACTGCATCTCCACAGAAATCTTCTGTTGAACCTGCACAATTATCATCAAAACCTGCTATTACTCAAAAACCTAAGTCTCAAAGCTTTTCTGTGAAGCAGCCAAAGACTAAATATTCGGCGTCTAAGTCAAATCCTGATATGTCAGTCCTTGTTGGGGTCGATCTACCTCAAATACCTACATCCAATAGTTTGGTGGATTTAAGGGGATGGACACAGAGGAGGCACTCGAAGTAGATGCCTCTGATTCTGAACAAGGTCCTTGGCATGACACAAAGGATGAGTGGAACATCAACATTGAGTCGTGGTCCACTTCTTTGGCTGAGACAAAAATGTTCACCCTGCCAAGTAATCTCTTCTTAAAATAGAGTATCCAAAATGGGTTTTTTTCTTATTTTTATTATTTGTCACCTGTTACAATGGCTAACTCTATTATCCAGTGGAACTGTCGTGGTCTGAGATCTAATTTCAAAAAACACTCACTTTAAATAAACTCACACAAACCTGTAGCACTTTGTCTTCAAGAAACTTTCCTAAAACAAGATGTGGTATTTCATTGCAGGCTGTTGCCTTGAGGGTTTCTTTACACAACACAATTACTCTCTGTTACATATACCTTCCTCCTAGCATGACTATTGATGACAACTCTTTGAATGACCTCATATTCCAATTACCATCACCTACTATTTTGGCTTGGGATGCTAATGCGCACAGTACCACTTCGGGATGTTATGATACCAACCGCAGGGGACAACAGATTTATGAATGATCCAACTATCTAAACATACTTACGTCCAGCAACAGACAATTACTCATCTATTGAGCTCTCTTTTTGCAGTCCAGCATATTTCCAGATTTTTCTTGGAAGGTTACTGATGATTCTAGTAGGAGCGACCATTTTCCGATCTTTATCACTGAAGATAAACCTTCTGTTCTAAAACGTGAAAGAAAATGGAATATCTCCAAAGCTAACTGGAATAGATTTCAAATGCTTTGTGAGCAGTCTATCACTGATGACAAATTAACAGACTGTGATGAGCTTCGCAACTCTTTACATCTTTACTAATAGACATAGCTAAACAGTCTATTGGAATCCGCTGTGGTCGAGTGGTTAGCGTCGGGGATTTCGAAACCGGGTGTCGCGGCTCTACGGTCATGGTGGAGTGCCCTTGGGCAAGGCACATTTTCTAGCCTAGTACTGGTTTGTTTACCCAGGGATCATGAATAAGTGAACTGTGGCCGTGATATAACTGAAATATTGTTGAAAGCGGCGTAAAACCCCAATAAATAAATAAATAAGTAAACAGTCTATTCCTCAGACCTCGACAGACCCAAAACGACCCTGTAAACCCTGGTGTACGGATGAGTGCAAGAAAGCTATTCATGACAGAAAAGAAGCTTTCAGGAAATTTAACATGAGACCGTCGCCAGATAATCTGAAAAGCTTTCGAATTTTTCGTGCCAAAGCCAAACAAACTTATCACAACTGTCCAGTCTGGTTTTCGTAAACATAGAAGCACAATGGATCATTTGATCCGTTTTGAAACTTTTATCCGTGAAGCTTTTATAAAAAAGGAGCATGTAGTCTCCGTCTTCTTTGACTTAGAAAGTGCATATGACACGACTTGGAAGTATGGAATTATGAATGACCTCTATGCTTTCGGCATAAGAGGTCGCCTTGCTTATTTTATTTCTGCATTTTTAACTGACCGTCGGTTCAAAGTTCGTGTTGGTGATACTTTTTCTGAACCACACAAACAGGAAATGGGTGTTCCCCAGGGATGTATTCTTTCTGTTACACTTTTTAGTGTTAAAATTGATAACATTATTAAATCTGTTAACCCTGGAGTTGAATGCTTTTTATATGTTGATTTCTGTATTTGTTACAGATCAAAAAATATGCATACAATTGCAACAAGTTTTGAATAATTTACAAAAATGGTCAAACGAAAATGGCTTTAAATTTTCTAAAAGCAAGACCAAATTTATGCACTTTTGTCAACTTCGTAAACACCACCTAAATCCAGATTTAACACTAGATGGCACTCGTATTGAAGTTGTGCCTGAATTTAAATTCCTTGGTCTATTGTTTGACCCAAAACTGACATTTATACCTCATATTAAGTATCTTAGAAATAAATGCCAGAAAGCATTAAATCTTTTACGCGTTGTATCCCATATGGATTGGGGAGCTGACCGTAAAGTCCTGTTGAGACTTTACAGGTCATTAATACGATCTAAATTAGACTACGCATGTATTGTTTATGGCGCGGCACGAAAATCATACATTGCAACACTTGATTCCATTCACCATCAGGGTTTACGGCTAGCCCTAAGCGCTTTTCGAACTTCGCCCGTCAAAAGTCTCTATGTGGAAGCCAATGAACCACCCTTATATTTACGCAGACGAAAGCTAGCTATGCAGTATTTTTTAAAACTTAAGTCTAATCCTTCAAATCCCACTCATAGAGTTGTTTTTAAACCTTTATACAAGGAATTATTTTTAAAGAAGGAACGGGTAATACCGCCTTTTGGTATCCGTTACGGTCCTGAAGTCGCTAAGCTTGATGTTGATCTTGAGGACATCGCGAGGCAGGAGATTTCAGATTCTCCACCTTGGACTCTAAATAGTCCATCCTTTATTTATGATCTTGCGACTGATAAAAAGGCCTGCACAGATCCTATTGTTTTTAAATCCAAGTATATTGAAATTAAAAATACATATTATAACTTTGAGCGTATTTATACAGATGGTTCTAAGGATGGAAAAAAGGCTGCTGCCGCCGCAGTTGCTGATGGCGATGTGATAACATTTCGGTTGCCAAATAATGCTTCTGTATTTTCTGCCGAGTTAAAGGCAATTCATTTGGCTTTGGATTATATTGAATCCGAAGGTTATTGGCGATATATTATTTTTACTGACTCATTGTCTGCTATGCAGGCACTTCAGAATGACAAAATAGATAACCCTATTATTGTTAACCTCCTTTCTAAGTTATCGCGTATTTGTGCAACAGCACAAGTAGTATTTTGCTGGATCCCCAGTCATATGGGCATTCACGGTAATGAACATGCTGACTTGGCAGCAAAGTCTGCTCTTTCACAAGATATTTTACCTTTTAAAATACCTTATTCCGATTTTAAACCTTTAATAAATGTTTTATTTTACGATAAGTGGCAAAGTGATTGGAATGAGCAAGTAAATAATAAACTGCACTCAATCAAGTCAGTACTTGGTGAGTGGCTGCCAGCTTTTAGATCCTGTCGCCGAGAAGAAATTGTCCTTGCTCGTTTACGCATTGGTCACACATGGTTAACTCATGCATACTTACTGAAAGGTGAGGAAGCACCTCAATGTATTCCATGTTTTACACAACTTTCAGTACAGCACATTTTTCTGGAATGTGCTGATTTCGCTCCAATACGTGATAGATTTTTCAAGACTCAAAGTATGCGTCAGCTCTTTGAGTCTGTCAAACCTGAACTTTTTTTTGATTTCCTTAAGGAAATTAATATTTTTTAATAAGATATGATTATTTCTTAAATCGTGCTTTTGCACATACATTACTTTTACAGATCCTGTTCCGCATTTTCTCAGATATTGTTTATCTTTATGTTAAGTATTACATAGTAGTGTTTGGCTTGTTTGCCTAAATTCTGTTTTACATTGGCTTACATGTCATGTTATATTGATGTTAAGTATCGCAAACATCATGTTTGATTGTTTTGTCTAATAAACTGGTTAGTTATATTTCAATTGTAATTATTTAATCATTTACATTAAGTAAATTATTAAGCGCCCAAAATGACCTTAGTTGTCGACGGGCCTTAAAACACCATTCATTCATTCATTCATTCTGCCACTATTCAACAATCTGCAATTTTTAAAGAAATCAAAACCGAATTCTTTTTTAACTACCCAGGCAAAATCTACTACCTCTAATGCAAATGCATCTTCAGAGAAATATTCTAACTCTACTGCAACTGCATCTCCACAGAAATCTTCTGTTGAACCTGCACAATTATCATCAAAACCTGCTATTACTCAAAAACCTAAGTCTCAAAGCTTTTCTGTGAAGCAGCCAAAGACTAAATATTCGGCGTCTAAGTCAAATCCTGATATGTCAGTCCTTGTTGGGGTCGATCTACCTCAAATACCTACATCCAATAGTTTGGTGGATTTAAGGGGATGGACACAGAGGAGGCACTCGAAGTAGATGCCTCTGATTCTGAACAAGGTCCTTGGCATGACACAAAGGATGAGTGGAACATCAACATTGAGTCGTGGTCCACTTCTTTGGCTGAGACAAAAATGTTCACCCTGCCAAGTAATCTCTTCTTAAAATAGAGTATCCAAAATGGGTTTTTTTCTTATTTTTATTATTTGTCACCTGTTACAATGGCTAACTCTATTATCCAGTGGAACTGTCGTGGTCTGAGATCTAATTTCAAAAAACACTCACTTTAAATAAACTCACACAAACCTGTAGCACTTTGTCTTCAAGAAACTTTCCTAAAACAAGATGTGGTATTTCATTGCAGGCTGTTGCCTTGAGGGTTTCTTTACACAACACAATTACTCTCTGTTACATATACCTTCCTCCTAGCATGACTATTGATGACAACTCTTTGAATGACCTCATATTCCAATTACCATCACCTACTATTTTGGCTTGGGATGCTAATGCGCACAGTACCACTTCGGGATGTTATGATACCAACCGCAGGGGACAACAGATTTATGAATGATCCAACTATCTAAACATACTTACGTCCAGCAACAGACAATTACTCATCTATTGAGCTCTCTTTTTGCAGTCCAGCATATTTCCAGATTTTTCTTGGAAGGTTACTGATGATTCTAGTAGGAGCGACCATTTTCCGATCTTTATCACTGAAGATAAACCTTCTGTTCTAAAACGTGAAAGAAAATGGAATACCTCCAAAGCTAACTGGAATATATTTCAAATGCTTTGTGAGCAGTCTATCACTGATGACAAATTAACAGACTGTGATGAGCTTCGCAACTCTTTACATCTTTACTAATAGACATAGCTAAACAGTCTATTGGAATCCGCTGTGGTCGAGTGGTTAGCGTCGGGGATTTCGAAACCGGGTGTCCCGGGTTCGATCCACAGTCGCGGCTCTACGGTCATGGTGGAGTGCCCTTGGGCAAGGCACATTTTCTAGCCTAGTACTGGTTTGTTTACCCAGGGATCATGAATAAGTGAACTGTGGCCGTGATATAACTGAAATATTGTTGAAAGCGGCGTAAAACCCCAATAAATAAATAAATAAGTAAACAGTCTATTCCTCAGACCTCGACAGACCCAAAACGACCCTGTAAACCCTGGTGTACGGATGAGTGCAAGAAAGCTATTCATGACAGAAAAGAAGCTTTCAGGAAATTTAACATGAGACCGTCGCCAGATAATCTGAAAAGCTTTCGAATTTTTCGTGCCAAAGCCAAACGCACAATCAAAGCCAGTAATCGTACTTCTTGGAAAGAATATGTCTCAAGGCTTACAAGTCGCACTTCGACTAAAAAGACTTGGGATATGATTCGAAAAATGAATGGGAAAGGTTCTTCATCCGTTAACCATCTTTCTCTTGATAATGAGGTCATCAACACCCCTCTTGACATCGCAGATACTCTAGCCGATACTTTTGCAAAAATATCTTCTTCTTAGAATTAGTCTGAAAAATTCCAGAAGTTAAAAGCCAGAAAGGAGAAGAAAAAACTTAACTTTAAGTCCAAAAAACTGTTTTCCTTTAAAGCTCATGATACCTCTCAAAATACATTATCAATTTCTTAAGCAATTATCATTCACTTCTCTTTCTGTTTTATTGGATATTTTTAATGATGTATGGCAGTCTGGTGAATTTCCCTTGTCTTGGCGAGAGGCTATCGTTATACCTATCCCAAAACCGGGCAAAGACACCTAATCCTAGCAACTATCGTCCCATTGCTTTAACTAGCTGTGTCTGCAAAACATTAGAAAGAATGGTTAATGACCGACTTGTATGGTTCCTAGAATCAAACAAATCTTATTGTTAATGTTCAAAGCGGTTTTCGTCGGCAACGAAGTACACTTGATCATCTTGTTCGTTTTGAATCTTTTATTAGAGAAGGCTTTATTAATAAGCAACATGTTCTGTATTCTTTGATCTTGAAAGCGCTTATGATACAACTTGGAAATATGGTATTTTAAAGGATCTCCATGAATTTGGTCTTAGAGGCCGTCTACCTCTATTTATTGCTGCATTTATGGATGAACGCCTCTTTCGTGTTCGTGTTGGTAACGCCCTATCAGATGCCCATGAGCAGGAAATGGTTGTTCCTTAAGGTTGCATTTTATCTGTCACATTAGTGTGAAAATCAATTATATTGTTAAAGCTATCAACGCAGGGGGTTGAATGCTCCCTTTATGTGGATGCTTTTGTTATTTGTTTTCGTTAAAAGATATGGACATTATAGAACGTCAACTTCAACAATGCTTGAATAAACTCCAAACATGGTCTGAGGAAAATGGTTTTAAATTTTCCAAGCCCAAAACCAAATGCATGCACTGTATTAAACGTGGCTTCCACATAGACCCAGATTTTCATATGAATAAATGTCGCATTGATGTTGTACCAGAGTTCAAGTTTCTTGGTGTTATCTTTGACCAAAAACGTTCATTCATTCCACATATTAAAGCTTTAAAGAAATAAGTTCAGAAAGCGTTAAACCTTCTCAAGGTTGTAGCCCATTCTGACTGGGGAGCTGATAGGAAAGTACTATTACCTTTGTATCGGTCACTTATTCGTTCTAAACTTGATTATTGCTCTATTGTTTATGGTTCTGCTCGCAAATCTTATATTCAGTCGCTTGATCCCATACATAATCAAGGTCTTCGCCTTGCCCTTGGAGCTTTTAAAACCTCTCCAGTTAACAGTTTTTATGCTGAAGCTAATCAACCTTCCCTCTCTTCTAGAAGACAGAAACTTGCCCTTCAGTATGTACTGAAATTGAAATCCATCCCTTCTAACCCTTCTTACAAAACTGTCATTCAGCCTGAATTCAAGTCCCTTTTTCTTAAAAAACCTAATGCAATATCTCCCCTTGGTATCCGCATGGAGCCATTTCTTGAAGATCTTTATGTGGATATGGAGTCGATTGCAAAATATCAAGTCCCAGATATAGCTCCTTGGACACTTAAACTGCGGAATTTCTTTTGATCTCGCTGCTCATAAAAAGTCTGAAACTGACAGACATGTATTTCAAGCCAAATTTCAGGAAATTAAAGATGTTTACTTTGCCTTAAAGCCAATTCACACAGACGGCTCTATATACGATGACTCTGTAGCATCTGCCGCCGTATGTGGTGATACCATTCTGAAATCTCGCATTCATAATAAATCTTCTATTTTCTCTGCAGAGGTGAAGGCTATTGATCTTGCACTTGACATAGCTGAAGAATCACATCTGACCCGCTTTATTATTTTCTCTGACTCATTTTCTTCTTTACAGGCCCTTTACAATGAGAAGTTCGAAGATCCTCTTGTTTGCGGATTACTTCAACGAATTTCATCCCTGTTGAAGTTTAATAAATTGGTTTTCTGTTGGTTGCCTAGTCATTTAGGTATTACGGGTAACGAGAAAGCGGATGAAAATGCAAAGTTCGCATTATCTTTACCAATTTCAGATTTTAAGGTTCCACATTCTGATTTCAAACCTACTAGTTTTAGATATATCAAATCTTCTTGGCAAACCAAATGGGATGCTGATGTTTTTAACAAGCTTCATTATGTCAAACCAATCCTTGGCGAGTGGAACTCCGTTTACAGGTCCATTCGTCGAGAAGAGGTTATTATAGCTCGTTGCCGAAATGGGCACTCTAGACTTTACACATTCTTGGCTCTTTACAAAGGATGATGCACCTGAATGTATACCTTGCTCTGCAAGCTATACCATTCAGCACATTTTAATTGATTGCACTGACTTTGCACCAATTCGTGCTAATTATTACAGTGTTGATAGTCTTAAAACACTATTCAACACTGTCCCAATACATGCTATAATGTCTTTCTTAATGGAGATTGCACTTTACTATAAGCTCTTTATTTGTCTACATATATATATATACTCTTATTTATATAACATACATTTCATTCCCATTACATATATTTCAGTCATAAAACATTAGTTATTTCTACTTCCATCATTTCCCATTATATAGTTCTATCAAACATATTCATTTTTAAATAATACTTCATGTACTACTTAATTTTAATGCGCGCTGAATGACCTTAGCTGTCGATGCGCCATAAAACACTATACATTCATATGTATTGATACAAAGGTTTTGACTATGTAGTCAACACCAAAGGAAACGCATCTACATGTATAACACAAAGTAGTTCAGACAAGATTAACCATGTCAATCATAATGCAGTACAGTTTAAACCTTTCCCAGTCGCAGTCTTATTTTGACACATATGCAGCAAATTATTTGTTTAAACATATTGTCAAAATGAGAAATTTCACATATTGCACAATATACCCTTTGGTTTAACTCTTTAGCAAATTCCCTGAGTGGACTTTGTGAAATTCGGCAGTGAAAGGGTTAAAGAGACTTGCTATATTCTGCTTTGATGCTTTCATTGCCATATGTTGCAGAGTTCGTGTATGTGTGAAAGGGTTAACTACTGTAGCTATAGGATGTTGTAACATGATAGCCATAAAGACTTAAACATTTTAGGTTTTAACGGATTCTGATATTTCCTCGAATAACCCTACGAAAACTTAATTTAAATTGCAACTGATTCTGACATGTCTTGGCATAATAACATAAGTACTGACTTCAGGTTCAACTGATATTTACATCCTCATATTTCGCTTCATCAATCAAAGTCATCATGTTTATAATTGTCTCGCCCACGAATGTGGAGTCAGATATAGCATTCACTTTTCCGGCGACGGTGACGGAGGCGACCATTTTTTTTAATTCTTTATTACTCAGCAACCCCTGATCGAATTCTTCTGACACTTTGTCAGTGATACTGTTGGGTAATGAAACATCATTCAACGGCAAACTTACTAAGGTCAAGGCATCGTTGATCAGAAGTTATCCTTGGATGGTTAACATTGACTGTAGAGGTCACATTTTTCATCCAATCATCGTGAATTCATTTTTGAACGTTGGTCTCCATCAAATGTTGGTTATGTTCAAAACTGGATCATGGAGGGGGCACTACAGAACGTACCATTCGTTAGGTAACTTAACCTTGGTTAACATTGACTCTACAGGCCGTATTTTTCATCCAATATTCATGAAAGTTAATCATAACATTTGTCTCCATCAAATATAGGTCACTAGGTCAATTGTTAGAATAACCATGTGAAGACTGTAGAAGTCAAACTGTTCCTTCGATATTCATGATAATTAATCACAGCATTTGTCTCAATCAAATCTCAAATTCGAAACTCGATTGAGTTAAAAACTATGTCACTTGGTTAAATTTTATTATAACTTTTTTTATATTCTAGATGCCATTTATCTTCGAATCTTTATGACAAATCAGTAAAATTGTTTTCTTCATCACAACTATAAATTTCTGAACACTCTAGAGGACACATTTTTCATCCATTCTTTATTGCAAGTCATTGGAACTTTCGTCTTTATTAAATCTCAGTCAAGTTCGGAACTGGTCATGGTGGTCAAAAGCTAAATTACGGTCATATTTTACTACACATATTTATGTTTTATTTTTCCCCTATGCTGTCATGGTTTTCAGCTCAACAAAAGCTTTCAGCTCAAACCAGAAAAGCTACTTTTTCTATTTATAAATATCAGAGAGCATTAGGTCATTTTCCTTTTAAAGATCTTTTAAAGTTGTTTGACTCGATGATAAAACCAATATTGTGATAGGGAGCGCAAGTATGGGGTCATACATATTCAGTAGTCGTAGAATCTGTTCAATTTGACTTTTATAAAAGATATCTAAAATTAAATAGTAAAACAAATAACATGGTAGCATTAGGAGAAAATGGTAGATATCCTATTTATGTTGATTTAAACTTATTTATTTTAAATCGATTGCGAAACAAGCTTTAAGCTTATATTAATCACGCTCGTTGTTTGCTTCCTGGATACTTAACCAGTACTCGCGCCGATTGTGTGGAAACATCCCAAAGTCAGGACCCGCTCATCACGGGACTCGAACCAGGGACCTTTGATGTGAGAGGCCGACGCTCTACCTCTGCACCACTGTCTTCCACTATTTATGTTGATTATTATTCCTAATGTAATAACTATTGGTGTCATTTATAAGTAATTGTTATTTAATGCAAAAATACTTGGATGATGCTGAACGCAGAACCTGGAGTACTTATGTAAAAAACTTACTTTTTCTTTACGGTTTAGAAAAATACTTGGATGATGCTGAACGCAGAACCTGGAGTACTTATGTAAAAAACTTACTTTTTCTTTACGGTTTAGGCTATGTGTGGATTGCGCAGGATGTTGGAAACTTCAATCATTTTGTTAAATGTTTCAAACAGAGCTTGATAGACTGTTTCAAACAAAACTGGCATATACAAATCAACGAATCTGGCCGTTGCCATCATTACAAACATTATAAATCTTTGCTAAATACTGAAAGATATCTGTTAATTGACATGCCATTTGAATATAGAATAGCTCTTGCTAAATTTCGTTGCTCGTTTGGCATCTAGAACTAAGAGTATGCATTTATTGTTTTCAAAAGTTAAAGATGTGTTGGATGTGAATATCATGTGTTATATCACTATCAAAAGTTTGATCAATTAAGAACTGTATGTTTATTTGATTGGTATGGAGGCGACACCAACGTTGCTTCAAAACGACAATCCTGATGTAATAAAATACTTTCATATTTTATCTATATGTTAATGAAAACATGATGGCCCTGGATCGCTCACCTTAATTATACAATGTACTGCAATGCAAAACACATCAAGACAATTATTCTGAATGAAACCTCCACAGTGTTAACAAGATTTTCCTTCATTTGGCCTAGTGATCTATATTTTTTTACCTGATATGACCCATATTCCAACATGGACTAAATATCATCAAGACAACATTCTGACAAATTTTCATCTTGCTCAAAGTAAAAATACGGCCTCCGGAGTTTGAACAATATTTTCCTTTATTTACATTGTTTCTGACCCAATATGACCCATACTCGAACCTGACCTAGATATAATTCAGACAAACATTCTGACCAAATTTCAAGCTGCGGCCTCTATAGTGTTAACAAGATTTTCCTTCAATTTGACCTAGTGACCTATTTTTTTACCCAACTTGACCCTTGATCGAACTTGACTTACATATCATCAAGAAAAACATTCTGATAAAGTTTCATCTTGCTCAAGTTAAACATGCAGTATCAAGAGGGTTAACAAGATTACCCTTCAATTTGGCCTAGTGACCTAGTTTTTAACCCGGCATGACCCATATTCGAACTTTGCCTAGATATCATTTAGACAAACATTCTGACCAAATTTCAAGCTGCTTAAGCAAAAGATGCGGCATCCAAAGTGTTAACAAGATTTTCCTTCAATTTGGCCTAGTGACCTAGTTTTTTACAATGACCCATATTCGAACTTGGAAATTTCAAGCTGCTGAAGCAAAACATGCGGCTTCTACAGAGTTAACAAGATTTTCCCTCAATTTGGCGTATTGACCTAGTTTCTGACCCAATATGACCCATATTTAAACTTGACCTAGATATCTTTAAGACAAACATTCTGACACAATTTCAACATGCTCAAGTTGAAAATGTGGCCTCTACAGTGTTAACAAGATTACCCTTCAATTTAGCCTAGTGACCTAGTTTCTAAGCCAAGATGACCCATATTCGAACTTGACCTAGATATTTTAAGACAAACATTCTGACAAAATTTTAAACTGCTGAAGCAAAAATTGCGGCCTCTGGAGTGTTAACAAGATTTTCCTTCAATTTTACCTAGTGACCTACTTTTTGACCCGACATGACCCATCTTCGAACTTGACCTACATATATATGAAGAAGTTTATTTTCAAATATAAATATAAATTCAATAGGCCACATGACCTGTGTGAAAAACAAAATACACAAATAAACATTACAATTGACATAGCAAGTGGAGCACATTTACCAATTTACAAGTACAAACATTCGTAAGAGGTAACATGTCGTTTCATACGGAGAAGGTGTTGTTCAAACGTAATAGCATATCCTTATCACCACTTTATATATACATGCTTAACAGGCAATACAATTTAATATAACACAATACAATACAATACAATGCAATACAATATCATATAACATACCATAATACAAAATAATATGATACAATATGTCCAATACAGGCAAGGTGCATATTGACAAAAGTGTGACACATTCACAACAATAAATGAAAATGTTATCAGTACATCAAATGTAAAGACAACACAACATTTTTTATTTACAACTTATTTGTACATTTTACATTACCATTACAAACCATATCTTAATTGAAAAGCTTTCATTACATATGTACATAAATTTCTAAGTTTATAAACATTAGTGCATTCGAAAAGTTGTTTTAGTTTATACATGCTAGGATTGGACCAATAATACTTAGAAATAAATCTTTTACGGAGGTCAGAATATAAATTGCATTCAGTCATAAAATGGTATTCGTCTTCGATCTTATTACATGTAATACATTTTCTATCTTCACGTGGGATACTGTTTGGGCGATGCCACCTACCAGTTTCAATAGAAAAATGATGTGATGAGAGTAGTAACTTTGACATTGCTGCAATTAAATTATTACTGAAATTACAATTTAGATAAAACTGAAAGTTGAAAGGGACAATGGATTTGAAGAAGGTACTGCGTGGTGAATTATCAATTCTTGCATTCCAATTCTGTACATTATTATCACGCAATCGTTGTTTAAAATGACTCATAAAAGCATTTTCGTTACCAACACCCTGAGCTAACCAAACTTCATAAAAACCCAATGATGACAATAACTTCTTAAGTAAAGAAACCCACGACACTTTATTTGGATGCAACTCTTCATCAGATTTTAGAATTTCGTACATAATTTTACAATACTTTAAATCATCACTATTTTTTATTTTTAACCAATAGTTTACAATTCGAGTATGTCTATTGTAGGCTAGGGGAAATCTACCTAAGACGCCGTAAACAAAATCATTTTGTGTACAACGTTTTACGTGTAAAATACGTTTGCAATATTGTGTGTGAATACGTTCGACACTATTTGCCTTATGAAAACCCCATACTTCACTTGAGTAGTTCAAAATGGGTAAAATCAACTTGTCAAAGAGATCAAGTCTATGTTTCACGCTGACATTAGGAAAATTATATAAGTATTTATTTAGTCTAAAAATAGCTTTTTGTGCTTTATCAGCGAGATTTGCCTGTGTTGTATTAAACGAGCCACCTGAAGAAAAGACAACACCTAGATAAGAAAGAGACTTGACTATCTCAAGATTTTCCCCATTAAATGTAAACTTTAGATTCCTTGGCAAAGCACCGCCTTTTCTGAAAATAATTATTTTAGTTTTCTGTACATTTATTTTTAGTTTCCACCTACCACAATATGTATTCAAGCTTTTTAATCCATTTTGCAAACCCTCCGCCGAGTTAGAAAATACAACAATGTCATCAGCGTAAAGTAAAATGAACATTTTTGTCATATACATATCTATACCTTTAAAACCATCTAATTCTAGGTGTTCTTCGATGTCATTAATGAACATTGAAAACATAAATGGAGACAGAGATTCGCCTTGGCGTACGCCTAAAAAGCACGAAAACTCGTTACTTAATCTATTATTAAACTTAACACGTGATTTAACACTACTGTACATACTTTTCAGAATTATCATCATTTTACCGCGAATACCGAGTTTTATAAGTTTAGACCACAGACTATTTCGTTCAATATAATCAAAAGCTTTGCTGAAATCTATAAAGCTACAATATAGTTTTTTACCTTGATTTATCATATGCGTAATTATACCATGAAGTACGAAAATATTGTCAGTAGTGCTCATACCACTGCGAAAACCCGCCTGGGCCTCGATGTATACATTGTAACGTTCAGCCCATGAAGTCAAGCGGTTATTTAAAATACGTGTGAAAAGTTTACCCAATACACTCAATAAAGTTATACCCCTATAATTTTCAGGGTTACGAATGGACCCTTTCTTATGAAGAGGTATTATGTATCCTTCTGACCATGTTTCTGGAAAATAACCAGTTTTGAAAATAACATTAAACAGTGATTGTAAATAAGGGGTTAGTACAGTATTTCCATATATAAAATATTCATTTAAGAAATTATCCGGACCTGCACTTTTACTGAGTTTTAGTTGTTTAATACCTTTATTAATCTCTGATATAGTAACGTCGACATCCAATTCATGAAACATAACTTGGAATTCGTCGCGTTCAAAACGTTCGTTGAAATATGTCCTCATCGGCTTGAAAAAATGGATCTTCAGGATTGTTTACTGCTTTGAAATATACTTCAAAAGATGACAAAGGTATATCTGGAGATTTTACATGAGCTGACTGTTTTAACATTTTCCAGTAAAGTTTGGCATTATTATGTCTGTATTGCTCCAAAGTTTTTGTTCTATCGTCTAAATATCTTTTTTTACAGGTTTTTATCGTGCATTTATATTTAGATCTGGCCTTTACGAGTAACAATCTATTTTCATTTGAAGGACAACTACGATATTTGTTTAAAAAGCGTAAAAACATATCTCTTTCTTGGAAAAACTCATCTGTAAACCAGGGGTTATTACCCGACCTCGTTTTGTTATAATTATTATCATTTGTATGCACAATAGATTTAAACAAACCATCAGTAACATTGTTCAAAAGCTCAGAAAATTGGGTTAAACTGGAATCTACACCACCATCCGTCGAGCAGTTATTGGTAAAAATAGTCAATGTGCTTAGTTCATCAACAAATATATCCGTATTTATTGTGTTTACAAAATTATTAGCTAGATCATTTCTCCATCTATATTTAGAATTTATCTCGTCATGTTCTACAATCTTGTCACGTGATAAAGATGAGGCGTCAATATTAATGTTGTTTTCAAATGTATACTCAATTAAACAATGGTCAGATAAAGAGTTCGGATCATTAATTTTAAATGAAGTAATAAGATCAAAAATCGATTCGGACACTAACACATAATCCACCAAACTGCATCCTCTCGATCCTACAAAAGTAAATTTGCCAACACCGGAATCGTCACCACAACGACCATTCAAAATGCGTAAACTAGTTTGTTTACAAAAATCTATCAATGCATTGCCATTACTGTTGATATGACCTTTATCCTGAGAAAATCGTGGACGAAATACGTCATCTGTGTAATCATCAGGTAGTAAAAGCAAATCGTTATCTAAGTCAGAATCAATACAGTCGGAACTATCCGATGTACGGCTATTAAAATCACCTGATAATAAAATGTTACACTGACCGTCTGTATAGCTATGAATCAGTAAGATCGAGTTTAACAATCTGTCAAAAATACTTTGATCCTGTAAATTAAATCTACCGCTACTCTCTGGTACAACATAACATAAACCAATAAATAAGTCATTATCAAGAAAGAATAAATTTCCATCCAACCTAATCCATAAAATATCATCTTCGCTTTGGAAAAACAAACTTTTGTCATTCACATATGTATCCTTTATATAAATAATGATTCCACCGGAGTCACGTTTAGAGTTCTTACTTTTTTGTCTATTTAAACAAAACTGTTGAAAATCGGGTACATTTAAGTCAATTGATTCATTTGACCATGTTTCTGTAAACATCACTATATCATTGTTATCAAATATGGACATAATTTCTGGAAAATGCAGTTTATTACAATATTTAGACACTAAACACTGTATATTTAAAACAGCAATTTTAAGTTTCACCTTCTCCTGCCATTTCTAACCCGAATCTATACATGCTGAAGTCGTGCATTCGCCACTGATAGTTGAGTTTATGTTTTCACAGGGAATTTGTTGTTGACTACGCGCACTATTACCACGGTTAACGGAAACTGATTGTGCCCGACGTGGGCCCGATCGTTGTCTGGTTGTTGATCTAGGCGTGTGGGAACCATCCTTACCCTTTGGTCCCTGCTGGGGTTTTAAGTTTATAGGTTTAGTTTTTGAATTAGTGTTTGGTTTAGGGGCGTTTAGTGTTTCCTGTAGTTTGAAGACGGAAGGTACCGTCGTCTCGCGCGACTGTGAGAAGTCTATCACCCTGTCCGTGTAATCACTTTTGGGTAATGCCGTTGAATTGTTTGCATTAGGTGCTGTTTTTGGTGGATTTCCGGAAATATCCGATGTCGCGATATCTGACGTCATAACGATGTCTGCCGTGGCAACAGGTCTACCATGGCATTGATTTCCTTGATAAAGAGTCGGCGTAATGCTTTCTGAAGCAACGACGTTGTTTGTCATGACATCCAGCACCGGAAATGCTACTAACCTCGACTGATTTAGTACTGTGTGCCAGTCGGGAAATTCGTCACGAATCACGCGGTTGCCACACATAAGTTTTGCCGGGTAAACTATACGCACACTGGACCCAGGATTCTCTTTCTTGACGTCTTTGTATTGGCCCCATAGACGTTTTCTGGCATCAACTATTTCTTTAGGCAAATCTCGGTTAATAGAATAACCAGGGCAATGTTTAAGTGTTTTTGCGTTTGACATGATATGGTCTACATCGTTGTAATTCATAAAATTTGCAATGATGGGCCTATTATAGTTTTTTTGATCATCCTTTATAGAGCCTAGCCTGTGTACGCGAGTTATTATTATATCCGTTGTGTCGATCTGTAGTGTGTGGGATAAAAATTCCAGTAGTAATACCGAACAATTTTCAAAACGACTATCTTTTATCCCTCGAAATATTAAATTGTTTCGTCTGCTACGCGCCTCAATGTCCACGGATTTATACGAGAGTGTTTTCAAAAGTGTTGATTGCTGGTTTGTGACTGATGAAATACCGTTAATCTTTTCACAGGCTGTTTGCATGTAATTGTTTGATATTGATATGAGTTCACGTGTACTAGCCTGGTCCACTTTCAAATTCAAAATTTCTTCAAAAATCATTGACAATTTGGTACTATCACTTGCTTTTTCGAAGTCATCTCCTGTAGGAACAGAACTAGCACTTGTTGTATGTCGCTTTCGTTTGCCTTTTTTATTGGCCGTGAACTCCCAATCGTCTGTTTCACCATCTTGTTCTAAGTTTACCTGAGAAAATTTGGTCGCCATCTTGTTTAGTGTTCAGTAAGAAGCACGAGAAATTTGATGCATTCGTATTCTCTGAATACAGTAGTGTTTTTCAATTAAATGTACAATAAATGTACAAAGAGAGATAGTTCAATCAATAATATGTGTATTTACCTCTTTAATTAAATCAAAACTCCTTTCCTTTTCAAAATAAATAAATTTTCACTTGGAGCTCATCAAACCCGTTACCACCCTGCGCCATCTTGCATACGTCATATCACATATCATCAAGACAAACATTCTGATTAAGTGTCAAATGTGGCCTCCAGAGTGTTATCAAGATTTCGCTTCAATTTGACCTAGTGACCTCGTTTTTGACCTCATATGGCCCAGTTTCGAAATTGTCCAAGATTTGATGGAGATGAATGTTCTGATACACTTTCATGAATATTGGGTGCACAATGTAGCCTGTAGACTGTTAACAAGCTGAAATGTTGATAAGGACTTCATTCTCAGCACTATAATATTTGTTAAATAGAATGCATTGTACTATGAGCCGGTTGCCTAATTACTTTCAATAAAATATGTTTCCTTGTCATTTTATAGGAATTGTATTAACATTGTAGAGGCCACATGTTTCTTCCGACCTTTATGAAAATTCATCCAAATATTTGTCTCCATCAAATCTAAAATTCGAAACCTGGTCATGGGGGTCAAATACTAAACTAGGTCAAATTCATGAGAACTTTATTAACACTCTAGAGGCCATTTATCTTCCAATCTTTAACCATGAGCCATTTCTTCTTTTGCCATAACGTTTTCATCTATATTCAATAACAGCACTTTCATTAGTAGATATGTTCTATATTTTTGCTAATATGTTTTCAAAGTCATCAGCTTCAGGTTTGTTTAATGTATGATTTTTTGAGTTTCACAGTTTTTCAGTCATAACATGGCGGCAAGTTTACCTATCCATGTTTTTCTTTGGTTCTTCACAACATTAAACCACGCAACAGTCTTACCAAGACTACTTTTCCTCATAGTTTGTTAGCGCATTGTTTAAAGACGAATGACGAATTCCCCATTGACCTTTTTAAACATTATAAAAAATGTTGGCCGAGCTGGTGTTTGAACTCACAACCCCTTGATTAACAGACCACCTGAGCTACCGGGGCTCTGCGTTTTCGTGTGTGAGAAAGGGGTCAATGCACTCATTCGTTCCTGTTAACCTTGTTCTACATTGTGTACTGCCTCTTAGCAATGATTACTCCTGAAATATACTAGAACTGGTCAACAATATACAGCTTTATGGAATACAGCATGATACGTTTTAACCTTTTCCGATAAACAAGCGTGTTCTGGTGCCACTGCAGCAATCGACTTTTGCAACGCTATTTTCAACACTAATTGTTTACAAAACTTTCATATATAGCAATTGTTCTTATGTTTGCCTAAATGTTTTCAAAGGACTCTGTTACAGATTTATTGAATGTGGGAAAGGGTTATATACCATTTTTCGAATGTTCCATATAACAATAAAGTACAGTTATAAACTTCCCACTATATTTCTTGCTGTCTTGAAGAAATAAATCGGAAATAAGCGGATTGCGTATAAGCTACATATTTTCCAAGATTAAATTTGATAAAACCTTAAAAAAGGTTATCGGGAAAACGGGATATTCATAAAACCTACAAAGGAATATTCTACAACTGGAACATTGTCTGTTTAAATATGTGTAAAGTGTTTTGTTTCTTTGCTTCGATTGCCTAATCCATCAAGTCTGACAGTTTCTAAGATGCGCGAGAGATATACATCCTGATTACCTATACACATGATAAATTAGGAAAGAGTTTTAACGAGCATCTGTAACCTTAAACGATTGATATCACAGGGAGATGGCGGTGTCTAAAATTGATTAAAAATAAAGAAATATTGTTACATATTTGAGGTGCACAACGGTCCATTCAATATTGTGGTGGTTTTCTTTCGATTAAATTTGATTACTCTCATAAAACCTTTTTGGACAGTCTCAATATTATACTGCTAATGTATACACTCAAACGATATCACGAACTTTGAGACTACTGCTGTCAGGGTCTCCTATTCAATGAAAACTCATTAGTTGTCTGTCCATGCCAGCAGACGGCGGGGTTAACGTAACGCGTCAAATAAATGAAAACGCTTCTGTTTTTCTCTCCTCGGAAGTCTTTTTAATGCGTTGATATATATTGATTTAGACATTTGTAGCATTCGATAAGTTTGACTTGTTGCCCTCCAGTGTATTCTGATGTTTCTAGATAGAGTCTTAACTTCCCTTATCATTTTATAAGATATGTCATGCCCCAGACAAAATAATTCGTTGAGGAATAGGCTAATATAGAAAAGCATTTCATTTTTTCTGTCTTTTCAAACGCGAGGCTTTATCAAATTCATGTTTGCGATGTGTTGTTTCTCATACGGTGTGCTCTCGATAACTCGAACTTGAACGGGACCCATACATATATTCGAGTCATCGACGCGTGCCAGTGACCGCTGGATGTATGCTTAATCAATTTATGTATTGTCAGCGTCCTAATTCATTTCAGCCATTCCACGAGAAAACCAACATACAATATGTCAATTATGAAAGAAGAAACACAGTTCATGTTTTGTGCCTGTTTTTTATTCATTGTATTCATTGCAAAACCCTGCATATCAATATACCAGAGTGCTCTCTTTTTTTAAGTTTTTGTGAACAGTAATAACCTTCAAAGGGTTTAGCTTAACTTTGCTAGCAATAAAACCTTTCGAGAACAAATCGGTTTTGATTTCTATTTTCAAGATCCATACTGACAGTTCCAACACACACACTGCGACCTTTTACCCTTTATCACATACAACAAATCTGCAACAGACGACTTTTAAAACAGCTTGGAAAACAAAATAGCATGTAAAAACTATACAATTGAAAGTATAAATAATTGAAATCATTGAGGCATAAGTAAAAATTCCTTTGTTGAAAGTCTGCTTCACATGCACTTAAATGCGTCAGCTCATAATGAGCAATTTCTCCTTTTGCCAAATTGATAGAAAAAATCGCCTGTTTCACATGCGTTATAATGCGTCTGCTCATTATGAGCAATTTCTCCTTTTGCCGCACTGATATCAAAAGCCGTCTGCTTCACATGCACTAGGGTTAAGAACGATACAACAAGGTTAGTTGGTATATGTATGACCGTCCGGGTCCTCGGTGCTCTAAAGTGTCTTCACCTATAAACGAAATCCAATCTAAACTCGTGATTTATCGTACGTTCTGGTGTAATAGAAAAATCTCGTATCAAATTGTGTGTCGATTCGAATATTGTAATTTCCCAACCTCTGAGTGTGGAATAATGTCTGGTTACGTTTGTCAACAATTGCACAAGTAAATGCTATTTTAAGGGTTGCCGCTTACAATACAATACAATACAATAGTTTATTTGCGTAATTAGGCCTCCGGCCCACAATACATACATATTATATTACATTTAATTTACAATGTAGTAATGTGCACAATCAAATTTCTTCAAAAAGCTTTGAAACATAAAGGGCTATATTTTAAATAACTAATGGATTTTCATTTTGAAGAAGACAATACAAATTCTGTAAGCTTGGTAACGCATTAAACCACGTATTTAGATACAAATCTCAAATAATCTTAAACTTTTCACAAACATTTAAGGCATGAAACTCATCCTCGATAACTAAGATAACGGTTGCCGCTTACCTTGTTAACTCAAGGAAATGATTTCCTCTTTGTTCAAGGAATTTTGAAATTGGTCAGATATCAATGAAATTTCTGAAAAAATAATTGTTCGAACCCTGATATAAAATTAATGGATATGTAAGTCTCCAAGCAGTTTTGGTAGGTGCTTACTTTATGTAATATTGTAGCTACAGTAGATGATAAACAGTTTTGCTCAAATTAAATAATGAAATTCTGGATGAATAGATTAGAAATTTGGAAAGTTAATACAGACGCGCGCTGTCAATCCAGGGGTTATGAGATCGAACTCGCGCTCGGCCAACTTTCTTTCCAACGTTTGGCAAACCTAATTAGGACAAGCATCATTGGTCCTACACCAATGATGCAACACTCTATGTGGAAAAGTAGAAGTTGCTCGGAAAGAATCTTGTGTAGAGTACTGGTGTGAGAAACTCAGGAAACAAATGATGGTATATAAGGATCCACCCGTACGAACATGCATGTCCCAACAACGTCATCGCTCTAGCGACTTAAATCCACATATTATTTATGAATCTTCATACACATGTTCACTAGCATTGCCTCTTACAATAGTTCGTGTTTGACATGATAATGTCACGGTGACTTTTATAAGCCTGTATAAAACGACGTCAGCTCTCTAACGACTTTATTTCGTATCCGATTGTTATAAAACTGAACACACATGTTCACCATCATCGCATCTTGTATGAGTTCGCGTTCCACCGACCTAGGTCAAAGGTCGAGGTCACAGTGACTATAATGCGTTAAAACTATAGCATCGCTCTAGCACTATCATTTTGGGACAAGTTGCTTCATACTCTATTCACAAGTTGAGTGTCAAGAGAGCTTGGAGGGGGATTTGTGTCTTAGCGATAATAGGTCAAAGATGAAAATGTCACAGTAACTAATACTGCTGTAATAAACGACTATATCGTTCTAGCACTTTCATTTGTGGACAAGTTGAGTGTCAAGATAGCGTGGTGGGGGATTCGTGTCTTACCGATAGTAGGTCAAAGATAAAAATGTCACAGTAACTTATACGGCTTATGAAACGACATCATCGCTCTAGCACTGTCATCTTTGGACAGAGTTCCTTCATACTTAATACACTGGTTCGTTTTACTGCATACAATAGTCTATTGTTTAGAGAGCATGGACGGGTTCCCGGTTCACTGACCTAGGTCAAAGGTCGAGGTCACAGTGACAATAATGCGTTTGTACAAATGTACACAACTATATCATCGCTATAGCACTTTCATTTGGGGACAGAATTCATTCATACTTCATTCAAAGGCTGAATGTCAAGAGAGTTTGGAGAGGGATTCGTATCTTACCGAGAAAGGTCAAAGATAAAAATGACACAGTGACTAATACGGCTGTGTGAAACGACATCATCGCTATAGCACTTTCATTTGTTAGTTATTCCACACATCATACACTGGTTCATTTTACTGCATACACTGGTTTATTGTAGTGAACATGGTCGTGTTCCCGGTTCACTGACATTTCACATTAGGTCAAATGTCAAGATCACAGTGACTATCCGGCATATGTACAAACGACACTGCGAGGTGATTTCTACCGTCGGCGATGCTCTTGTTATTATATAGATTTATAAACGTGGTGGCAAAAGGGAGAAATTGCTCATTATAAGGAATTTCTCCTTGTGCAACAATGTTGTCGAAAGTATTTTACTGCAGAGGCGTCATAAAGCGTCTGTATGTGGGAAGAGCATGGACAAAATAATGTTTACGAGAACGCTCCTTGGGTCACATCAATGTTATTCCTAAACAAAAATCACAAAAACCTAGATTATAATTGGCGGATATGTTTAACGGTGCATGCCTATAGAGAAAGTATGAAACGTCTTCTCAAATGCTATTCGCAAAAATGTTCAAACAAATTGTTGGTGTTTATTTTGTCAACAAACAAGGTCGGCTGGTGCAAGTTCAATGTACTATACTCTCGGAATTAACGAATATATGCGGAATTATACCATAACATCAAATACAACGTTGTCAAAAGGTTTGTATCTGAATTAAACCTTTTATATCGTTTTAGGGCCAACTGATTTGGTTAACCCCTTCCAACATATAGACGCATATTTCCATCATTATACCTACATTAAAAGGATTTTTTTCAAAAGTAAGCCTAGTTATATTCAAGTAGTAAGTTGGAATGGGTTTAAATTACTTTTGTTGAAATCTCTCTCTTAAAACATCATATAAGGTAAACAGATAAGTAGTTTGTATAAATGTCTGTGAACACAAGTTCTATTTTAAGGCATGTTTTAGCAATCTATCATTTCTGACACTTAGAAATGTAAAGGCTCTCAGAATGTCTTAGCCAAACTGTTTTGTAGAAATATCCCATTTATACTGGCTGTCATTTTTTGTAACTAAATAAGAATTGTAATCTATTCAGAATTTGAAATTGGCAGTTTCGCATTCAATGTATCCATCAATGAAATTATACTACGTTACTTTCGTAAATGCTTTTGTGCACTCTCACCTAAATGTACATATCTGTTATTGTTTAAGTAAATAAATAAGAGAGATATTGTAGGGAAAAAAGCTGAATACTCCTCCTTATCTTGAGCTCTAAATAGATAAAACAAACAGAAGCACGTTTGAGTTATTTACAAAAAAATAATTAAAAAATAAGAGATAACTTCAAACCGTATGTAATATTAGAACATATTTCAGTGGTGTATTGATATTTTCCCAACACACTGAATACTCGGGAATGTACTAGCATAATCAACCGATCGAATTACACCCTCTGTCGGGCAATCGGTGTGTTTGGGTCAATCTGAACACGCCCGTCCGAAATTCGTAGGGACACCCTGAATGTATTGACATAAGCGTAGTTGGAAATAAAGTTTTAGGGGAAACATATCGGTCACCGGGTCCTAAAGTACACAGGATTACTCGCCCTGTGCAAATGCACTTTTCGGAATTGTTGTTGTGTGTAGTGACATTATAATATATCTGAGTAACTGACATTAAAGCAGTGGTATAAAGAATCGGACAATAGCCTTAAATCGCTTAAATGCACAAACAGTTTGCTAATTTAAAACAATTTAAGAAAAACACCCACACTAAACAAATATTAAACTGACACAAGTGTATTTCACGCTGAAAATTACAGTGTGTGTTTTGAGTCGGGTTCAATTGCGATACAATTATAGTTCATGATGAGCTAGTTCATGATGAGCTCATTTTGTATGTGTTTGTGTTGGGAGGGGGACAGGGGGTTAGCCGTCAGTTAAATGATTCATGATCTCGGGTAAACACACCAGTACTAGTCTAGGAAATGTGCCTAGCCCAAGGACACTCCACCATAACCGCCGTGCCGCGTATGGAGATCGTACCCTGAACAACCGGTTCTAAAATTCACGACGCTAGCCACTCGACCAAGGTGGAATCCTTTATTTAATAGTTAATCTTCCATTCATGAGGATATGTAGACATTTTCAAATTTCGCAGAAATCCTTGTCCGTTGAATATTTTTTCTTAAATGTTGCAGGTAATTAATTCTAAAACATATCTGTATGACAAATGAACTTGTTGTCTGAAAGATGTGTCACTGAAATAGGTATATCAAAATGAAAATAACATGAAGACAGAGCACACGTCACAGTATAGAGTACGTAACATGAAGACCGAGCACAAGTCTAAGGATAGAATAAGTAACATGAAGACAAAGCACGAGTCACTTGATAGAGTAAGTTGTATTGAGAAAGAGCACAAGTTACAATAAATACAAGTAAGATGAAGACCGAGCATAAGTCAAAGGATAGAAAAAGTAACATGGAGACGAAGCACAAGGCAAAGGATACAGCAATTATCATGGAGACAGAGCGCAAGTCAAAGGATTAAAATAAATTGCATTGAGACAGAGCACAAATAAGAGTAAGTAAAATGAAGACAGAGCACAAGTCGCGGAACATTTGAACATATTGTACCCTGGTTAACATATGACAAAGCTTGCTTCTTTCTACCACAGTCACTGTCCCTACCATTATGTGTTGTCTTTACTGTAACACTTGAATCAAAAAGTATAGTTGTATGACAAAACCATTGTGTGTAAAGCTGATGAAATCATCGAGAAACATTAATAATCAATGTTTATGTGAGGTCACACTTCCTTTACTTGTTCTCTAAGGACAGTTTTAAGGGGAAATTTGAATATAATGTACCGTGGTTAGCATGTGAAAAGGCGTGCTTTTTCCAGCCACAATTATTGTCCCTACTATAACATGTTGTCCTAACTGTAACACTTGCATCAAAATGTATATGTCAAAATAATTGTGTGTAATAAGCTGCATGTTGCAAGTAGAAACATACAGAAGAAAATTGTGGCATACAATAGGCAATTCATTTTCACATTGATGTCCATACTGTAACAACAGATATTCTGTAACTTTATTATAACCAAAACAAAAAATAAGGGCACTTGACTTGGTATAGGTCATGCACTCCAACAGGAACTTCATCAAACAGGACAGTTTGTCAAGGTAAATCAAGTATTTCATTAGTGATAGCAAAGGTTTTAGTGTAAAATACATATTTATACCAAATTCAAGACAAGAATAATCATCTTTGATATGAAAGAGATTTTTTTGTTCTGCCAAACTTCTTTAGAGATAAAAAAAAAACAAACACAACTAGGTACACTGCTTAATGTTAAAAATGAAATCTCCTTACTGCTACAAAATTTTCATAAATATAGATTCAAATTGTGTTACGGTAAAGACATTTTTTCATACCAAGGAGTGTTCTGATAAAAATTTAAGGCAGATTGAATTGTTGTTAAGCTTGACTGTACCTTTTTTTAACCCAAGTTATGGTTTAAATTAAGCATGTTATAAAATTACAAGAAGAATTTTGATAATAATGGGTCATACAAGCTGAAGTTTTAAATCCTCTAACTAGATCTAATAAACATAGGTGCTTAAATATTAACATGTATTAAAGTTTATTGCCCCTAGTTCTAAGTTAAGTGTGACACAAGCTTTGGACGGAGAGGGGGGAGTCTATTCTCATTCCAGTTTAGCAAAAGTATGATAGCAAAAACGGGATTATATAAACAAAGAATACGAAGTAATTAAACAAATGAAGAAAGATATTTATGATCAAGATTGAGCATTATGAAAGTTCACATGTATAATCAACATATAGCAAGATTTATTAAGTCTGTTTTGTTAATTTGTAATGTCACTTTAAACGCTTTGAACATGTCAGTAGAAAACTGAAAAATAAACAAAATAAAATTGTCAAGTCAGTTCCCCAAGAGCAAAGAGCGAAAACCAGTTGGTACGAATCGTTCATATCGAACGAAACATGAAAACCCGGGTACGAATCCAATGAATTTTGGAATCGGATGAAATCGTTAATACAGCGAAGTATTCATAATGAAAGGAAGCAGAGACAACTTAATTACTCTAAGGGAAACGATGACACCTTGTCGTCTATTAAATAAGAATAATCAAAATCGCCAGGCGATGACATTCTGCATTTACAAATAATAGAAAGGGTCACATTACGGCCATGCCTATTGCATAGTTGGGTTAACGTTGTTTTTACAGTTTCTAGAATTATACTGTAATATGTTGTAATTAAAATGAATCATCATTCATTTTTTAAAGATTACCCATTTATTTAAAGAGCTCAATATTGTAAATAGGCAAAAACATCGCCAGAAACTTTTTTCTGCGCTTTGATGAATCGGGTCGTAAACCAAGCTATAAAAAAAGCATAGCCTAGGAAGTTAGGGAATAGTTATTAAATACCCATTACATGTGTCTAAAGTTTTGTAATAACGGTAGAAGACATACGTATTTTGTATCTTGCTGTTTCTTAAATCATTTTATACAATTTATTTATCCATAAAGGTGTTTTTTTAAAACATATAACACAGTTTTTCTTAACAATAATAATGTTGGTTGCTCCCTTTTCGATTACGTCACCCCATGGTACAAAATAAAAACCTATCCCATACTGACGCCGCGCTTCCACGCGGCGTCAATAAAGTTCTCATACTCGTTTTCTTAATTGTCTTGCTCCTTAATACCATACTGCTGCTTAGTTCTATATTTGTTTGTTTGCTGCAACTCATTGTTTATTGGTGAGCGTTAACACAATCGTATATAAGTAAAACTTCCACACAATACAGGAACGATATATGCGAAAGGGTTAAAACAAATCGTGTATATAAAACTTCCTCGGGATACAGGAACAAAGAAAGATGAGTTTGTATTTTATTGCTGTGGGGTTTTGAAAATATATAGGCTATACAAAGTACAACAATAATACCAATTTTCGTAATGCGAACTAACGAAATTATATTTCGATGTATGGGCTACTTTAAATAACTCATTCAAATAGTTCATCATAATAGCTATGACGCAAGACAAACTGGTTAACTTAACGGGTAAAATATATTCAACCACGCAGCATTTCTTTTGAAACGAATTGTCTTAAATAGAACTCAATCGATACGTTTAATAATCTTCGCACATTGAGATATGATCTGAGGGTTTCCTTATCATTTGAACCGTTCCACGAGAAAACAAGATGTGTTTGTGAAACACTGATGCCCCCGAATGGCAACATCTAGGTCAAAGGTCAAGGTCGCAAATTCAAAAATGTTGGTACTGACAGAAAGGTCATGTCACAAGGAATACACATATGAAATATGGTAGCCATACCTGTTATGGTTCAAAAGTAGTGGTCAAGGTTAAAGTTTTTTTCGAGAATGGCAACATCTAGGTTACAGGTCAAGGTCGCAAGGTCAAACATTTTGGTACTGACAGAAAGGTCATGTCACAAGGTATACACATGTGAAATATGGTAGCCGTACCTGTTATGGTTCAAAAGTAGTGGTCAAGGTTTAAGTTTTTTTCGAGAATGGCAACATCTAGGTCAAAGGTCAAGGTCGCAAGGTCAAAAAATTGGTACTGACAGAAAGGTCATGTCACAAGGAATACACATGTGAAATATGGTAGCCTTACCTGTTATGGTTCAAAAGAAGTGGTCAAGGTTAAAGTTTTTTTCGAGAATGGCAACATCTAGGTCAAGGTCGCAAGGTCAAAAATGTTGGTACTGACAGAAAGGTCATGTCACAAGGAATACACATGTGTAATATGGTAGCCGTACCTGTTATGGTTCAAAAGTAGTGGTCAAGGTTTAAGTTTTTTTCGAGAATAGCAACATCTAGGTCAAAGGTCAAGGTCGCAAGGTCAAAAATGTTGGTACTGACAGAAAGGTCATGTCACAAGGAATACACATGTGAAATATGGTAGCCGTACCTGTTATGGTTCAAAAGTAGTGGTCAATGTTAAAGGTTTTTTCGTGCAGACAGACGTGCAGACGTGCAGACAGACAGGCCAAAAACTAGATTCCCACCGAATCGGTGATTCCGGGGGCATAAAAACAACATTATTGACTCTGCGTAATGTATCGATCCAGATCAGCCTGCACATCACCTGACATCTTTGCATATCCCTAATGTCAAACTCCTTTTCATAAGTAACATAACGTACATCCTAGTAGTATTTTTTTCTGTTGATTAAAGCCGCAAGAGTGACAATATATTCGTACTTGAACCGGAAGCACGTGTTTATGGGCCAAATCTTAATACGTCCCTCTTCCCAAAATTACACAGATGTAATCACCGACGTAGCAAAAGAATTGTGTTTTGGGTTATCAAATAAAGGTAGAGTATTTCGTGGAGATAATTAGGCCGCGAACGCGTGAATACATCATTCAGAACACTGCACCCAAACTTATGTTCGAACGACATCATCCTTAAAGTTAGTATACTCCAGTCTCGTTATATATACAAACCTATGCTATCATAGCTAACCCTTTCGGTTTCGAATATTTGAACGAATATTCACGAAGGTAGTTGTTGTATCCATTGACAACTCAAGTTCTCCGAATGATGTATTATTATGTTGGCGGTCACTAAAGTTTCACAAATTTTAAACTGAATTGATAATACAGTGAAAGCATGCTATTTGTAACAAAATGACATACATTTGTAACCACGAATAGTAAGGCACTTTTTTTTGCTTTGAAATAGCCAATCTGATATTTATAACACACGTTGATTCTAGACGCATTCACGGTTGCTTGTGCCTCTCCTCAATACGATTTCTGTAAATATCAGGTGAATCTAGATGAATTCAAAGATTCATCTTAATGCTAAACAAAATTGCTTTGTAAGCCCTTGAGAATTGTACAGAAAATAGCATTATGTTTCCTGGAAACTGGTATAGTTTTAGATTGTACGGAAACGCAACAAGGATAAAATGTAACACTGTTAATCTACACCGCTTCATGGCTTTGAATAAAAGGAATGAAAACATCTAGATCAATTTATATGCTGGAGATAGTTCCAAGTTTAGTCTAACGCGGAAATGGACATTGGTTCGTATATTGCGTGTGGCTCTATTTCTCAACAAGATAACACAAAGCAATGTATTTATTGTACTTTTAAATAATCCCTCTATAAATGGCTCAATAAAACACTGGTTCCGGAGAAATCAGTCTGTGTAATTACAGAATTTATTTCATTCACAGCTGGGCATTGGATTTATTCAGAAACTATTTAAAAGTTCTAAATTCACTAAGAACAATCTAAGAGTTTTAAATGGACTTATTTACCAACACAGAATGGTCAATATAACAGACAAGTGCGTGTTAGTCAAATAATTGACGACCAAGAACACAGGTATGATCAATTTAGGCTTTTAGTTCTCAGGTTAGTGTAACTGACTTATTAAAAAGACATAATATATGATGTAGATTTTTACTTTGTTTGCTTCCATATAAACATGTTATCGTGTACAAACATGATGGCCTCTGCGATCCATATCATCCTGCGCAGTCCACGCAGACTGATCCGGACCGACACATCCCGTATATGGGGGGGGGGGGGGGGGGGGTAGAGGTAAAGAGTAATGATTCCTGAAACAGAAAATCCACAGGAGGCGTAAAGTGTCTATCCGGTTAAGCCTGCGCGGCATGCTTAGGCTGGTCCGGGTCTATACTTTACGCAGAGTCCGCGATGTTGCTTTACCCGCAGGACGGCTCACTTCATGACTACCTTTACAAATATTTGTAGTCCCTCTTGTGGAAAAAATGTCGGACGTAGGACTATACATAAATTGAATCGCGTAAAATACAATGGCTGATGCATATATAATGTTAGAAACGTTTACCATTAAATGTCATACATCGTAGAGCCGACGATCCGCAACGTTTTGTGAACTTGTCATTTAGGACAGATGAGCTAGACACACTCTACACAAAGTTTGGTTTATTTCTGTACAGACATTGGCATGGGGCGCCTCTTAGACTGTTGGATTTCCGTGAATAGAAAGCTTCTCCTTCACGATATGACGTTTAAAAATTAATGTCATGTATTCTTTCTGGAGTGATGTCCTTAACGTTTTTTGATGCAACATTGAATTGGGTTTGAGATTAATCAACCACGTAAAACTTGGTAATAATTGAAGTGATCAAGTTAGTAATCTGGAAAAACCAACTCGAGATTAGATTTTACGATGGATTATTTAAACATGCTTTGGAATTAGACTTTGTTAAAGTAAGAACATATGTATTGAAAAGGGTTTGACTATGTAGTGAACACCAAAGGAAACGCCCCTACATGTATAAAACAAAGTAGTTCTGACAAGATTAACCATGTCGATCATAATGCAGTACAGTTTAAGCCTTTCCCAGTCGAAGTCTTATTTTGACACATATGCAGCAAAGTATTTGTTTAAGCATTTGGTAGAATGAAAAAATTCACATATTGCGCAATATCTCCTTTGGTTCAACTCTTTCGCTGGCAAAGGTATTTAAAGGTTTTTGAAAACAATGCAGATTAAGTTGAATCATTAGATTTTAGCAAATTCCCTGTTGTACGAACAATGGAGCGGTCCAATTTTTCAACATGGAAGAGTCGACTTTGTGAAATTCGGCAGTGAAAGGGTTAAAGAGACTTGCTGTATTCTGCTTTGATGCTTTCATTGCCATATGTTGCAGAGTTCGTGTATCCGGGAAAGGGTTAACTACTGTAGCTATAGGATATTGCAACAGGATAGCCCTAAAGTCTTAAAAATAAGTAATATTTAAATTACATATTTATATTTCGATATTTATTATGTGTTTAATGTAATATATGATGACATACATAAAATTGTATTTTGTGTGTTTCTACTCGAAGTACATGAACTACTCTGAAATGATGGGAATATTCGATAAAGCTCTATATAAAACCTTATATTTAGTGTATAGAACATGGGGTTTGTTTTTTTGTTGGCTCTAGGTGGAACACAAATCCTAGGATTTAACGGATTCGGATATTTCCTCGAATAACCCTACGGAAACTTAATTTAAATTGCAACTGATTCTGACATGTCTTGGCAAAAAAGCATAGGTACTGACTTCAGGATCAACAGATATTTACATCCACATAGTTCGCTTCATCAATCAAAGTCATCGTGTTTATAATTGTCTCGCCCACGAATATGGGTGAGACATAGCAGTCACTTTTCCGGCGAAGGCGACGGCGCGGCCATTCTTTTTAATTCTTCTCCGCAACCCCTGATCGATTTTTTTCTGAAGCTTTGTCAGGTGTGCTGTTATGTCATGAGACATCATTCAACGGCAAAATGACAAAGGTCAAGGTCATCGTTGGCCAGAACTTAACATTGATTAAGTTAACCTTGGTTAGGTAACTTATCCTTGGTTAGGTAACTTAACCTTACTTGGGTATCTAGAGTTCAGTCGCTTTAAAATTGTTAAAAAACACTGGTTCATAAACTAGGTCACTAGGGTCAATTTTAGAATAACCTTCTGAACACTCTAGATGCCATGTTTTTTATCCAATCTGTATTGCAAATCATCCGAACTTTCTCAGTTAAGTTCGGAACTGGGTCATGGGGGTCAAAAACTAAACCACTAGGTCATATTTTATAGCAGTGGCTTCAGGGTCAATTGGTTAAAATAGATGTTTGATTGACGATTGTTCACTTTCTTATGCTAGTCCATGCTTGGTCGGATACCACATTAAATATCAGTTGCTCAATTTAGTCTGTTCTAGACGAGTATGCCGGTGGTGTAACTTTGGCGTAGACCGAGATGGATATCCCCGGAATACGTCCCCTTGTTGGGCTCCGTGGCGGGTGAAGGACACCACTATCAAAACTAACATGGCCAACCCTAAAAAAAACAAGCGTACCCTACCTGATGTTTCAGATGATTCCGAAAGTCACCGTTTGAGATCTTCTTTCCCAAGTTTTTGACCGGATTGCTCTAGCAATTCCGGTCTATAGATTGGCGATGTCCGTCTGTCCGTCAGTCTGTGTCTGTCTGTCTGTCTGTCTGTCCGTCAACATTTTGGTTACAGTTTCAGGTTGAGGCAAAATCTCATCACTGGAAAGGGTTACAAACTTGAAACTTTGTCTGAAGGTAACCAGTAACAAGTTTTATTGATTTCTATGGTTACTTTGACATTGACCTTGGTTTGTCGATTTTCAATGTCAAATTGCCGACAATCCGGCCTTACCGTCTTCAGCGGTTTCTTGTTTAGTTATTGAATCTACAAATAAAAACAAAACCATTACAACGCTATCTCCATTTGTGATTGAGAAACAATTATCATGCATTATTGGAACTCCAAAATCAGTTAAAAGTTTAAAAAACGGTACTTTACTTGTTGAAATTTCCTCCAAAAAACAATCTGAAAATCTCTTAAAACAAAAAGTATTTTCGAAGTACATGTCAACATATATGCTCACCCTTTTCTAAATTCATCAAAGGATGTCATAAGATGCAGGGAACTTGGAAATTGTCAACAACTGAAGAAATAACTGAAAATTTAAAATGTCAAGGTGTTGAAGATGTGAAACGTTTTAAAATGTTCAGAGAAGGGTGTGAAATATTGACCAACACTTACATTTTTACTTTTGATACGCCAAATTTACCAAAAGAAATCAAAATTGGTTACCAAATAGTCAAGGTTGATTGTTACGTACCCAATCCCTTTCGCTGTTATCGGTGTCAAAAGTTCGGACACCACTAGAATAAATGTAATGGTTCCCATGTCTGTAGTAAGTGTAATTTTGTTGGAAATGATCACCAGTTGTCTACCTGTACTAATACTGTTAAATGTGCGAACTGTGGCCTAAATCATGCTGCAAGTTCAAAGGAATGTTCTTTTTGGCTTACACAAAAAGGCCAAAAGGATTGTTGCTCAACAACAAAACATTGCAGCTAGATTTAATGGTGACAACAATTTCGCATCTTAAACTAGACCAACTGCTATCAGGCCTGTTGTCAATACACTGCCACCCTCACAAACATATCATACAGCCTGTTGGTATCCGTTACGGTCCTGAAGTCGCTAATGCCCCAGTCAGACACACACATTACGGATAGGGCGGATAGTTGCGTATAAAATCCGCAGTATTCCGCAGAAATTGTGGGCGTGGCCTATTTTCTTAATGAATTTACGGAAACAGTTACTTATATATACGGATAGATACGGATGGTTGGGGATGTCAACGGAAGTCAGCGGTTTGATACTTTCTCAGTGAATTGACACGATGCGGATAGATACGGATAGATACGAATTACTTACCTTCCATTATCTTCTGCTACCTGTAGATGCGGATAGATGCGGTAGATACCGTCATATATGGACTGTTGCGCGTGCCTTGCGGAAAGAAGGGGTCACGTACACAATCGCCATTTGCATTTTGAACAAATTACATCAACAAATCATTGAAGTTGTGTGAAATTTATCTGGAAAATCATGCCTGCAAAGAAGCAGCAGAAGAAGAGACAGCTTCCAAAGAAGCCACACACTCTACATCCAACATCTCACCAGGATGATAGTGATGGAGACACTTTGATGTAGCTGGAAGTGTCGTATCAATCACTTCAGGCATCACCAGCAAGAGGCAGGGGACGTGGCAGTGGCAGCAGGCTTGGGACTAGAGAGGTCTCACGCTACAAGAAGAGGCAGCGTCAGTGTAAGTTTATAATATTAAAATATAAAATGTCATATATGTTTATGTAAATACTGTTTTTGTGCTCAATGCTGTATTTTTTTCATGAATGCTGTATTGTTAATAAGTAAATATGGATAAACAGTTCAATTTAATGGCAACACATTTATGTATGTGCAGATTAATTGTATGTCCAATTTTTAATGGTGCAAAATAACATCTTATTTTAACTTTATGTTAAAAGACATCTTGTAATATAATGTGTTCATTACTAAAGTGTATTAAGAAGAAGTTTGAATGTTTGTATAATTGTTGTATATTTAGTAAGTTATAAAGGAAGACCATCTAATATATATAGATCGAGAAATCTTCCCTGAATTCTATGTTCACGTGTCTTTTTGTCTTGCCAAAGTGGTAGAGATCGTCGCACGAGAAGTTAATGGAACGCAGGAGTCCGTAATAATCCGTATTTATTTGCATTCATTCGCATTCATTCGCACAAAATGATATCTGTCAGTATTGGAACGCAAACTATCCGTATTGAAACGTTTCTGTAGGTAACGCAGAACGAAACCTGTAATTAACCGTAACTAAAGGTAACGATCCGCATGAAACCGTATTGATCTACAACTTGGGTTGGACCCCGGAATAATAGGTTTAGATA
The DNA here is from genome assembly GCA_031761405.1 of Serripes groenlandicus. Lineage (NCBI taxonomy): Eukaryota > Metazoa > Mollusca > Bivalvia > Cardiida > Cardiidae > Serripes > Serripes groenlandicus. Next base: position 100,728,225 of record JASEVX010000002.1, read on the forward strand.
CGGATTAGATACGGATAAATGCCTTCAGTTACGGATAATTACGGTTTTCTTGTCCGCGCCTGAATTTTGAAACTTTTCAAAATTTGGACGCGGATCGTTTTGACCAGCCGGATACGATAAAGACAGTTGATGACTCTGCAGATACGATACGGACCATTACGGATTGGACGGATAGATACGGACGAGCCATCCGTAGCATCCGCAGAGTCCGTATGTGTGTGTCTGACTAGGGCATAAGCTTGAGGTTGGTCTCAACAACATCGCGAAGCAGAACATTTCAGATATTCCACCCTGGACTCTAAATAAACCATCATTTATTTATGATCTTGCGACCGATACAAAGGCCTGCACAGATCCTATTGTTTTTAAATCCAAGTATATGGAAATTAGAAATACATATTTTACCTTTAAGCGTATTTATATAGATGGTTCTAAGGATGGCAAAAGGGCAGCTGCGATGTGATAACATTTCGGCTACCGATAATTCTTGTGTTTTCTCCGCCGAATTAAAGGCAATACATTTAAGGTTAGCATTAAGGTTTTCTTGGTGATGTACAGGCTAAGTTAGACATTGGTTATGTTGAGTCAAAGATTAGGTCACTTTGTCAAATTGAAGGAAAATCTTGTTAAGGCTATGTTTTTAACTTTAGCATGTTAAAACTTTACCAGAATGTTTATCTTAATGATATATAGGCTAAGTTCAAATATGGTCCGGTCAAGAACAAGGCCACTAGGCCAATATTGAGAAAAATCTTGTAAACACTCTAGAGACCACATTTCTCTCAAATGTTCCTTTGGTGACTCTTTGCTAAAAGTGTTGCAATTAAGTTGATTCTTTAGATACTCTAGATAATAAATAGCTTTGCTACAGGTACTATTTTACCCTGTCTACACTACAGACACATGTTGTCTAATCTTCAACAGACGAATGATATGAGCAATTTCGACAGTTTCCTCAATGTTTTTCTCACACGTCAATACTTTTAGTTTCATTAATACAGATTACAATATCTTTAGTTAGACATTTTCAAATCATCTGCTGTAGAGTTTGTCTATGTGATAAATTACCTATCACAATTGTGTTTGGTTATCTAAACTATATTTACCGTTTAAGAGTTTAATTAAAGATCTCTGGAAATAAGGTTAACCCTGTCTTAAATAAGTGTTTGAAATGTATGCATTTCTGCGTTTTTGTTTACATTCTTTGAAATTATGTGACTTGTGTTGTAACTTTCCAAGGATTGGAACAGTTGACCATCTGTTTCCACTCATACCATGGGTACTGTCTCACAGCACTTTAAGTGCTTTGATTTATGATAACGTTATTAACACTCCAGAGGCCATTTATCTTCAAATGAGCAATTTCTTCTTTTGCCATAACGTTTTCAGCTCTATTCAATAACAGCACTTTCATTAGTAGATATGTTCTATTTTTTGCTAAGATGTTTTCAAAGTCATCAGCTGAAGATTTGTTAAATGTATGTATTATTGAGTTTCAACAGTTTTTTAGTCATAACATGGCGGCAAAATTACCTATCCATGTGTTTCTTTGCTTTTTGACAACATTAAAACACGAAACAGTATTACCAAGCAACTGACTACTTTTCCTCATAGATTGTTAGCCCATTGGTTAAAGACGAATGACGCGTTTCGCATTGACTTTTTTTTAAAAACAACATAACAAATATTGGCCGAGCTGTTGTTTGAACTCACAACTCCTTGATTAACAGACCGCCTGAGCTACAGGGGCTCTGCGTTTTCTTATGTGAGATGGGGGTCAATGCAATCATTCGTTACGGTAAACCTTGTTCTACATTGTGTACTGCCTCTTAGCAAGGATTACTCCTAAAATCTACTAAAACTGGTCAATAATATATGGCTTTATGGAATACAGCATGATACGTTTTAACCCTTTCGACATAAGGCGTTTTCTGATATCTCTGCAGTATTCGACATTCCGACGCTGTTTTCAACAAATATTGTTAACAAACTTTCATATATATATAGCAATTGTTCATAGTTTTTCCTAAATGTTTTCAAAGGACTCTGTTGTAGATTTGTTTTATGCGGAAAAGGGTTCAATTAAATATCAATTTCTGGAATGTATCATACTAAGAGTTAAATATTCCATTTCACAATAACATTCAGTTATAACTTCCCACTATTTTTCTCGCTGTCTTGAAGAAATAAATCGGAAATAAGAGGATTGCGTATAAGCTACATATTTTTTAAGATTAAAATTGATAAAACGTTAATAAAGGTTATCGGGAAAACGGGATATTCAAAAAACCTACAAAGGACTATTCTACAAATGGTACATTGTCTGTTTAAATATTTGTGAAGTGTTTTGTTTGTTTGCTTTGATTGTCTAATCCATCAAGTCTGACAGTGTCTAACATGCGTCAGAGATATACATCCTGATTACCTATACACATGATAAATTAGAAAATAGTTTTAACATGCCACTGTAACCTTAAACGATTGATATCACGGGGACTTGACGGCGTCTAAACTTGGATCAAAATATAAATGTTGTTACATATTTGAGGTGCACAACGGTCAATTCAATATTGTGGAGGTTTTCTTTCGATCAAATTTGATTACTCTTATAAGACCTTCTTTCGGAAATTGGTTTTGTACAGTTTCAATATTATACTGCTTATGTATACACTCAAACAAAATCACAAACTTTGGAGTTACTTCTGTCAGGTTCTCCCATTCAATGAAACCCATTAGTTGACCATGCCAGCTGAGACGGCGGGGTCAACGTAACACGTCAAATAAATGAAAACGCTTCTGTTTTCTCTCCTCGGAAGTCTGTTTGATGCGTTGATATATATTGATTTGGACATCTGTAGCATTCGATAAGTTTGACTTGTAGACTTCCAGTGTATTCTGACGTTTCTAGATAGAGTCTTAAGTTCCCTTATCATTTTATAAGATCTGTCATGCGCCAGACAAATTAATTCGTTGCCGAATAGGTCAATATAGAATAGAATCTCATTTTTTCTGTTTTTGTCGAACGCGAGGCTTTATCAAATTTATGTTTGCGATGTGTTGTATACTATACGGTGGGCTTTCGATAACTCGAACTTGAACGGGACCCATATATCTCTTCATGTCATCGTCGCTTGCCAGTGATCGCTGGATGTATGCTAAATAAATGTATGCGTTGTCAACGTTTTAATTCATTTATACATTTAATTAGGTTGTTTAAAGACAGATCCGTTCCATAAAATGGTTCGAGATACACGATATATTTACACGTTCGAGTTATTTCGAGTCCACTATATAGGTACATGCAGTGCATATTGATTTCATCCAATGACTATATACAGTATGTCAATTATGAAAGAAAAAAATACAGTTCTTGTGTTGTGCCTGTTTCTTATTTATTGCCGAAACCTGCCATCATTTTATTCTTATAAGTTTATACAGATGCAAATTTTGATTTTAAAAAATGTACTTCATAAGAAATACATATAAACAAGCCGTTAGGTGAATTTGCTTTGGCAATATATACCAGTGCCGTCTATTTTGAAGTTTTTGTGAACAGTGATAACCCGCAAAGTGTTTAGTTTACCTTCGCTAGCAATAAAAGTGTTTTGTTTTCTATTTTCATGATCCATACTGACAGTTCCAATACACACACTGCGACCTTTTACCGTTTACCACATACAACAAATCTGCAACAGACGACTTTTAAAACAGCTTGGCGAACATAAATAGTATGTAAAATCTATACAAAGGAAAGTATAAATAGTTTAAATCATTGAAGCAGAAGTAGACATTGCTTTTTATGAAAGTCCTCTTCAAATGCGCTGAAATGCGTCAGCTCATAATGAGCAATTTCGCCTTTTGCTAAATTGATAGCAAAAATCGTCTGCTTCACATGCGCAAGAATGCGTCTGCAAGTGGGAAATAGTTAAGAACGAAACAACATGGTTAGTTGGTATCTGTACGACAGTCCGGGTCCTCGGTGCTTTAAACTGTCTTCACCTATAAACGAAATCCAATCTAAACTCGTGATTTATCGTACGTTCTGGGGTAATAGAAAAGTCTCAAATTGTGTGTCGATCCGAATATTGTCATTTCCCAACCTCTGAGTGTGGAATAATGTCTGGTTACGTTTGTCAGCACTTACACAAGCAAATGTTGAAGTTGGTCAGAGATAAATAAATATTTCTGAAAAAATAATTTTTCGATACCTGATATAAAACTAATGGTTATGTAAGTCCCAAAGCAGTATTGATAGGTGCTTACTTTATAAGATTAGAAATGTGGAGAGTTTACAAGTTATTGCAGACGCGGGCTGTCAATCCAAGGGTTATGAGATCGAACACCCGCTCGGCAAACGTTTTGTCCAACGTTTTTCGCAATCCTAATTACGACAAGCGTCATTCGTCCTGCACCAGTGATACAACACTCAATGTGGAAAAGTAGCAATTTGCTTGGAAAGACTTGTGTAGAGTACTGGTGTGAAAAAGTCATGAAACAATTGATAGTATATAAGGATCCATCCGTCCGTACATATATGTCCCAACATGTTCACTAGCATTGCCTCTTAAAATAGTTCGTGTTTGACAGGTTAATGTCACGGTGACTTTTATAAGCCTGTATAAAACGACGTCAGCTCTCCATCGACTTTATTTCGTATCCGCTTGTTATAAAACTGGGCCCACATGTTCACCATCATTGAATCTTGTATGAGTTCGCGTTCCACCGACCTAGGTCAAGGTCACAGTGACTATAGTGCGTTTGTACAAATGTACAAAACTATAGAATCGCTCTAGCACTTTCATTAGGGTACAAATTCCTTCACAATCCATTCACAGGTTGAGTGTCAAGTGAGCTTGGAGGGGGATTCGTGTCTTACCGACAATAGGTCAAAGATAAAAATGACACAGTGACTAATACGGCTGAATGAGACGACATCATCGCACTATCACTTTCATTTGTGCACAGAATTCCTCCATTCTTGATTCACTTGTTAATTTTACTGCATACACTGGTTAATTGTCTAGTGAGCATGGACGGATTTCCGGTTCGCTGACATAGGTCAAATGTCAAGGTCACACAGACTATAAGGCATATGTACGAAACAACACTGCGAGGTGATTTCTATAGTCGGCGATGCTCTTGTTATTATATAGAGTTAAAAACGTGGTGGCAAAAGGAAGAAATTGCTCATTATAAGGAATTTCTCCGTTTTGCAACAATGTTGTCGAAAGTCCTTTACTGCAGAGGCGTCATAAAGCGTCTGTATGTGGAAAGAGCAGGGACAAAATAATGTTTACGAGAACGCTCCTTGGGTCACATCAATGTTGTTCCTAAAAAAAATCGCAAAAACCTAGATTAGAATTGGCGGATACATTTAACGGTGCATGCCTTTAGTGAAATAGTCTTCTCAAATGCTATTCGCAAAAATCGTCAATATTTTTTTTTTAAATTGTTAGGGTATTTTGTCAACAAACATGGCCGGATGGGGCATGTTCAATAATGTATTAACCTCAGAATTAACGAATATACACGTAATTATACCATAACATCAAATACAACGTTGTCAAAGGTTTTATCTACATTAAACCTTCCATATCGTTTTAGGGCCAACTGATTTGATTAACCCTTTCCAACATAAGACGCATTTTTCCATCATTATACCTTCATTAAAACGATTTTTTTTCAAATTTAAGCCTAGTTATATTCAAGTTGTATGATGGAATGGGTTTAAATTAATGTTGTTGATTTGATTAACCCTTTCCAACATAAGACGCATTTTTCCATCATAATACCTTCATTAAAACGATTTTTTTTCAAATTTAAGCCTAGTTATATTCAAGTTGTATGATGGAATGGGTTTAAATTAATGTTGTTGACATATCTCTCTTAGAACATCATATAAGGTAAACAGATAAGTAGTTTGTATAAGTGCCTGTGAACACACGTTCTATATTAACTGTTTTTACGGTGGCACAGAGGTGACATGTGTGCGATTTTATTTATCTCGTTCCCACGACATAATATCTCGTGGGAACGAGTTATTATCTCGTGGGAACGACTTAATAACTCGTTCCCACGAGATAATAAGTCGTGGGAACGAGATAATTAAGTCGTTCCCACGAGATAATAACTCGTTCCCACGAGATATTATGTCGTGGGAACGAGATAAATAAAATCGCACACATGTCACCTCTGTGCCACCGTAGTTTAAGGTATGTTCTAGCAATCTATCATTCTGACACTTAGAAATTTAAAGGCTCTCAGAATGTCTAAGCCAAACTGTTTTGTAGAAATATCCCATTTATACTGGCTGTTATTTTATCTAAATAAGAATTGTAATCTATTCAGAATTTGAAATTGGCAGTTTCGTATTCAATGTATCCATCAATGAAATTATACTACGTTATTTTCGTAATTGCTTTTGTGCACTCTCACCTTAATTTACGTCATTGGTTCGACTGTATCTGGTAATGACTAGATCTATTTTGATCGTTTACTAATGTCGTGTATGTAGATAGGTGGGTGAGGTGCGAATGCGAAAATGAACTTGTTCCAGCATTGATATATTAAACGTATTAGGAAAAGCACAATTTAACAGAACATGAAAAAAGAACAATTAAAGCAATGACCAATTAAACAATTTGTCACCTGTGAATTAGAAGTGAAACATATTGCTTATTTAAACATTCTTTAGACCTCATAAAAGAATAAAAATATTTTGATTATTTTTGTGTAATTTCATACATTTTTTGGTGTTTTATACCTTAATGCATTGTTCAAAGAAATTGAGTGGGATTTAACTATTTATAAATATACAATTATATATGTAACTCAATTTAAAATGCTAATATTTCTTTCACATTGCAATGTTATTTTATGTATTATGCATATCTGTGTGAAGATGTTTTGCAAAAAGCGAAAGGAAAACATTGTGGGAAAAGAAAAATTGCTCATAATTAGCAATTTTTCCTTTTCACGCAATGATATATTCTGTCAACAAGTATTACAAATATTAGAACTGTTGCTTGTCTTCTGTCAGATGTTTAAACTTGTTGAAGAAAACATTATTGGAAAACGAGAAATTTTATATAATGAGCAAATTCTCCTGTGCACGCAATTATATTTTCTGTCAGATATTTGAAAAGGTGGAAGGAAACATTGTGGGGGGAAAGTGGGAAATAACATTGCAATGTCAGATAAAATTTCGCATAAACAAAAGATAAATTATAAATTGTAGGGGTACACCGTTAGTTAACTTATGACCGCCTGGTGATCGTACCCTTAACACTCGGTTCCAAATTCACGACGCTAACCACTTGACCATGGCGGATTCCTTCATTTATAGGGATATACCATACTGATGCTTAGATATATATATATGTGTTCGTTTGCTGTAACTCATTGTACATTGGAAAGCGTTAAAGAAATAGTATATAAGTAAAACTTCCGCACGATACAGGAACAAAGAAAGATGTGTTTGTATTTTATTTCTGTGGGTATTTAAACACATATAGGTTATACAAAGTACAACAATTCTGCAAATTCTCGTAATGCGATTATACGGAATTATATTTCGAAGTATGGGCTACTTTAAATAACTCATTCAAATAGTTCATCATAATAGCTATGACGCAAGACAAAATGGTTAACTTAACGGGTAAAATATATTCAACCACGCACCATTTCTTTTAAACGAATTGTCTTTAATAGAACTCAATCGATACGTTTAATAATCTTCAGAATAAAAACGCAGATATGGTCTGGGATTTTTTCTTAAAGTTAATGAGCTGTTCCACGAGAAAACTAACAGTATGGACTTTGCGTAATGTATCGACCCAGATCAGCTTACGTAGTCCGCACAGTATAATCCGGGGCGACACATTCCGTCTCAGGGTGAAAGAGGTATGGAGTAATGATTCATGAAACAAAAGATCCACAGGAGGCGAAACATGTCTGCTTAGGCTGATCCGGGGCGATACTTTACGCAGAGTCCACAATGTTGGTTTTCTCGTGGAACGGTTCATTTTATGAAATCTATCACACGTCAGACAAATCGATTGGCTGTGAGGTTCACCAAACTAATCACCTGACAGCTTTACATATCTCTAATGTCAAACTCCTTTTCATCAGTAACATATCGTACATCCTGATTAACTTTTTCTGTCGATTAAAGCTGCACGAGTAACAATATATTCGTACTAGAACCGAACGTACGTATGAATGGGCGCATCTGAATACGCCCCTCTCTCCAAAAGTTTAACTCGTCAATTTACCAAAATAAAGATGAACTATCTGTTTATTAAACATCTGTGTATTCACCGACGTACCAAAAGTATTGTGTTTTATGTTTTCATATAAAGGTAGTAGAGTATTATATTGTGAATATTACGCCGCGAACACGTGAATACATCATTCAGAACACTGCACTCGAACATAGCTATGTTGGAACGACACCGTCATTAAAGTTAGTATAAACCAGTCTCTTTATATATACCAACCTTTAATATCACAGCTAACCTGTTCCCTTTCAAATATTTGAACAAATATTCACGAAGGTAGTTTTTGTATCCATTTACAACTAAAGTACTCCGAATGATGTGTTAACATGTTGGCCGTCACTATAGGTTCACACTATCTAAACGAAATTATTAATGCAGTGAAAGCACGCTATTTGTAACAAATTGACATACATTTTAACCACAAATAGTAAAGCTTTTTTTTTGTTTTGGCTTTAAAATTGCCAATCTATTATTTATAACACTCGTGGATTCTAGACGTATTCACGGTTGGTTGTGTCTCTTCTAAAGCATTCTGTAAATATTAGATGAATCTAGATGAAAGTCAAAAAATCATTAAGTCTGATGTTAATGCTAGACAAACTTTTATATTAGTCACTTGAGAATTGTACAGAAAAGACCATTATGTTTCCTGAAAACTGGTATGGTTTTAGATTGTACGGAAACACAACAAGGATAAAAATGTAACATCTAGGTCAGTTTATATGCTGGAGATAATTGATCTGTTTCCCAGGTCTGACGCGGAAATGGGCATTGGTTCGTATATTGCGTATGGCTCTATTTCTCAACAAGATAACACTAAGCATTGTTGTATTTATTGTACATTTAAATACTCCCTCTAAAAATGGCTCAATAAAACACTGGTTCTGGTGTAATTACAGAATGCATTTCATTTACAGCTGGGCATGGGATATGTTCTGACTATTAGCTGAAAATCCTAGATTCTCTAAGAACAATCTAAGAGTTGTAAATGGACTTTTTGTTTTACCAAGAGGACAAGTGAGTTATAACAAAGAATGCTCATTATTATAGACAAGTGCGTGTTAGTCAAAATAACTGACGACGAAGAACACAGGTAGGCTCGCTTTAAGCTTTTCGTTCTCAGGCTAACTTAACTGGCTTGTTAAAAATACATAATATATAATGTGGAGTTTTACTTGTTTTGCTCCCATATAAACGTGTTATCGTGTTAACACACTTCATGACTACCTTTACAAATAGTTGTAGTTCCTCTGGTGAAAACATGTCGGACGTAGGACTATACATAAATTGAATCGCGAAAATACAATGGCTGATGCATATAACATATGAAACGTTTACCATTAAATGTCATACCTCGTAGAGCCGACGATCCGCAACGTTTTGTGAACTTGTCATTTAATACAGATGAGCTAGACACACTCTACACAAAGTTTGGTTTATTTCTGTACAGACATTGGCATGGGGCGTCTCTTAGACTGTTGGATTTCCGTGAATAGAAAGCTTCTCTTTCACTAAATGACGTTTAAAAATTAATGTCATATATTCTTCTTGATTCTCGAGTGATGTCCTAAACGTTTTTCGATGCAATGTTGAATATGGTTTGAGATTAATCAATTGTAACCACATGAACTTAGTTATAATTGAAGTGATAAAGTTAGTTATCTGAAAGTACCAACTCGAGATTAAATTTTACGACACGTTATTCTTATTCTTTGGAATTAGACTTTGTTGGAGCAAGAACATATCAGCCGTACCACGAGAAAACCAACAGTATGACCTCTGCGTAATGTATCGATCCAGAGCAGCCTGCGCAGTCCGAACAGACTGATGCGGGCCGACCAATTCCGTCTCAGGGGGATAGATGTATAGAGAAATGATTCCTGAAACAGAGAATCCGCAGGAGGCGAAAAGTGTATAACCGGGTAATCTTGCGCGGCATGCTAAGGCTGATCCGGGTCGATATATTACGCATAGGCCATTTGTTCGTTTTCGCGCGGGACGGCTCATATGTATATATACAAAGGGTTTGACTATGTAGTCAACATCAAAGGAAACGCCCCTACATGGATAAAACAAATAATCATTTTGTCAAAATGAGACATTTCACATAATGGCAATATCTTCTTTGGTTTAACTGTTTCGCTGGCAAAGGTATTTAAAGGTTTTTGTAAACAATGCAGATTAAGGTGAAACATTAGATTTTATAAAAGATTCCCAGTTGTACGAAAAATGGAGCGGTCCAATTTTCAACATGAAAGAGTCGACTTTGTGAAATTCTATAGTGAAAGGGTTAAAGAGACTTGCTGTATTCTGATTTGATGCTTTCATTTCTATATGTTGCATAGTTCGTGTATCTGGGAAATGGTTAACTTCTATAGCTATAGGATATAGCAACATGATAGCCCTCAATAATTCAAAATAAATAATATTTAAATTACATATTTATAGTTCGATATGTAATGTAATACATGTTGACAAACATAAAATAGTATTTTTGTGTGTTTCTACTCGAAGTACATGAACTAATCTGAAATCATATTCGATAAAGCTCTATATGAAACCTTATATTTAGTGTATAGAACGCGGGGTTTGTTTTCTGTTGGCTCTAGATGATGTACACATCTTAGGTTTTAACGGATTCTGATAATTCCTCGAATAACCCTACGGAAACTTAATTTAAATTGCAACTGATTCTGACATTTCTTGGCATAATAACATAGGTACTGACTTCAGGTTCAACATATATTTACATCCTCATATTACGTTTCATCAAGTCATCATGTTTATATTTGTCTCGCCCACGAATGTGGAGTCAGATATAGCATTCACTTTTCGACGGTGATGGCGGCGGCAAGTTTTTTTAATTCTTTATAACTCTGCAACCCCTGGTCGAATTTTTCTGAAACTTTGTCAGGGGTAGTGCTGTGTAATGTGTCATCATTCAACGACAAAATATTACAAAGGTGAATGTCATTGTTGGCCAAAAGTTATCCTTGGGTGGTTAACTTAACCTTGGTTAACAATTACTGTAGAGGTCACATTTTTAATCCAATGTTCATGAATTCTTTTTAGAACATTGGTCTCCATCAAATGTTGGTTATGTTCAAAACTGGGTCATGGATGGGGTTCTGCAGAACATACCCTTGGGTAGGTAACTTAACCTTGGTAAACATTGACTCTACAGGCCATATATTTCATCCAATATTCATGAAAGGTAATCATAACATCAAATCTCGCTCAAATTCAAACCAATGTCACTAGGTCAAATGTTAGAATAACCTTGTGAAGACTGTAGAAGTCAAACTGTTCCTTCGATATTCATGAAAATTAATCACAACATTTGTCTCGATCAAATCTTAAATTCGAAACTGGGTCATGACTTAAAAACTAGGTCACTAGGTTAAATTTTAATATAACTTTATTTAAACTCTAGAGGCCATTTATCTTCGAATCTTCATGACAAATCAGTAGAATGTTTTTCTTCATCAAAACTCAGTGTAGTTCTTCACTGGATCATAAACTAGTTCTTAAGGTCAAATTTTAGAATACATTTCTGAACACTCTAGAGGCCACATTGTTCATCCAATCTTTATTGCAAGTCATCAGAATTTTTGTCTCCATTAAATCTCAGTCAAGTTGGGGGTCAAAAACTAGATCACAAAGTCATATTTTTACTACAAATATTTGGCTTTGAAATTCACCCCTATGCTGTCATGGTTTTCTGCTCAATAAAAGCTTGCAGCTCCAGCCAGGAAAACTATGTTTTTCTATGTTTAGATATCAGAGAGCATGCGTATTCAGATGTCGTAGAATCTGTTCACTTTGACTTTTTTAAAAGATATCTAAAATGAGTTAACATGGTAGCATTAGGAGAATGTAGTAGATAACCTATTTATGTTGATTATTATTCTCACTGTATTAAATATTGGTGTCGTTTATTAGTAATGCCAAATAATAGATATCCTTGAAATTGTTATGTAAGGCAACAATCCTTGGATGATGTTGGACGCAGAACCTAGAGTACTTATTGCAATGTATTGATTACTGTTGGTACTTTGATTTGTATGTTGAATACTCTCCTATGTGAAGGTTTGAAAAAAACGCATCTTTCCGGTAAACTGAATGGCCGCCTCCTTGTTATTACATGGTGTCAGCAGTATCGCTCAGCATCGGCGTAATTAAGATGTTACAGACAAAAATATCTGTGCAGAGTTAAAGATTAAATACTTTTCTACATACTAATAGAGTATTGTAATGGCGACGAAAGGTATTAGACCACTACCAGAGTTCAACCCATCGGACGCGAGCGCACCAGAATGGGAACTTTACAAGCGTGATTTCCAGATTCATTTGGACGCATTAGGACTTGATGACAAGCCTGGTAGGCGGAAGGTCGGCGTGTTGCTAGCCAACATGGGTCGCGAGTGTGTGAAAATATACGATGCATTTGAATGGGCAGCCGAAATTGTAGCTGATGAAGAACATGGAATCGTCGGCAGGCCAGCGGAAGACAGGTACGATTTGAACACTGTTTTTTCGAAATTGGATCGGCATTTCGGCGTGCATAACTACAGGAATATAAAGAGACAAGAATTCTTGAACACTAAAAGGGGAAACATGTCAATCATGGACTATATAGCGGAATTAAAAAGAAAATCAGAGCACTGCCAGTACGGTGAACAAAAGGAAGGACTTATTTGTGATATGATTATTAACGGTGTGAAAGACAAGAAATGCTCGGAAAAGTTAATGGATATACCGGTGGAACAATTAAACATTGATAAAGTGATGCAGGTATGTAGACAAGTGGAATTGACCACTGCTCACTTGAAAACGTTAGAAGAAAGTCCAATAGTGAATATGGCTCAAACGTCACAGCCTTTTCGAGGAAACCGGACACATACAAATAGTAATTGTCCCAAGTGTTGTAGACAACATGAATATAGAAATTGTCCTGCTTACAACAAAACGTGTGACACTTGTGGTGTATCAGGACACTTCAGAGCATCAAAGCTGTGCAGGGGCAATGGGAATAATTCATCTCGTCGCAGAGGTCGGGGTTGGAGACGACCATATCGTGGTCGTGGCGCCAGGAGAGTGAATTACGCAGAAACAACAGAAGATGACGAATTCAACGAAATGTTTCAACAGTCGGCATCGGTCAATGATGTGTTCATTGCGAAATCAGGTACGATTGACAACCAAGATTGGACAGTAAAGTTCACAGTTGGAAGTACAGAACTGCCATTAGAAATAGATAGTGGTGCGATGTGTAATGTGATATCGAGAACAGTCGCGGTTAAGTTTCAAAGTATTGCGCATATTACGGACAGTGACACTATTATCAATGGAGTTAGTGGAAAACAAGTCAAGGCGCATGGCAAAATCATGTTACCATGTGAATATAAAGACATGAAAAGAAACGTTGAGTTTCAGGTGATGGACACCCCTAGAAATATTAACTTGTTAGGAAGAAATGACTCTGTGAATTTTGGCCTGATAATGCGCGTGAACTCTGTGAAAATGGAAACTGAAGCTATAATAGAAGAATACAGTGACGTGCTTGGAGAAGAAATTGGCTGCTTACCCGGGGAATACGAGATAAAAATCGACAAGTCCGTGATGCCAGTTGTACACGCTCCACGTCCTGTACCAGTCGCAATCCGGGATCAGTTAAAAAGAGATCTCGATCACCTTGAAAAGTGCGAAATCATAGCTCAGGTGACCGAGCCCACCAATTGGGTCAACAGTATGGTGTGCGTAAGAAAGAAAAATGGCAGAATACGGATCTGCATTGACCCGACGGATCTGAACGTGGCTATCCGTCGTGAACACTATCCGATGAAAAGTTTCGATGATGTTGCCACACGGTTGTATGGCAGCAAATACTTCACAACGTTGGACGCAAACATGGGGTACTACCAAATCAAGTTGACAGAAGAAAGTTCTAAATTAATGACATTCAACACCCCATTCGGAAGATACCGTTATCTCAGGATGCCCATGGGGGCAAAGTGTTCAAGTGAAATATTCCAGAGATCCATGGAAACACACTTTGGTTACATGGAAGGAGCAGAGGTCATAGTCGATGACATTTTGATACACGGAAAAACTCTCGAGGAGCATAACGCTCGTCTCAAACAAGTGCTAGAGAAAGCAAGGTCGATCAATTTAAAATTAAATAAGACAAAATGTGTTTTCGCGAAAGCGGAAGTAGACTATGTTGGACATAAATTGACAGGCGAAGGCATTAAGACGACAGATCGAAGGATCGAGGCAATTGTTGACATGAGAGACCCCGAAAATTTCAACGAATTAGAAACTGTGCTAGGCATGTTGGCATACGTGTCAAAATTCATACCGTGTCTCAGCGAATTGAATGCTCCGCTTCGCGATCTCAAAAAGGAAGAAACATGGAACTGGAATGACTCAGCCAAACAGGCTTTCGCGAAAATCAAGGCAACTTTGGTGTCGACAAAGGTGCTTAGGTACTATGACTTGAACAAACCTGTCACTCTCACCGTAGATGCGTCAATGAGAGGCCTAGGGGCAGCAATCATACAGGAAGATGGTGTTGTAGCCTATGCGTCAAGAGCGCTTTCGCCGACAGAACAAAAGTATGCCCAAATCGAGAAGGAGATGCTGGCAGTAGTATATGGCTGCGAGAAATTTCACAAGTTGCTCTATGGAAGACACAATTTCACAGTCGAGTCGGACCACAAACCGCTGGAGTCCATTCTAAAGAAAGCAATCCACAAGGCTCCACTGAGAATTCAAAGGATGATGTTGAAACTGCAACCTTACGAGTTTACGCTGATACACAAAAGTGGCAAAGAAATGGGCTTGGCAGACTGCCTCAGTAGATTGCCATTGGACGAAATTGGCACAAAGACAATTGACGAAGAGCTCATGGTGTTAAAGGTAGACACTCTGTCATGTACGAATCATGACAAAATAGCAGGTTTAACGCAAGGGGACGAACAGTTTCAAGTGTTAGCTAAAGTAATCAGTCGCGGTTGGCCAGAAACAAAAAGTGAGTTGCCAGTCGAAGCAATTCCATTTTGGGACTATAGAGACGAAATGGCAGTTTACAACGGTGTACTCTATAGAGGTGATCGTGTGTGTATTCCTGCAGAAATGCGCACAGAGACACTAAAAACAATACACAATTCACACCTCGGAGTGGTCAACTGTAAGAAACGTGCAAGGGAGTTGGTATTTTGGCCCGGCATGAACAAGCAGATCGAGGACCTCGTCAGCAAATGTAGCGCTTGTCTCATGCAGCGAAACAAAACACCCAAAGAACCTATGATCATTCAACCAATCCCAGAACTACCGTGGAGTAAAGTCGGCATGGATTTGTGTGAACTTGAGGGAAACCATTATCTCATCATGGTGGACTATTATTCAAACTTTATCGAAGTTGCTCCGTTGCAGAGAGACACAAGAACGAGCTCAATCCTGAAACATGTTAAACAGAACGTAGCTCGTTACGGCATAATGGACACGATCATAAGTGACAACGGACCACAGTTCACGAGTTCGGAATTCAAGGACTTCACTGAGAAGTATGGCATCCGCCATATAACGTCTTCGCCGTTACATCAACAGACGAACGGCCTTGCCGAGAAGGCTGTACAAACAGTCAAGAATCTCATCAAAAAGTGTGCAGAATCAGGTGACGACATATATCTGTCTCTGTTGGAGCTTCGCAATACTCCTCGCGATAATGAAATCGGTTCGCCAATGCAGCGTCTGATGTGTCGTCGCGCAAAGACGCTGATACCAATCGCGCATAAACTGAGAAAACCTGAAACCAACAGCCCTGAAATGGTCGCGTCAAAACTACTTGACTACAGGGAAAAGCAGAAATTCTACTACGACCAACATGCGAAGGTCAAGGATGATCTTCAACCAGGTGACGCAGTGAGAATCAACACCTCTTCTGGATGGAAACCAGCTGAATATGTGCGAAAATCTGAACATCCGCGCTCCCATATCGTAAAGGCAGGCGAAACAAGTCGCGAATACAGGCGCAACACCGACATGTTGTTGAAAACGCGAGAAACGCCACACACAATAAACGCGAATGATACTATAGAAATTCCGTGTGTGCCAATGGAAGATTCTGTCTGTCAATCAATAAATCAGCCAAATAACGCGAGTGTTAACAAAGATAAAAACGCGAGTGTTAACAAAGATAAAAACGCGAGTCATAACAAAGATAAAAGTGCGAGTGTTATCAAAGACAAACCTATTCAACCTAATCCAGAGAAAACAACTATCGAGAAAGTGCAGACGCAAGAGAACTCTGTGAGAAAGAAAACGCGTCTTGGCAGAGAAGTTCGAAGACCAAAGCGACTCATTGAATATGTTGTATAAACTATCAGTCACAGTGTTTAATGGGGCATAATAATCCCCAAGTGCATATGACAACCAAAAAGTAATTTTGTTTTAGTAAATTTGTTATACTTTAGTTAATAGTTAAGTTACATTCATGTTTAAATAAGACATAAAGTTCATGTTAATCTTTGTCACAGGACAATCTTGAAATTCAGTTGTGTATTACAAATATTGACATAAGTGAGCTTCCAAGATCATCCTTATGGTATAAGGATATTAAACATTTATTCATATTATCCATTTAGTCTTTGAAAAGTGGTATAGGACTATTTTGCTATTAATCAAGGTGCATCATAACTAAGATCATTATTAAGCAGAGAGTGTATATCTAGTCACACTATAGTTGCTAGTCATTGGACACAGACATTATGTTCATACATTAAAAATGTCAATCTTTCACACATTTACTTTGCAACGTCATTTGTTAAGATAAGTGATATTTTCTCTTTTACTCAGGACATTTAAAATTAGTATTAGTTCAGTCATAGTTTTCTTAAAGGAAAGGGGATGCAATGTATTGATTACTGTTGGTACTTTGATTTGTATGTTGAATACTCTCCTATGTGAAGGTTTGAAAAAAACGCATCTTTCCGGTAAACTGAATGGCCGCCTCCTTGTTATTACACTTATGTCAAAAACTTACCTTTTCTCTATGGTTTTGGCTATGTGTGGATTGCGCAGTAAGTTGGAAATGCCAATGATTTTTTCAAACAAAACTGGCATATACAAATCAATGAATCTGTGCTAAATACTGAAAGAAATCTGTTGATTAGCATGCCATTTAAATATATAATAGCCTCTTGCTAAATGTCGTTGCTCGAACCCACAAATTTGGCATCGATAACTAAGAAAATGCATTTATTATTTTCAAAAGTTAAAGACAAACATTGTTAAATGTGAATTTCATGTGTTATTTCACTGCCAAATGATTCATCAATTAAGAACTGTATTTTTTATTTGATTGGTATGTAGGCGACACCTACATTGTTGACTTGTATACGTTGCTTCAAAACGACAATCCTGATGTAATAAAATGACTTTCATATGTCATCTATATGTTAATGAAAACAATGATAAGGACGTAATTCTCAGCTCTATAATATCTGTTATAAAAAATAGAATGCTTTGTACTATGAGCCGGTGGCCTAATTACTTTCAATAAAATATTTTTCATTGTCATTGTCATTTTATAGAAATTGTATTAACATTGTAGAGGCCACATTTTTCTTCCGACCTATTTGTCTCCATCAAATCTCAAATTCGAAACTGGGTCATGGGGGTCAAATACTAAACCAAGTCAAATGTATGGTAACTTTATTTACATTCTAGCGGCCATTTATCTTCCAACCTTCCAACCTTTAACCATGAGCCATTTCTTCTTTTGCCATAACGTTTTCAGCTCTATTCAATAACAGCACTTCCATTAGTAGATATGTTCTATACTTTTGCTTACATGTTTTCAAAGTAATCTGCTGCAAATTTGTTTATTGTATTTTCAGTCATAACATGTCGGCAAGTTTACCTATCCATGTGTTTCTTTGGTTCTTCACACCATTAAACCACGCAACAGTCTTACCAAGCAACTGACTACTTTTCCTCATAGTTTGTTAGCGCATTGTTTAAAGACGAATGACGAATTTCCCATTGACTTTTTTAAACGTTATAAAAAATGTTGGCCGAGCTGGTGTTTGAACTGACAACCCCTTGATAAACAGTCCGCGTCGATACAGGGGCTCTGCGTCTTTGTATATGGGAAAGGAGTCAATGTACTCATTTGTTTCCGGTGAAACAGTTTCTATATTGTGAACTGCCTCTTAGCAAGGATTACTCCTAAAATGTACTAGAACTGGTCAACAATCTGTGGTTTTATGGAAGACAGCGTGATACGGTTTAACCCCTTCCGACATACAGGCGTAGTCTGATGCCTCTGTAACATTCGACTTGTGCAACGCTGTTTTTAACATTTGTTAACAAAACTTTCATATATAGCAATTGTTCATAAGTTTACCTAAATGTTTACGAATGACTATGTTGCAAATTTGTTGTATGTTGGAAAGGGTTAAATGCCATTTTCTGGAATATATATTGTAAAGGGTTAAATGTTCCATTTAACAATACAGATCAGTTATAACTTCCCACTATATTTCTTGCTTTCTTGAATAAATCGGAAATAAGCGGATTGCGTATAAGCTACATATTTTGTACGATTAAATTTGATAAAACCGTAATAAAGGTTATCGGGAAAACGGGATATTCAAAAACCTACAAAGGACTATTCTACAACTGGAACATTGTCTGTTTAAATATTTGTGAAGAGTTTTGTTTGTTTGCTTTGATTGTCTAATCCATCAAGTCTGACAGTGTCTAAGATGCGTCAGAGATATACATCCTGATTACCTATACACATGATAAATTAGAAAATAGTTTTAACGACCATCTGTAACCTTAAACGATTGATATCACAGTGAGGTGACGGCGTCTAAACTTGGATCAAAATAAAAGTGGTGCTTTTTTTTCGATCAAATTTGATTACTCCCTTAAGACATTGGGATGATTGTTCTTCTTTTCAGTAGTTTCAATATTAGATTGCTAATATACACATCAAACGAGATCACGACTTTTGCTGTCAGGGGGTCCCCCATCCAATGATTAATCATGAGACGGCTGGGTCAACGTAACGCGGCAAATAAATGAAATCACGTCTGTTTTCTCTCCTCGGTAGTCTGTTTGATGCGTTGATATATATATATATATATATATATCTATTGATTTGGACATCTGTAGCACTTGTTGCCTTACAGTGTATTCTGACGTTTCTAGATAGAGTCTTAATTTCCCTTATCATTTTATAAGATCTGCGCCAGACAAATTAATTCGTTGAGGAATAGGCCAATATAGAATAGCATCTAATTTTTTCTGTTTTTTTCGAACGCGAGACTTTATTAAATTCGATGTGTTGTTTCTTATACGGTGGGCTCTCGATAACTCGAAATTGTACGGGACCCATATATCTCATCGAGTTATCGACGCGTGCCAGTAATCGCTGGATTTATGCTTAATTAATATATGTATTGTCAGCTTCCTAATTTTTTTTAGGCGTTCCACGAGTCAGCGCAGGCTTATCCGGACCGACACCTTCTGTCTCAGGGGATAGAGGTGTAGTGTAACGAGTCATGGAACAGAAAATCCACAGGAGGCGAAAACTGTCTGTCGTTGTTAGCCTGAAGGAAGGCTAAGACTCATCCGGATCGATACTTTACGCATAGTCCACAATGTTGGTTTTCTCGTGGAACGGCTCAATTGTACTTTTTCTTTCTTGTTTTCTAAAGAAAGATCCGTTCCAGAAAATGCTTCAAAGTACACGATATATTCGATATATTCGAGTTATTTCGAGTAAACCTTATACAGTTACATGCATTGCATATTGATTCCATCCAATAACTACATACAGTATGTCAATTATGAATGAAGGAAAGTCTCCAACACATATTGTATCCTGTAATTTATTTCACCATTCAAATTACAAATCCCTTCGAGTTATATCGAGTATACCTTATACAGTTACATGCAGTGCATATTGATTCCATCCAATGACTACATACAGTATGTCAATTATGAAAGAAAAAACACAGTTCAAATGTTGTGCATTTTTCTTATTCACTGCACATCAATGTTTTCTTATAATACAGATGCCAATTTTGATTTCCAAAACATTTCCAAAACATTTATATGTAATTAGAGAACATTTTAATTCACAAGAAATACATATAAACAAGCCTATCGGTGAATTTGCTTTTACAACATATACCAATGACCTCTCTTTTGGGAGCTTTTGTGAACAGGGACAACCTCCAACGTGCTTAGCTTATCTTTACTAGCAATAAAAGCTTCCGAGAACAAATCTGTTTTGTTTTCTATTTTCATGATCCATACTGACAGCTCCAACACACACACTGTGACCTTTCACCCTGTATCACATACAACAAATCTGCAACAGACGACTTTTAAAACAGCTTGGCGAACATCAATATTATGTAAAATCTATACATTTCTCTTTTTGCCTCACTGATATCAAAAGTCGTCTACTTTCACATGCACTAGACTGCGTCTGCAAGTGTGCAAGGGTTAAGAACGATACAACAAGGTTAGTTGGTATCTGTACGACAGGCCAGGTTCTCGGTGCTCTAAACTGTCTCCACTTATAAACGAAATCCAATCTAAACTCGTGATTTATCGTACGTTCTGGGGTAATAGAAAAATCTCGTATCAAATTGTGTGTCGATCCGAATATTGTAATTTCCCAACCTCTGAGTGTGGAATAATGTCTGGTTACGTGTGTCAACAATTGCACAAGTAAATGCTATTTTAAGGGTTGCCGCTTACCTTGTTAATTCATGGAAATTTCTTCCTCTTTTTTCAAGGTCAAGTAATTTTGAAATTAGTTAGAGATAAATGAAATTTCTGAAAAAATAATTGTTCGAACGCTGATATAAAATTAATGGATATGTTAGTCTCCAAGCAGTTTTGATAGTTGCTTACTTTATGTTCTATTGTAGCTACAGTAGATGATAAACAGTTTTGCTCAAATTAAATGATGAAATTCTGGAAAACGAGATTAGAATTTCGGAAAGTATACAAATTAATACAGACGCGGGCTGTCAATCCAGGGGCTATGAGATCAAACCCCCGCACGGCCAACTTTCTTTCCAACATTTGGCAAACCTTATTACGACAAGCATCATTCGTCCTACACCACTGATGCAACACTCTATGTTAAAAGGCAGGAAGTTGATTGGAAAGACTCTTGTGTAGAGTACTGGTGTGAGAAAGCCAAGAAACAAATAATGGTATATAAGGATCCACCCGTACGTACATGCATGTCCCAACGACATCATCGCTGTAGTACGGAATACCGTTAGGGCCATCGCCTATGAATGTGTTGATCTGAAACGCGATACTCGACAGTACGATGATGATAACACGACAACGCGACAGTACGATGGTGAAAACGCGACAGTACGACGGTGAAAACGCGACAGTACGATGGTGAAAACACGATAATACGACAGTACGATGATGATAATGCGATATACTATCATGTTTTCACCATCGTACTGTCGCGTTTTCACCATCGTAATATCGGAATATCGTACTGTCGCGTTATCACCATCGTACTGTCGCGTTTTCACCATCGTACTGTCGCGTTTTCACCGTCGTACTGTCGCGTTTTCACCATCGTACTGTCGCGTTGTCGTGTTATCATCATCGTACTGTCGAGTATCGCATTTCAGATCAACACATTCATAGGCGATGGCCTTGACGGTATTCCGTACTGTAGCGACTTAAATCTGCATCTTTTTTATGAAACTTCACACACATGTTCACTAGCATTGCCTCTTAAAATAGCTCGTGTTTCACCGACCTATAACAAAGGTCAATGTCTATTTTAAGCCTGTATAAAACAACGTCAGCTCTCTAACGACTTTATTTCTCATCCGATTTTTATAAAACTGAACATCTTCTCTTATGTTCGTGTTTCATCGACCTAGGTCAAAGGTCGAGGTCGCGGTTGTACAAATGTACAAGACGATATCACCACTCTATCACTTTCATACGGGGACAGAATTCCTCCATACTCCATTCAAAGGTTCAGTGTCAGGAGAGCTTGGAGGAATTCGCGTCTTACCGAGATAGGTCAAAACTGAAAGTCACAGTGACTATAAGGCATATTTACGAAAGACTGTGAGGTGATTTCTATCGTCGGCGATGCTCTTGTTAGTATATAGAGTTGAAAACGTTGTATCAAAAGGGAGAAATTGTTCATTATAAGCAAGTCCTCCCTTTGCAAAACTGTTTTTGAAAGTCGTCTGCTGCTTAATCGTTAGAAAGTGTGTGTATGTGGGGAAGGGATAAAATAGTGTTTACGGGAACGTTACATCATATTGTTCCTAAAAACCAATTTGATCAGCAACAACCTAGTCACGAAGTGATGGATCTGCTTTGCAGTGTTCGCCTTCAGTGAAAATGTCAAAAAATCCCCAAATGCGTTTGGCAGAAATATTCGTCTTGTGATCCCAAACCAGAGTCCTAGTATATAGGTTTGTTTTGTCAACAAACAGGGTCGGATGGGACTGTTCAGCCTGGTATGCTTCAACATGTTCAATGTACTAATCTCGGAATTAAAGAAAAGACCTGCAATTCTACCATAACATCGTTGTCAAAATACTTGTTATCTATTAAACCTTCCATATCGTTTTGAGATCCCTATGATCTTGTTAACGCTTTCCCACATATAGACGCATTTTTATGACATAATACGTTCATGCATTAAAAGGGCTTTTCAAATGTTAGCCTAGTTATATTCAAGTTGTATGTTGAAATGGGTTAACATTACTTTTGTTGAAATATATCTCTTAGAACATCATATAAGGTAAACAGATAAGTAGTTTGTATTAGTGTCTGTGAACACAAGTTCTATTTTAAGGCATGTTCTAGCAATCTATCATTTCTGACACTTAGAAATGTAAAGGCTCTCAGAATGTCTAAGCGAAACTGTTTTGTAGAAATATCCCATTTATACTGGCTGTCATTTGTTTGTATCTAAATAAGAATTGTAATCTATTCAGAATTTGAAATTGGCAGTTTCGTATTCAATGTATCCATCAATGAAATTATACTACGTTACTTTCGTATATGCTTTTGTGCACTCTCACCTAAATGTACATATTTTGTTCGAGTGTTTACATTCATCAGTGGTATCTGTTATTGTTTAAGTAAATAAACCATTATAATATAGATACATATCTAACTAAATAGTACTTGTATCCATGCAAAGAACTCGTCTCTTTTAATGCTTTATGATATACATCTTAACATAAAATGTTAAAAAAAGATTGTCAAAAATTAAAAA
Source organism: Serripes groenlandicus (assembly GCA_031761405.1). NCBI lineage: Eukaryota > Metazoa > Mollusca > Bivalvia > Cardiida > Cardiidae > Serripes > Serripes groenlandicus. The sequence goes on from JASEVX010000002.1 coordinate 100,751,817, forward strand.
TATTGTAATAGGATAAACAAACAGAAGCACGCTTGAGTTATTTACAAAAAAAAAAAAACAATTAGAAAATAAAAGATTGCTTCAGACTGTATGTAATATTAGAACAGATTCAAGTAGTGTATCGATATTGTCCGAAAACTCGGGAATGTACTAGAAGAATCAATAAATCAAATTACACCCTCTGTCGAGCACTCGGTGTGTTTGGGGTAATCTGAACACGCCCGGCCGAAATTAGACATAGCTTCAGACTCTCGTTATGTCGGATTTGTAGGGACATCCAGCATGGTATAGCAGAATCAACCAATCAGGTTATAACTAGCACTCATCGAGCACTCAGTTAACATTAACTGAACACGTCCCTTACGCAATATATGTACTTATACAGTGTTAAACAATTAATTCAGCTTTCCCATCATGATGTCTATGACGTTAGACGGATAGGTCAGAGTCATACGCCAGATAAACACATGCTCATCTGTTTTCAGTTCTCGGAGTTCGCATTGACACGATAAATTGTATTGATTCAGACATATGTGAACCTCGATAAGCTTGACTGTCTGTCATTTAATTAATCTCTCTTCGCGAGATACAGTCAGGAGTTTGCATATCGTTTCGTAAGACATGTTGCACGCCTGACGAATTAATTTTATTTGGGAGTATACAGCAATAGTATCTAGTAAAGTCAACTTGCGATAACTCGAACTCGAAATGGACCCATAATTATCTTCGAGTTATCGGCGTGTTCGAGTTATCGACGTGTTCGAGAGGGGTCGTTGGATTTATGCTTAAACCATGTATGTATTGCCAGCTAGATGGTTCGAGTTTAACTCTATATTTGAATTATCCAAATTTCGAATTATCGCCAGTCCATTGTATGCTATTATCTTTAGAAATACCATTGGCCATTAAGACCATTAACGGGTATGCATATCCTGCAAGTCCATGTGGTCGTATTAGCGCATTTTCTGTTCGTTTATCAGTCATTTAAATGTGCTGGGAGCTTCATCAAATCGGGTTTATTTTCACAACGATCGGACGTTTTACGACCATTCATCTTGAAATTGAAACTTAAGCTTGTGCTTAGGTAAAATAAATCGAAACACAATCACGTGCCAAATTGCATGCGAGAAGCGAGCCTGGAAAATGATAGCCTTCCATATCAAAAGGCATTCGTCAAGTTGTTGTTCATTTCATTTAATGTTTTTACGTTTTGCCCACTTTTTAAATCAGAGCGGTGCTCCATGAAAACCAACCTTAACTTAATTAAAACCCTTGTTGATAAAGACATATATATGTACATCCATGCTTAGGACCCAACTTAATGCTGACTTACTGTATGAAGTGTTATTTTAAAGACCTGCTTTGACTTACTGGAATGAAATGCAGAGTCAGATCAGACAGTGTGGATTCGCCGGCTGATCTCGATCTACACTGTTCATAAAGGCAATGAGGTTAGTTTTCTCAGAGCGCTGTTCGTATACAAAAATATAATCATTTATACCTGTAGTGCATGTGCCGATCCATTTTTACGATTATTATGTGTTAAATTCATGGATTCATGTCGCATGGTTGGTCCCTGTCCTTCCACAATCGATTTCCTTCACAAACAGTTTGATTTAATTAAGATTTGGATGAAAGCCCTGAATTAATAAGGATCAAATGAAATTGATTTGTTGTCCCACGAGAACTTTAGACTAGACAAATCTCGATCCTTTTCCTCAATCATTATTTGTTCAAATTTTACTGCAAACTTCAGTAGTCGGTTCTGTCGGTTCTGTTAGGAGAGAGTTAATCTTTCCAACACTTTATTAAAAAATTAAAATGTGTCTATATTAATGATTCCTTCCGCACTCAACTGACGGTATTTATTATGGTAAAAGCAACAACCTTTACTATATAACTCCTCAACTGATTGTCTTTGTTATGATAACAGCTACAACCTACTATATAACACTCAACTGGTGGTCTTTATTGTAATAACAACTTAAGCCGTTACTATATACCACTCAACTAGCGGTCTTTATTATGATAACAGCCAAAACCTACTATATAACACTCAACTGGTGGTCTTTATTGTAATAACAACATAAGCCGTTACTATATAACACTCAACTAGCGGTCTGTATTATGATAACAGCCAAAACCTACTATATAACACTCAACTGGTGGTCTTGATTGTAATAACAACATAAGCCGATACTATATAACACTCAACTAGCTGTCTGTATTATGATAACAGCCAAAACCTACTATATAACACTCAACTGGTGGTCTTTATTGTAATAACAACATAAGCCGTTACTATACAACACTCAAATGGCGGTCTGTGTTATGATAACAGCTACAACCTACTATATAACACTCAACTGGTGGTCTTTATTGTAATAACAATAGCATTAGCCGTTACTATACAACACTCAACTGGCGGTCTTTGTTATGATAACAGCTATAACCTACTATATAACACTCAACTGGTGGTCTTTATTGTAATAACAATAGCATAAGCCGTTACTATACAACACTCAACTGGCGGTCTGTGTTATGATAACAGCTACAACCTACTATATAACACTCAATTTGTGGTCTTTATTGTAATAATAAGCAACAACCTTTACTATGCAACACTTTACCGTCGGTCTTAATTGTAATAATAAGCAACAACCTTTACTATGCAACACTTTACCGTCGGTCTTTATTGTAACAGGAGCCACAACCTTTACTATGCAACACTTTAACGTCGGTCTTTATTGTAATAATAAGCAACAACCTTTACTATGCAACACTTTACCGTCGGTCTTAATGGTAATAATAAGCAACTGCTTTTACTATACAACACTCAACTGGTCGTCTTTATTGCGATAGCAGAAACAACTACGTGCATTGTACATTACTCAAATGTCGACCGTTGACATCGCTGGGCGACCTTTATGCTAAAGGAAACATCCTAACTTATATATGCTTTTTCACAAATGAAATCATGAAATCAATATCCAACCGATTCAATCAATACGTGTTTGGATATTTTTATTTCTGTTTGTAACATAATGTATAGCATACTGTTAAAAATAGCTCAGAGTATTTTATTTTTCTTTCTTAAGTAAACCTTTCCTTGAATCTGTAGCAGACTCGTTCTGTGGGCGAACTGATTGATCGTACCTGTACGCCAGTTTTCATCAATATGTCAGTTATATCGCGGCTGTCAGCTCGTATAACCATGTCGACACAAATAGTACTCCCAGGAAAAAACATACATTTAGCCCATTGGTTGAAGACTAATGACGCTAATAACCATAATGTCATTCATCGGAAAAACTGATTTACCGGACTATGAATCCATGTCCCTTGATCGATAGACATCCGCGTCACCGATTGAGCTATTCTGGTGCAGCTTCTGGAGTAATTGCTATTGATGTTCAATGTTTTGTTGATGATGTATAGTGTGACAGAGAAATGGGTTAAGCTGTTATAAAAACCCGAAGATGACGAGTTTTGAGACGTTAATGATAGAAAGTGAAGCAAAGAACTATTTGGTTTATTGGAATGTAACGCCGTATTTAACAGGTTGTTCTTTCATTCATTAAAAGAGCCGTCTCGTGAGAAAACCAACATTGTGGACTCCGCGTAAAGTATCGACCTGGATCAGCCTAAACATGCCACACAGGCTAACTCGGACAGACACTTATCGCCTCCTGTGGATTTTCTGTTTCAGGAATCACTACTCTATCTATCCCCCCTTAGACGGAATGTGTCGGCCGGATCAGTCTGCGCGGACAGCGCAGGCTGATCTGGTCGATACATTACGCAGATATATTGATATGAGCCGTCCCGCGAGAAAACCAACATTGTGGACTCCGCGTAAAGTATCGACCTGGATCAGCCTAAGCAAGCCGCACAGGCTAACTCGGACAGACACTTATCGCCTCCTGTGGATTTTCTGTTTCAGGAATCATTACTCTGTACCTCTATCTCCCTGAGACGGAATATGTCAACCCGGATTTGACTGCGCGGACTGCGCAGGCGAATTTTGGTCGATACATTACGCAGTGTCCATAATATCGGTTTTCTCGCGGAACGGCTCAATATTATCACGTCGGCAAGTTCATCTAACATGCGTTTCCTGGTGTGTTTTTTTACAGTGCTCAACAGAACATTCCTAGTAGCGGGGAAATTGGCTTCCTTCTCACATGGATTATGTTTAGCCCAATTGGGAAAGACAAATGACTGTAGTCTCAATGAGTTTTGTCAATTGTCGGAATTATCAATGGCTTGAACTTAAGTCACCTGGATTGATAGCCCTAGTCATTACCGACTGAGTTATCGCGGCTAGTGTACTTAACAAGATCGTTTAACCCTTCCTCTCATACAGACGCTTGCTGACGCCACTGCAGCAGGAACCTTTTGAAAACGTTGTTGCAGTAGGAGAATGTTTTAGACTTAAAAATTATCCTTTCGTTTATAAAGATTATTCCTGTGTTTGCCTTCATAGTTTCAAAGTCGTCAGCAGTTATGCTTTATGGATGTAGATAGAAAGGGGAGTTAATTTACCTATGTACAGCCATCTGAGTAATCATGAATTATCTCCCTTACTGTACAACCCTGTTACTAGCCTAGTGTAACACTTTCAGTTTAGTTGCAGGCAAAGGGAATCACAAAGTTCAACGTATTTGTTGCATCAAGGGTGAAGAGGAATATGACCAATGAATTTCGAAAAAAAGAATGAAAAAAAATGTAAATTGAATTGATATGAAACATGTACAGTGCCTATCTAAGAATTCGTCTGATATCCCGTATGCCCAACAGTCTTTACTACAAAAAGGCTCGTTCATCTACACATCCAACTGACCCGAGATGGTAAACCCTACAATATCTATCATAATATCAGTTAGGTAAACTAAAGCTATGTAAGCTGACTAAAACATTGAAAACTATTAGTCTCTGTTGAAAGACAGGAATTATTTCCATCTTTTTATTTGTTTAATCAGTAGGATAATGCATGGTTGTATAGAACCACACACTAAGCGTCTCCACCGTGTAGGTACTCTCTGGCACCTCTGAAGAAAACGGCTTTTGAACAAAATATTGCAAAATGAGAAATAGCTCATAATAAGCAATTTCTATTTTTACCACGATGTTTTCAACTCTATTCAATGCTTAAACATTAATTTCCAGAGGTTTACCATATTTTAAACCAAATGTTTTCAAAGTCTTCTGCTTCAGAATTGTTGTATGTGGGAAAGGATTAATAAAGTGTTTCTATAGCACCTTACTTTTAATCTCAAAGGTCGAATAACATATGGGAAGCTAGATTCTAACTTTTCAAAGGTAAGAAAACCTTTCCTTTGCATGTTTGTTTCTAAAATGACAGAGGTTTCAGACGAACTTTAGTAAACAATATGTGAACAGTGTAGATCTCGATCAGATTGTATGGATCTTCATGTTACAAAAGTGAACTGGTAGATGTACCCTTTTCCCACGGACTAGAAAGTATGTCTCTACACAGTTGATTCCAAATTTAGAAGAAAATGAAAAAAAATAGGTCAGCTATTGACCTGTCTCATCGCCCCACAATAACGCGTAGAGAGCTAATTTTATCACATTCCGCTTATAGACAGCTTTTGGTGACACTTGTTTTTATTATTTGTTTGGAACAAACAAATTTAGTAGCTGCAATTCTGAAGCCATACGTCTTATGGAAAAGTTCCTAAATTTCATACGCGTGAAAGTAGTACTCAATACTTGCTCTTACTTTTCAAATGTATCACGATTTTTGAAATAATGATATATTTATATCGTCTTTGTTTTCTTATGTGGTTCTTATATTCAAAGAGAATTTGGAAATAAAATGAAACATTGTATTTTAAAACATGAACGCGGAGAGATTTATAAATCTCAATGAGTGAACTGCTACAGGGAGAACTATTTCCCATTTAAGCTCCAGATACGGTATTTGAATTTTTAATCACGCATTGAAAATGTAGATAAAAACAGAATTGAAAATATTTTCTTTGGGCCTTGTCGGCCATATAAATATAGTATAAAGAATTAAAAAAACAAATATGTGCGTCATAAAATGCATTTAAAATGAGAGTAACACATTTGCAGAGAAATCGTGATCGTCGAATTCTATTTATAAATACAACGGTATGGGGGGGGGGGGGGGGGGGGGGGGGGTCTAAAGTGCGGACGCAATCTGCGGACAAATACATTATAGGGGGAAAATGCGGACAAATGCAATATAGAGGGAAAATGCGGACGCTATAGAATATAGAGCAAATCTGCGGACGCTATGATTTGTTGTAAAAAATGTTTAATTAAAGATGGGCAAATGTGTATAATTTGTTACATATGGTCATATCCGGGGTTTTCTTTGTAAATATATAATGTGTTTGATTGTTTTTATCAGTGATATAGATTAAACCAAAAATCGAGATCATGCTGAAATGGAATCTCTTTGTAAAGTGTTTTAACGACGTTCCTCTTTATATCATATCTATCGATATCAATAAATTGAATTGATGGATTGGTTTTCCAACAAGTAAATGTCTTTTGACGCATCTGCAGCGGACGAAATTTGAAAGATTGAAGGGTCATGGGTTCTAGTTATTGTTGGGCCTCTTCATTTTCTACTTTGTAACTTTCAACAGTTTTCCATGTGCCATACTACGAGGCAAATGATCCATGCAACATTCTATTATGTAGGGTACTTGGAAGGGGCAGAACAATTTAAATAACAAATAAACAAGTATATATATACAACACTTTTAATCTTAATTTGTTTCTAGTAATTATATATATATACAACTATAATACTAATCTATAACAAATAAGTTAAATGTTTTTTTCTTGCTGTGTAAACAGTAAAAAGCAACATATATTGAAAACATTGTGGGAAAAGGAAAATTTGCTTATTTAAACAATTTCTTAATTCCCATAACCTTTCTTTACCGTCGTATAAACCAAATTTGTATTTGAAGGCTGTTATAAGTAAAAAGCTTAAATGTTGCCAATTTAATCACATATCTTATCATTATAATAGCCAAATAATTAACAAATGTTACAATTAAAGTCCGCATCTGTTGTCGAAATATCCACAGGTGCATTAACACAAGATTTGTGAAACCAATGTGTGCATATATCACATTGTACCATGACGGTATCGACACATCCCGGTAAGTTACAAATACATAAATGTATATGATAGGTTTATTGGGAAAAGGGGTTACATTTATAATTTGTTTGGAATGACACTCGTACACAATGGTAATTAACAGTGTATGGTCACGCATCCTTAATTGATTTGGCAAGCTTAAACACCCTTTAAAGGAAACAGCGGCCAGCTTAGGTGTATACTGTAGAGTAAAATTCGGACGGCACAGGTATTGGTTTTCTCTGGAGCATTTAAGCCTTTTATAATGCAAATGAATTCAAAAGCCTCTGAAGTCTGAAGCATGTTTCTTTTAAAGTGCTCATATAAATATTAATACTGCCTTTTTCCACAATATTTTCTACATGATTTCAATTACTCTTTCATTTGGATAGATGTTTCTTTTTTCGCTCACCTGAGCACGAAGTGATGAAAGTTAGTTATTGTGATCTCCTTTTGTCCGGCGTCTGTCGTCCGTCAACATCTTCTCCTCAGTAACGAGTGGGTCAATTGGGATGAAACTTCACAGAAAGAATCCTCTCATTGACCTCACCAGAATTCCTTCAAATGTTTGTGATTTATGCAGAATTATGGTTTCCATGGCAACGAAAATAAAAAAAACTTTAAAATTCTTCTTCTACCAAACTGGTTGGCAGATTTTCAAATTATTTTAAAGAAGTGTTCCTTGGCCGCCAGGGAGCGGGGCTTTTTTGCCTTATACGGCTATAGTGTAAACTCAAAAAATCTTCTCCTCCAAAAGTGTCAGGCCGATTTTCAAATAATTTTGTAGAAATGTTCCTAGGGTGACCCTCTATCAGATTCCTTCCAGCCAAGTTGATTGGTCGAAAAACATGGCCGCCAGCGGTCGGGGCTTTTTTGCCTAATACGGCTATAGTAAAAACTTGAAAAGTCTTCTCCTCCAAAAGTTTTTGGCCAATTTTCACTTCCTTTTGTAGAAATGTTCATTGGGAGACCATCTATCAGATTCCTCCAAGCCATGTTGATTGGTCGAAAAACATGGCCGCCAGGGGGCAGGGCTATATGGCCTTATATGGCTATAGTGAAAACTTGAAAAATCTCTTGTTAAGCAGGAAGCTTTTGAATAAGATTTTAGAAAACCCTTGGTCAATTGTGATTTTTTTTGTAACAAAAATTGGTAAATACTTAGATGAGTGAGTCAGGGCCATAATGGTTATCCATTTGTTTTACATGTCTTTTGAAACATGGAAATTAAATATAATATTCACATGTATGTCTCATAATTTATTTTTATAGACAACTAAAATGGCATTTAATTTTATAATGCAAATGAATTCAAAAGCCTCTGAAGTCTGAAGCATGTTTCTTTTAAAGTGCTCATATAAATATTAATACTGCCTTTTTCCACAATATTTTCTACATGATTTCAATTACTCTTTCATTTGGATAGATGTTTCTTTTTTCCCTCACCTGAGCACGAAGTGATGAAAGTTAGTTATTGTGATCTCCTTTTGTCCGGCGTCTGTCGTCCGTCAACATCTTCTCCTCAGTAACGAGTGGGTCAATTGGGATGAAACTTCACAGAAAGAATCCTCTCATTGACCTCACCAGAATTCCTTCAAATGTTTGTGATTTATGCAGAATTATGGTTTCCATGGCAACGAAAATAAAAAAAACTTTAAAATTCTTCTTCTACCAAACTGGTTGGCAGATTTTCAAATTATTTTAAAGAATTGTTCCTTGGCCGCCAGGGAGCGGGGCTTTTTTGCCTTATACGGCTATAGTGTAAACTCAAAAAATCTTCTCCTCCAAAAGTGTCAGGCCGATTTTCAAATAATTTTGTAGAAATGTTCCTAGGGTGACCCTCTATCAGATTCCTTCCAGCCAAGTTGATTGGTCGAAAAACATGGCCGCCAGCGGTCGGGGCTTTTTTGCCTAATACGGCTATAGTAAAAACTTGAAAAGTCTTCTCCTCCGAAAGTTTTTGGCCAATTTTCACTTCTTTTTGTAGAAATGTTCATTGGGAGACCATCTATCAGATTCCTCCAAGCCATGTTGATTGGTCGAAAAACATGGCCGCCAGGGGGCAGGGCTATATGGCCTTATATGGCTATAGTGAAAACTTGAAAAATCTCCTGTTAAGCAGGAAGCTTTTGAATAAGATTTTAGAAAACCCTTGGTCAATTGTGATTTTTTTTTGTAACAAAAATTGGTAAATACTTAGATGAGTGAGTCAGGGCCATAATGGTTATCCATTTGTTTTACATGTCTTTTGAAACTTGGAAATTAAATATAATATTCACATGTATGTCTCATAATTTATTTTTATAGACAACTAAAATGGCATTTAATTTTAACGGATGCGTCATTTATTCTTTTACCCGAAGTTGTAATATTTATAAACAATGCATAGTTTATAAATCACACATCTATGCAAAGGCAAATATTTGAACAGTTTTATGTACCCAAACAAATTCAGTGCCTTCAGCGCTTTGATTAGAATAGGGGCTATTCGACCCAATCTGATTCCTAGCATGCTTGCCGAAAAGTCAACTTCCGGCCGCAACCGAGTTCAACATGTGTATACATCCGCGAAAATCTAGTTTTTGATTGGTTGCTTCACACTGATTTGATTCGTTCGACCGAATAACGCAAAATCCTTACGCTTTCTTTATTGAGTCAAAATAGTTCTCACTAGTCTTAGCCGATACACTTTTAACTTTGCTTCACCTCAATGCCAGTCGTGTATGCAAACAATCAACCATGATGTGACTAAACAAGTCTACGGCAGACGACTTTGAATACATCTAGTGAACACTAAGGAAATATCTAAAAATTGAATGTGTAATAATTGAAAAGAGTTGACACCAACCATTGTGACAAAAGACGAAATTAATCATAATAAACAATTTCTCATTTTGTCACGAGTATTTTAGATGTCGACTGCTGTACATGCGTCAAAAAAACGTAAAATATTTTAGGAAATTGAACAATTGGTGAAAACGAACAATTCCTTCTTTTCATAGAAAGTGATGACTTATGCTTTCATTAATACAGATTATCCATAAGTTGCCTAGTCATTTTCAAAGATGTCAGCTTCAGATTAAGTTTGTGTGATCAAGGGTTCAGTAGACCTTTATAACAGCATATCATGTAAACAGGGGGTTATATAACGAATATCACCGAAGTCCTCCATAGAGCGAGCGATCGCTCCACTATGTGTATAAGTGTCATGATCTCGCAGCTACTGTGGAATTGTGGATGAAAATGTTGAATGTTATCATATGTGGCGGAATAATAATGTTAATCCTTTATGCCGTGTCGTGTGTCTGTCTGTCCGCATGTCGGTCCAAATAGGAAAGAAAGAGTCACTCTCCTGAATAGGAATAAGTCAATTTCAGCATACATACGTGTGATTTCTTTTACATATGTGCCGTTTTTAAAATGTAGGGACTTAATGTATTTGCATTTGTGAACATTGAACACAAATATTTACAAATAAGCTAGAACTGTAGCCCCGCAAGGTTTTCGTCAATTTGCCATATGAGGCCATGTTACTGAAATTCAATTAAACCCCAACTCGCTATATGCCGCTAATGTGTGAAAATAAATACACAATAAGTACCATTACATGTTACCATTACCAAATACAAACGTGTGTTGACGCATTGGAACTAGTCTGATGTTTGCAATATAATCATTACTGTGTGTGTTGTCTGTCTGTAAAGCTGGGAGGAACTTATCATATCACCTCTCCGTCGTCTGTTTTTCACCGTCTTTCCATCTGTCTGTCAGTATTTGCATACATTGATTAGAACTGTGTTTCTGTTAAGCAGATTCTTTCCAAAGGGGACACGTTTGTGATCAGGAGAACGGAAAAAATACAAGGCAAATTCCATAGTATATGTTATGGACTTTTTCAAATGTTGTTGAGTTATAGATGGCGATCAGAAACATTAAAGTCCTAAATACTGGTATCACAAAAGGAACTAGTGTGTATACTATAATATAATAATATATCCATGAATTCATAGGAAAGTCATTCTCCCAGCCATTAATGCTTAACTAATGAATGAATTGAATGAATCACTTCAGCTTGATTGGTGGATTCGTTCATAGATTGATTTTTGTTTAGTTTTATAGGCGTTTCACACCGCTTTCAACATTAATACAGTTATATCACGGCGACAGTTCACTTATTCATGATCCCTTGGTTAACAAACCAGTTCTAGGCTAGGAAAGTTGATAGATTGATAAAAAAAAAATCTGTATTTTTTAATTATGCGGTCATTTATCAGCATATATCAGCATGTATCAGCATTTTTCAATATTTAGTGTGTATCTTTAGTTTCCACTGAACTGGCAATTGTTTACTTATGGGTCTCTGCTCTGCTGTTTGTCCATCTTTTTGTCCAGCATGCAGTTATTATGGTTATACGAGAAAAGATAAATAGGCTTTGGTAATTGGCAAATAAAGTGTTACTCCAAACATTTTTGTTTTTGATGGTACATTTTTTTAACTATATTTGTTCATATCAACTATGCCATATCTTTTCGACTTACATAATGAGAAGCCCCGACCGCCTCGGTGGTGCAGTGGTAGAGCGTTCGCAAGAGGTCGCATGTTCGTTACCCTGTCGGGTGATACCAGATACTTTAAAAATGGTAGTAATGTTGCGAGTTTGAATTACGACTGACTGGTTAGTGTCAGGGTAAATGGACCTTTAGTACTGGTCAAGAAACGCCCAGATATAACTGACAAATATTGAAAGCAGCGTAAAACAACAAACACTTAGTGAATCAATCAAAACATGCCCCTATGTTAGGCCCTATACCAGTGGTGCTTTCAGTGCTTTGATGTTTCTCAAATGTGTGCCATATTAAGTAGTAGTAGTAGTAGTAGTAGTAGTAGTAGTAGTAGTAGTGTAGTAGTAGTAGTAGTAGTAGTAGTAGTAGTAGTAGTAGTAGTAGTAGTCGTAGTAGTAGTAGCAGTAAACTAGCAGTAGCTGGAGAACCATCTGTAGACGGCGTGTAGTTAGCCTATCCTACACCAGGAACAGATAATAACAAGTCTATGAATGTGACTAACATTTGGGGGCGGGACTTATTTATGATTGACAGTGTCCTCTTTGGTTACTGATATTAATTTTTTGATGGTTGTGCGAAGTCCCTTCTGATAACCTATTTCTGGTGTAAATAAAAAAGAATTTGAACACATATATTGGATTTTAAAATCAATCAGTTTAATATAACTGCAGTGGGGACTTCCAAGAAACCAACGGAACATATATTTTCGAAAAGCAAGTTTCTTCAAAGCCTGAAATGTAAAGTTGACGCGTACTTCCGCTTTGTCTGCTTAATGTTATACTCTTTCGGATGACATAATATTCGGATAGCTGCTTAGAATGGTAAGACTGGACGGCTTGCGCTTAAAGTTTGTGTAACAATATGTTGCTGTAATAAACATTGGAATCTTTTAGATGTATCTTTGTAGCTGAGTTATAATTCGGCTTTGACAAAGCAATAATTTGAATAGATACAGTTCACACTTACTAAAGGAGTAAGGAGGAGTATTGAGCTCTTTAAAAACACAATATCTCTCATATCATCCAACAATACCAAACCCTATGATGTGGGTACTTAAAATAATCGTGTCAATGAGACAATTCTTTCGAGCACCCACAACATAGGGTTAGAGTGTAAAATAATGATTTGTAACGGGAACGGGGTATAGGTTTAAATATCACTTCTACGGCTTTGTCGTAGAAACCAGCTATTATAGCGACGTTCATAGAGTTGTTGACCGTTTTCTAAAGTTAAGCAATATACATGGCGGTTAGTACCTAGTTAGTACCTGGATGGGTGACAATACAAATGGTGGCAGCGGTGGGATTTTCGGATATCACCATCATCCCCGGACCCCGGTGGTTCCCAGTGATGTTACATAGACTCCGCTCTGGTATACTGCTTGTGTTCAGTTGTATGACTTCGGGTCGAAGTCAAGAGAAAAGAGGGAGAAATGTAACGGGGTATAGCGATGTTGGTAGAGTGGTTGACTTTTCATAAAGTTAAGCAACGTTCATCGCGGTTAGTACCTGGATGGGTGACCCGCGATGGCTTAACGCGGGTACATGTTACAGAAGTTAGAACATGCAAAAGTCCCCTTATCTAGAGCTCTAGATACTTTCTGTAAATTCTGATAAATAATTATGTTTGCTTTGTTTTATTTGCAGACTGAATGAAACAGGACAGAAAATGTATAACAGATCCTGAATAAAAGAAACATAATGTTGGCTAGTATGCAAGATTTAGGGGCTCAGGGGATAACAGAGGAGGTATAGTTGGATTTCATATTCTAAGTTATATGATATATGATATATTCATGCCTTCCTGTAATGTTGTGCTCTATTCTTATTTCAAATTACAAATATGTAACAGACGATTTTGAAAACATATATACATATGCAAAAATATGAAGTGAAATTATTATTGTTGAATAGAATTGAAAATGGGGCACAAGGAGAAATTGCTCATCATGACTTGAACATTTTCTCCTTTATTGAACTGTTTTCAAAATTCATCTGCTGCAAATCAATCTACAGGTGGGAAAGGGTTAACCCTTTCCCTCATATAGACGCTTTCTGACGCCTCTGCAGCAGACAGCTTTTTTAAAACATAGTGACAAAAGAAGAAATTGCACAAAACGTGCAATTTCTCCTTTTGCCACAATGTTATCCACTTTTAGTCATAGGTTATCCATTCAATTATAGAGATTTTCTATTTTTGGACAAAATATGTTCAAAGTCGTCTGCTGCAGAATTGTCGTATGAGGGAAAGGGTTACAGGAAACTTTTTAAGTGGTGACAAGTTTTTTCGCAACATACGTAATAGAGTTTTTTTCATGTGAGACAATTCTTTTGATTACCCAATTCATAGGATAAGTTGGATAATACTTGTAAAAAATGTAAGTTGTAAGAGAGATATTGTGGGGGAAAGAGCTGAATAACCCGCTTTATCTAGACCTCTGGTACATTATGACTGCTTCATTACAGGTGACAGATCTTGCTGACTTTATCAAAGAGAAAATATGGCAGGATCCAAAAGCTGCAGATTTACAGTGGAGTCTGTTCATAGCTGCAATGAATAGTTACAGATATGACTCCATACTACGACCATTTCCACCCATGTTCCAACAGGAAGATGGAGAAAAAGATCACACAGCTATGGTATGTGTATAACTGTCTGGTTTTAACCCTTTCCCACATACAGACGCATTCTTTTGTAAACATTGTGACAAATGAAGAAAATGCTCATGATGAACAATTTCTCCTTTTAAATAATAAAATGCTTTGGCTAAATTATTTCAAAGTCGTCTGCTGAAGATTTGTTGTACGTGGGAAAGGGTTAAAATGTGGTTTTTAAAAAAAAACATCTTTTGCAGCGCTCACGTTAATGGACGTATTGGGCGTTTTTACGCCCGAAAATCGATCCTGTACGCCCAAAATTGACAAGGGAGACGTCCAAGTACGTCCAGGAATTAAGGGTATACGCCGACAATCAAAACACAGGACGTATATATGTCCACTAGAAATGTGTGTAATTTATCTAAAGACACTGTATTGTGTTTTATGAAGTGTCAATTATGGACAGTGGGAGTTATCAATTAGTAGATTTAAGCCAATCACGATTGAGAATGCGTACTCCACCCACCCCCAGATTTGACACTTGATAACGACTTCACACCAATCAAATTTATTTTTCATTATAAACAGCATAGGGGTAATTAATTTCAATAACCCATGTAAAAACATACTAGGATATGATAAAAGAATGTCCCTATATTAATTTAACTGTTTAAAGATTATTATTTTGTTTGCCTGAATCAAAGACCTAATAACACATGTATGAATCCATAGGAAACACTTTTTAATTGCCGATTTTTTAAAAACAAAGTTGACATGAAGATCTATCAAAATCACAGCCAGCTCTTGCCTATGAAATAAATTGCATATAAGCCCATTTTAGTTCATTATTTTTTTTAAATATAAAAGAAACTGAAGTCTGGAGGTGAAAATACATATTGTAAATTGTAATGGGTTTCTTGCATTTTCTGCATTTTGGAAATCGGAAATGTCATTCAAGAAAGTATTACTCACACTCATTCTTATTTGTTTTAAAGTTGACTATAATTCAGGGCTCGCGCTGTCGTTCGCCACCTGAGCCATTGGCTCAGAAATGAAAAAATTGGCTCAAGAAAAACAAAAGTGGCTCAAGCCCTGTTTCATAAGAAATTATTGCCTAAAAATCTGCATTGTAAAATCTTACATAATTTCATTACCAGAAGTTACTCAGAGTTGATAAAATCAATAGTCTCACTCTGGTCTACATAACTGACTGGTTCACGGATGTAGACGATATCGTGTGTTACTATTTGGTAATTTATCGGGTAAAATAATTTAAACCAGTCAATGTGTTTATAGTGTTTGTGTACAATGTCAAACTGTTGACATAAGCACGATTACGGAGAGTGGATGTTTTAAACAAACTGCTTTAATTTGTTTACAGTTAAAGACTGACCAATTACGTATTAATTTTCTTGATTGAAAACAAGTCACTATTATAATTGACCGTGACCTAATACGTAAATCTGTTAAATTAGCAGCAATTAAAGGCAGGTGGATTTTGATGTTTGTAGGCGATTAAATTAATTGGGTATGATCAATTTAAAACACCAAACAAAATAATTATAAATCGAAATCACTATATAGGTTTACCAATACTGTACCACAGTATCAATTGCCGAAATTGCTTCTAAGCGCTCACTTGAATGTTTTGACAATCCTCCTTCTAAAAAAGCTAAGCTTTCAACATGCAGATAATTTTAAGAAAACTGGAAATGTGGCAATCCGTGGTTGCGATATGAATCAACCTCAAAGTCAATGTTTTGTGACCTCTGTTTAAAAATTCAAAAGTCAAATACGTTCACCATAGGATGCACTGTCCTCAAAAGAGATTCAGTCTCGAAACATGCGAAATGCAAAGGTAATATACTTGAATAAAAACAATGTAAATAATGTAATATAAATAGATTATGCTGTGTGACAAATGTAAATAATGTATTCTAAATATATTGTGCTATGTGACAAATAAAGTAATGAAAGCATAATTGTTTCCTTTTTTTTTAATAAAGTTATTATGAATAACATAATGTTTGCAGTAAAATCCTCATCTAAATGAACATTTAGATAAATGTGAACTATGTTAAGGTTTTTTGTCTCTCTCTATCAACTATTTTTTATGGCTCATATATATGTCTCAAAAATGGCTCAAGATTTTGTAAAATTGCTCAAGCATTGGCTCAAACTTTATTTCAGCCAGGGCCGGCCCTGCTATTATGAAAGTTTAGTGCCCTTAATGTGTGTTTGTAATATGTCTCACTGCAGAACACTTTATTTACTGGTGTTTAAAATAAAATCAATAACTCATTAACAGAAATCATTCCTTTTGCCATACTGAATGTGATTTAAGAACATAATTCATGTTTAATGTGAATGTAATGAATCATGGCCATGCCAATCTTTTGATGAATTTTATGCTGGATAGCTTTTGACACATGACTGGAAAAAAGCATTCTATATCGCATAAAAATCTACTGGTTTAAAAGTGTTATGATAGAACCAACAATAACATTGTTGACAAAGGAGCAATATCCACTTTCTGTATTAATTAGCTTCTTTTCCAATAATGTATTTAAAAATAAAACAAAGGGAAACACAATAGAATGTGCAAGATGCGAAAAAAGCCAGCGTGCCACCTGGGACTTCCAAGAATTATGAGCAGGACTTCCAAAATTCAGACCCAGGAAGTCAGGACTTCCTGTTTCAAAAAGTTAGTGCAAGCACTGCTTTTGTGCTTCCTAATCTATAAACAATTATTGATATTGCCTTCAAACTGTTAAACCTTTCAATGCTGAATTTTGAAAATGGACTTGTCAAGCTTTGCAATTGAAAGAGTCCACAGCCAATTTTAAGACAATCAATATGAAAATGTTGGGTTGAGCAGCCAACATTATAGATCCTGTGGTCAGACTGTGCAGATGCAGACATCTTTTGAAAACACTGCAATTTCCCATTTTGTCACAATGTTCTCAACTATGTTTTTGAGTTGTAATTCCAATTTTCAAGACTTCAGTATTTGATTATTTTGCCATCAGATATTTCCATGATGGACAACATTGATAATAATATATATTGTAATTAATCTGAAATTTTATTGTAATAGTTTTGTGATACAAATCAGAATTGCATTATATTCACAAAAAAGGAGTACTTTTAACCCTTTCCCACTTGCAGACCCATTTTTGAAGCCTCTGCAGCAGGCGACTTTTAAACATTGTGGCAAAAGGAGAAATTGCCACAATGTTATGTAATAAATATGCTTTCCTTTATAGCGATTTCCCATATTTTTGCCCATATGTTTTCTCTAAGTTGTGTGCTTCAGATTTATTGTATGTGGGAAAGTAATAATTAAATGAATCAATCAATGGGTTATTTGAATTTTATGTTTTTTGTTTTTTCCAGCAAGATTTGGTAAAAGATGTACCCACATTGTCCAGAGTTCCCAGAGAGTGCCATAAATTTCCACCTAAACTGTTAGAGCTCATGAAATGGGTCCTGGATTCAAAATCATTTACACTGGGAAATGATAACTATAATAAAGTAAGTATCTTTACGGCATCAGGTGCCTAGATGAGGTGGAATATCTGATCTTTGCTCCCATAATATCTTACTTATAAATTATCGTGACCATAACCCGCATACCATAAATATACAGCAGACAACTTTGAAAACACGTTGGAAACTATTGAACATCTCTATAAATGCTATTAAACAGGGGCGAAATATGATTTTGACTTACTTGTCCGTTTTTTGAAAATGCTATTTTGCACTTGTCCGTATGATATTTATATAGTAAATCCCTACAAAATTTCACTTGTCCGTACAGGCTCTGGGACAAACTGGGCAATACGGACAATGGATTTGGCCACCCCTGAGGCTAATTCAATGTATAATCATTGAATAGAATAGAAAATATTGTGGCAAAAGTTATATGCTGCAGATGTGTCAAAATGCGTCCGCAATTGAGAAAAAGTTAACACTCTCTGAGACGATTATTTTTAGGACCCATATAGACATGATGCTATAGGCCTTTTATAGACACTGTTTTTCAGCAGTTTCTAGAACCTACGACTAATTGGTGAACATTAGACTGTGCAGATGTGCAGGTTGATCTTGATCTACACTAGTCACACTAGTCTTAAGGTTGATTTTTGCTTTTGTTCTAACATCCTTTTTTTCATTTAACCCTTTCCCTCATACGACAATTCTGCAGCAGATGACTTTGAACATTTTTTGTCAAAAAATAGAAAATCTCTATAATTGAATGGATAACCTATGACTAAAAGTGGAAAACATTGTGGCAAAAGGAGAAATTTTCTATTTTTTTAAAAGATATGTTCAAAATCTTCTGCTGCAGAATTGTCCTATGAGGGAAAGGGTTAAAGGGAGTTTCCAAATTGTTAATGGTATGTTTTCAAAGTCATCTGTTGCAGATTTATTGTATGTGGGATAGGATTAATGTACTCCCTGACTGCTTACCTGGTGAATTATATTACAGATGGAGGAGGTCAAAAAGTTGACTGGTTACTCCGTGAAGGTTCCCTCACCAAATTTTATCTTTGAGGTGACACCTAGCGTAGCAGCACAGGAGAAGTTCAGTCAGCTGCAGGGGGACAGGAAACTCATGTACGCATTTCATGGAAGTCGACTTGAAAACTTTCATTCCATATTGCACAATGGTCTTGCCTCTCATATGAACAAGGTGTGTATATGCAATTTATTATATATATTACAACAAAAATGGAAACATACATGTATGGGGATGAGTAACAAATTTCAGCTCCTTGTAGGAAATTGTCCCCATGGAAAGTTATTAGTTGTCAAGATATTAAATTAGGTTACATATTACTGAGCCACCTAGAACTTGTGATACACATTTGTGTCATGAAAGCACCTTACAGGCAGCTACTTTTGTAAAATTTCATCAATTATATATGTTATAATTAGTTGTTTTGCTACTGAACAGTTGACATAAAGAAGTGTGAATTTACATGAATATAGCACTCTCAGGCTCACAGGCGTAAATAGAACTCAGAATAGAATTCCTGTAGCAAAGTTAAACCCTTTCCCACATACAACAAATCTGCAGCAGACGACTTTAAAAATGTCTACTTAAAAATATAGAAAATCTCTATTATCGTAGGTATAATTACTGAAAAAAGTTGTAAACTTTGTGGCAAAAGGAGAAATTGCTCGTTTTTGTAGTTTTCATCCTAGAACTCAAACTACTCTCTCTTGCATTTTTATGCAGCCTAGATAAGGAGGAACTTAGAGTCCCAGTGTTCCCACTCACGTAAAATGTAACGTGAATTACGTAAACAAATTCACTTTCACGCATGTATTTTAGGCCGTATGCAAATCGCGCATAAGAAAATTCCTCGGCCGAAAGGCATACTGTATGTTCATTCAGGTGCCGAATATGATATTTAACCGAATCAAATATTTAACGAAATAATTATACATCTTGTTCATACAAAGAGTATAGGGAGTTGAGGATATTTCGTTTAATTTTTTTAAACATATTTCATCTAGTCAATTTTACCGCATATTGGAAGAAAACAAAATGGCGCATGATTCAAATTTTTCGCTGATGTGATGCAATAGCTGTCTATGATGTAAACATCATGATAAAGTTGATTGCGCTGGTAGGACAAATGTGAAAGGAAACTTACTTATTGAAGACCGTACTCAAGAAGAATGCATAACAAAACCGTCTAGATGATGTCGATTAAAAAGTTTTGGAATAAACTTACTTGATAAAATCATCTAGCTAGTATGTAAGCTGTTTTTAAATAGACTTATTAATAATGAGGCAACAAGGAATAGATATTGATGAGGTCAGACAGAGGGCTTTAGGTCAAATTACGCTAAATACATCCGCTGACTTGCTGATCTACATCTACAGTACTATAGTCGCTAAAAAAAAACTTTGTTTGCGTAGAAATGAGTGTATAGCATCACCAGAATGTATTGAACATATGACATTGAGTTTAAATGCATTGTGAATGTGTATAGGATGCACTGGAAATGATTGATTTGATCACTTTTAGTATTTTTACCTTGTTTGAAAGTGAAAGTAGAGAATGCTAAACACCGGTTTTGTCCGGGCCCGATTTGGTCCAAAATGACGGTTACCATTTTCACCTGGTGAGTTCTTTCTTGCATAATGCATGACCCCACGTTTTCTTTGGATCGTTTTAAAGATAGGATACTCTTTTCAATGATAAACGGTGTTCTACATGAGAAACGCTTAGAAAGTGTGACAATCGAGGACTGAAACTGGACGATTTACATGGAAACAAAGAAGGATTTTTTTTGGTGTACTAGTATTGTAACCTTTACATAAATGTAATATGTAAACAATTATGAATAAGTGTTACTTCTGTTATGATTGAAATGTGTTACAGTGCAGATAATTTGATCAAAATTAATACAGTCTCAAACATGTGCCTTGTTTATCCTATTTTAGTAGGAAAAAATGCCTTCAAATTTTCATACCCCCTAAAATTAAATCTTACCCCCAGATTTTCAACCCAAGGGGTAAGTTTATCCTTATAATTTTGTTTTAGTGGGAACACTGGAGTCCTTCTCAACACAATGTCTATCTTATTTCTTCTCCCCACAACATAGAATTTAACCCTTTCCCACATACAGACACTTTCTGAATACCTCAAAAGCAACATGTTTTAAAAGTTGTTTGCTGCAGAGGCATCACAAGTCCCTCTGTATCTGGGAAACAGGAAGATATGATTTATTTAAGTCTGTATTCTCTTGGTTCTGATAGATCTATATTAGATGTTGATTTAGATCCCTTCCTAGATGCAGAATCGGCTGTGGTGGAGTTGTTAGCGTCGGGGATTTCGAAACCGGGTTTCCCGGGTTCGATCCCCAGTCGTGGCACTACGGTCATGGTGGAGTGCCCTTGTGCAAGGCACATTTTCTAGCCTAGTACTTGTTTGTTTACCCAGGGATCATGAATAATTAAAATTTAATTGCGCGCTAAATGACCTTAGCTGTCGATGCGCCATAAAACAATATACATTCATACATTCCTAGATGCAGACATATTTTGGCTCATTTGCAGCAGACCACTTTTGAAAACATTGTATCAAAAGAAGAAATAGCTCGAAATAACCCTTTCCCAAATGAGACGGTTAATCTCAACAAAATTTGCAGAGTTGAATACAATGAAAAAAACGGAATGCTCCATATTTAGTCTTTTTAGATCTGACATCTGTGCCGAAGGCTCAAGGTGATTTATTCTGATCACTCTCTGTCCGCCGTCTGTCATTGTTGTTAACATTTAGCTTGAAACAACATCTCCTCCTAAATCACTGGACCTATTTCAACCAAACTTCACTGGAATGTTCCTGTGGTGGTCCTCTTTGAAATTGTTCAAAGATTTTTAAGCCTTATTACAAAAATCCTTTACTGATAAGCTGTTTCATTTGCAGTTCATTCCCAATCTTGATCAAATTTTCACCATTATTAGCAGTAGTATTTGCTACCCTCAGGTAGTCCTTTTCTTGTTGAAATTGTTTTCAGAATAATTTGATGCAAAGTTTTCAAAAGTTACCTATATCAGGAAAAGGGATAATGTATTCTCTATGAATTATTTTTTGGCATAGTGCTCTGGGTTTGAAGTCACAGAATCGGGCGATGTTTTCCATTGCTTCTCACCTCTGATATATGTGAGAAAGTAGTCAGTGGCTTCGAAAGAATGTTGTGTAAGTACTGGTGTGGGAAAGCCAGGAAAACATGGGTAGGTGCACTGACCGCCGTGATATGACCAAAGCTGTTGAAAGCGGCGTTAAACTCCAAACAAACAAAACAAAAGTCACAGAATTGTGACATATGATATTTTATCTATTCTATAATTTCTATAATTTCTTATCTATGTTTGGTGTTCGAAATAACTGTGGTATACAAGGAAATTGCACAAAGCGAGTAAAGTCTTCAAAAGTCGTCTATTCTTTATATTTTCCAGACGTCGGTGTTTGGTGAAGGGACCTACTTGTGTGGCGAGCTATCAGTGTCGCTGATCTACAGTCCTACTGGGTCAGGTTGGGACCACAGTGAAATAGGGAACAGTCTTAGTTGTGTTGCAGTCTGTGAAATGATAGACGATCCATCGGTCAAGTGCCAGGATAAATGTATGTATTTCTACAATTTACACTTGTTAACTCAACTTGTGAATTTTATGTAATTGTCGGATATTGTTCATGAATTCC
This sequence comes from Serripes groenlandicus, assembly GCA_031761405.1. Taxonomy (NCBI): domain Eukaryota; kingdom Metazoa; phylum Mollusca; class Bivalvia; order Cardiida; family Cardiidae; genus Serripes; species Serripes groenlandicus. Next base: position 100,774,349 of record JASEVX010000002.1, read on the forward strand.
CCATAATTGGTTAATGAATCGGTCTATTTCTGGTTATGTGATACTTTTAAACTGTTCCAAACTACCACAAATCTGCATAAGATCACTTTGAAAATATCTAGGCAAAAATAAACAATCTCTTTAAATGGTTGAAAACATAGTAGCAAATAGGAGAAATTGCTCATCATGTTTTCAAAAGACATCTGCTGAAGATGTGTCTGCATGTGGGAGAGGGTTAGAGTGTCTTTAGCTCAACTTTTCAAAGAAAAGGCAAGCTATCCTTCTCACATTGACATCTGCGTTGGAGTTGGTGTCACACCTTGATTAAATTTTTAGTACCACATCACTTTTTGTCACGCCTACGATAGTGGAATGAGACATAGCAGTCACTTTTCCGTCGACAGCAGCGGCCACTTTTACAAATCACTATATCTCTGCAACCCCTGCTGGAATTTTTCTGAAACTTTGTCAGATGTATTTTATGGTCATGTGACATCATTCATCAACAAAATGTTCAAGGTCAAGGTCATATTTTGGCAGAACTTGAACTTGGTTAGGTAACTTAACCTCAAAATTTAACCTTGGTTATATCTCAACACCCCTGATGGAATTTTTCTGAAACTATGTCAGATGTATTGTATGGTCATGGGACATCATGCAACGTCAACATTTTCAAGGTCAAGGTCAGTTTTTAGCAGCACTTGAACTTGGTTAGGTAAATTAACCTCAAAACTTAACCTTGGTTATATCTCAACACCCCTGATGGAATTTTTCTGAAACTATGTCAGATGTATTGTTCGGTCATGGGACATCATTCAACGTCAACAATTTCAAGGTCACGGTCATGATTTGGCAGAACTTGAATGTTGTTAGGTAACTTAACCTTGGTTACATCTCGGCAACCCCTGCTGGTATTTTTCTGAAACTATGTCAGATGTATTGTTGGGTCATGGAACATCATTCAAGGTCAAAATGATCACGGTCAAGGTCATTTTTTAGCAGCACTTGAACTTGGTTAGGTAGTTGAACCTCAAAACTTAACCTTGGTTATATCTCAGCAACCCCGATAGAATTTTTCTGAAACTTTTTCAGATGTATTGTTTGGTCATGGGACATCATTCAACGTCAAAATTGTCAAGGTCAAGGTCATAATTTAGCAGAACTTGAACGTTGTTAGTTAACTTAACCTCAAAACTTAACCTTGGTTATATCTCAGCAACCCCTGCTGGAATTTTTCTGAAACTATGTCAGATGTATTGTTTGGTCATGGAACATAATTCAAGGTCAAAATTATTAAGGCCAAGGTCATAATTTGCCTTAAATTGGAATAATCTTCTGAACACTCTAGAAGTCTCTTTCTTCATTCAATCTTCACGAAATTAAACCACTAGATTTGTTTTCATCAAATCTAGGTCAAGTTCACAAATAAGTCATGAGGGGTCAAAAACTAGGTCACTAGGTCAGATGTTAGAATAATCTAGTGAAATCACATTTTTAGCTCGACTTTTGAAAAAACGAGAGCTATTGTCATGACCCTGGCGTCGTGGTCGTCTGGTTAAGGTTTTTTTTCACGAAATTAAACCACTGGATTTGTTTTCATCAAATCTAGGTCAAGTTCACAAATAAGTCATGAGTGGTCAAAAACTAGGTCACTAGGTCAGATGATAGAATAACCTTCAGCTCAGCTTTTTCAGCTCGACTTTTGAAAAAACGAGAGCTATTGTCATGACCCTGGCGTCGGCGTGGTCGTCCGGTAAAGGTTTTTTGTTGGCGGCGGCGTGGTCGTCCGGTTAAGTTTTTTTGTTCAGCTCGGCTTTTTTTCTGTTTAATCTTCATGAAAAGTTATTATATCACATCTTGGTAAAGTTCAAAACTGGGTAATGGGGTAGGTCAAACACTAGGTCAAATTTCCTACAAACTAATACAAATATTGCTTTGAAACTTATTTGACTTTTTCTTCATCATTACCTCCATCAACAGACAAGAGTACATAACTCTGTCATGGTTTTTGTAAGAGTGGTGCCCTTTTCAACTCAGAATTTTGTTTTAAATTTTTCGTAACACCCCTCTTTTTTTCAAAACTATTAGAAATATAGCTTATAAACTTACAAAACTTATTTACCATCATTACCTCCATCAACAGACAAGAGGAAGACAGTGGTGCAGAGATAGAGCATCAGCCTCTCGTATCAAAGGTCCCTGGTTTGAGTCTCGTGATGAGCGGGTCCTGACTTTGGGATTTTTCCACACAAACGGCGCGAGTACTGATTAAGTCTCCAGGAAGCAGACATCGAGAGTGATTAATATAATCAATTGATGTAAAATAAATAATGTTTAAATTAACAGACAAGAGTTCATAAATCTGTGATAAATCTTGTCAAAAATGATGGCCCTTTTTCGACTTAGAAAATACATTGAATCTGGGTAAAATCCAATTATTGACTAAACCCTTTAGGATATTGCTATAAAACTTTACAATCATGATCCCTATCTGTAGACAAGAGAATGTAACTCTGGTAGGGATTTTTTATATATAAATATTAAGGCCCTTTTATGACTTAGCACCCGATATTTTTTTCAAAACCATTACAGATATTGCTTTGAAATTTACTTTACTTATTTACCATCATTATTTCAATCAACAGACAAGAGTACATAACTCTATGAAGGTCTTTTCAGAATTGTGGCCCTTTTTCAACTTATAAAGTACATTGAACTTGGTTAAGTTTTTCATACCACCCTATTTTTTTCAAAACCTTTAAACATACAATAATTATATACCATCATTACCTCCATCAACAGATGAGAGTACATAAATATGTGAAGGTTTTTGTAAGAATTATGAGCCTTTTTCTACTACATTGACTTAACCATTTAAAGCTTTGCTGTAGTGTTCAAGTGTATCAAACAATTCAGTAAGATATCTCTTGATAGCTTGCTTCTTATGACCTGTGTATACACTTTGACAAATACTTGACAAATACAGATATTTTTGTTCTGTCTTTTACTGCAATAAGTTTTGTTTTATTGGCAAGCACTTAAAAGAGTGGAGTATTATATACATGTTTGTATAATCATTTGTCAATTTTTCTTTCAAGTACCTGCAAATACAAATGGCAGTAATGGTTCTCCAACCAACTCAAGAGCCAATGCTGGGCCCAGTGAAGGGGGAGACGTTCCAGATAAATACTATGTTGTTCAAAACAATGAAATGATTCGTGTCAAATACCTCCTTGTATATGCTCACAAAACAAGTTCTCACAAGTGAGTATAAGAATAATTCATTGAATGGAAAATCTCTCTTTAATGAAATACTTTCTTGTGTATGCTCATAAAACAAGTTCTCACAAGAAAGAATGGAAGTAGGTAATTTAGTGTTGATTTGTGTCTTACTAAGTCTTGTGTATGCTCATAAAACAAGTTCTCACAAGTGAGTATGGAAGTAGGTAATTGAGTATTGAGTTGTGTCTTAGAAAGTCTTGTTTATTCTCACAAAACAAATTTCCACAAGTGAGTATGGAAGTAGGTAATTGAGTTGTGTCTTATAAAGTTTTGTTTATTCTAACAAGACTAATTCCCGCAAGTGAGTATGGAAGTAGGTAATTGAGTATTGAGTTGTGTCTCATAATGTCTTGTGTATGCATACAAAACAAGTTCTTAAAAGTGAGTATGGAAGTAGGTTATTGAGTTTTGATTTGTGTCCCTTAAAGTCTTGTGATTGCTCCCAAGACAAGTTCTCACAAGTGAGTACGGAAGTAGGTTATTGAGTGTTGATATGTGTCTCTTAAAAGTCTTGTGTATGCTCACAGGACAAGTTCTCACAAGTGAGTACCGGTATTGAAGTAGGTAATTGAGTGTTGATATGTGTCTTTTAAAGTATTGTGTATGCTCAAAAGACAAGCTCTCACAAGTGAGTATGGAAGTAGGTAATTGAGTGTGGAGTTGTGTCTCTTAAGGTCTTGTGTATGCATACAAAACAAGTTTTCATAAGCGTGTATGGAAGTAGGTAATTGAGTGTTGATTTGTGTCTTCTTATAAGGTCTTGTGTATCAACAGTACACTCACAAGACGAGCTCTCACAGATCAGTTTGGATTAGAAAAACTCTCTTTAACCATTTACCTAACATAATATGAAAATATCTTAAGTAACATTAAAATTAGTGAGAGTTTAAAACATTGTGCGCATTGATAATAGGGAAAGGTTCGAAACTAGAGAATTTAGATTCAATTCTCAGTTGGGTCTTACACAATTTCAAAGTAAGGATTATTCAAAAGAATAATTTTGCTAAGACCATTCTTTTTTAGTTTAGAGATTGGATGGTTATCAAGAGAGATATTAGTGGAAAAGAAGCAATTTACTACACTTAAACTAGTCCTTACGTCATTTTCACACCAAAGCATCACTTGCCTTTAATATGTGTAAAAGTACATAAAGTCTAAACATGTAAAGGAGCCGTCTATGGGAAAAGGTACAAGTTGGTTTTGGTGAACAGTGAACCAGACCAGCCTATACATCTGCACAGTCCTATCAAGATCTACACTGTTCACATTTAACTTGCACAAGCTTGTTAGAAACTTCTGTCAACTTGTGTAGATTCTGATAAGACAGCAGTTGGACAGGGTGATCTGAACCTACACTGTTTAGAAATTCAAACCGGTACTTTGTACTATAAAACAAATGAAGAAATAGTTTCAATAAAGGAAAAAAACTTGTCACACCCTGTAGACTCTTTGATAAACTTTCATGGAAATAATGTAACATCTGTGAAGTCTGCATCAGAGGGCTTTAAAAAATATTTTTGCAAAAGGGGAAATTACTTCCTCTTTTGCAACAATGTTTTCAACTCTTTCCAATAACAATACTTACTTTTATGGAGATTATCAAAGTATTTGCAAAAATGTTTTCAAAGTTGTCTGCTGCAGATTTGTCATACGTGGGAAATAGTTTATAGAATATAATTTCTGATAAAATCTATCACAGAGATACAAAGTCAGTTGTTGTGTAGATAGGTTAATTTTGTACCAAAATGTCTTTACTGAATAAATATTTTATCTCTATTTCAGATCAAGAAATCCAAATTCATGGATAGCAAAGTACAAGTTTGGAATCATGTTATTGTCTTACTTTATGATATTATGTGCTGTTGGACTGATGAATTCTCAGACATTTAAAAATGTTTGGAGAAGGATATGGAAATCCTGGTGATACTGATTCCAAAGGCTAAGATAAAGCATCCTCTGTACCCAGGCTCTTCATAAAATATATGATATCCTGGGCAAATTGGCTAATGAAACTTCGTAAAGCATGCACCACGATTTCCTGCCTAACTACACTGTAATTTTCGTTCGCATGAGGTTTGTGTCATGCGGCCAATCAAGCAGCTGCATTTCACCTCATATATTATTCATGATTCAAGATTTTCACAGCCAATTTTCCCAGGGTATCATATTTTTAGCTCACCTAAGCACGAAGTGCAAGGTGAGCTTTTGTGATCACTCACCGTCCGGCGTCGTCTGCGTCGTCGGCGTCTGTTAACAATTTCCTACAAATGACTTCTCCTACTAAACCAATGAACAGATTTCAAAATAACTTCACAGGAATGGTCCTTAGGTAGTCCTCTTTCAAAGTTGTTCAAAGAAATTAATTCCAAGTAGAACTTTGGTTGCTGCGGCATCAGAAAAGGGAAAAATTGCCAAATCTTAAAAAATCTTCTTGTCCAAAAGTACTGGCCCGATTTGAAAATTATTTTACACAAATGTTCCTTGAGGTACCCTCTACCAAGATTGTTCAAATATTTCCAATCCGTTGAAAAACATGGCCGCCAGGGGGGCGGAGCTTATTTTCCTTACATGTGCATTGTTAAAACTTTAAAAATCTTCTTGTCCAAAAGTACTGGCCCGATTTGAAAATTATTTTGCACAAATGTTCCTTGGGACACTCTTTACCAAGATTGTTCAAATATTTCCAATCCGTTGAAAAACATGGCCGCCAGGGGGCGGAGCCTGTTTTCCTTATATGTGCATTGTTAAAACTTTGTAAAATCTTCTTGTCCAAAAGTACTGGGCCGATTTGAAAATAATTTTGCACAAATGTTCCTTGGTGCACCCTTTACCAAGATTGTACAAATATTTCCAATCCGTTGAAAAACATGGCGGCCAGGGGGCGGAGCTTGTTTTCCTTATATTGTGCATTGTTAAAACTTTAAAAATCTTCTTGTCCAAAAGTACTGGCCCGATTTAAAAATTATTTTGCACAAATGTTCCTTGGGGCACCCTTTACCAAGATTGTTTAAATATTTTTGATCCGTTGAAAAACATGGCCGCCAGGGGGCGGAGCTTGTTTTCCCTAAAAAGAGTAAAAACTTTGAAAACTATTGAAGTTCTATTAAATCAGGTGAGCGATATAGGGCCATCATGGCCCTCTTGTTTATGAATAGCCTGGGTACCGAGGATAAGATAAGGAGGCATGAACAGGTAGGTCTATGCTGCATTATATCTCTTATTATTCAATAAAACCATATAGTGTCGGTAGTCAAATGAATCGTCTCATTGAGACATTATATTTTAGTACCCACAAACATAGGGTTAGAAGGTCATATAAGGTATTCAGAGCTTATTTACCTGATTGCTGGCTAGTATTAAAACCTGTTAACCCTTTCCTACATACACACAAATTGAAAACAGCAATATCAAAATATGGAATATCTCTATAAATGCTAGTATAATAAGTGAATAGAGTTGAATAACATTGTGGCAAAAGGTGAAATGGCTCATCATGAGCCATTTCTCCTTTTGCCACAGTGATTTCAAAATCCGCTTGCTGCAGAAGCATCAGAAAGCGTCTAAATGTGGGAAAACCCTTTCCCATATGCAGTCATATTTGGACCCATTTGCAACAGATAACTTTTGAAAACATTATGGCATAATTTTTCCCACAGTGTTTTCAATTCTTTTCAGAAATTGTACATGTGTATTTCCATTTTATAATATTGAGACTTTGCATAGTTGTCCTAGATGTTTCAATGCTGCACTTTTGTTATATGTGGAAAAGGGTTACTGCGTATTGAACATTGTTCAATGTAAAGGCTTTGGTCAAATCCTTAGATAATAGAAGTAGTTTCATAATAAGTTATACAGAATTTAGCATTGTTTATCATAAACATGCAGACAACTTTTGAGGTAATCTTCTTCAGATTTGTTGTATGTGCGAAAACGTTTAGAAGGTTTTGCATTTTAAATATATGTGTTCATAGCATATCAACAATTCTCTCATATCATTTCATATATCATTGAATTACAAAATACTTTAGCAATGTACATTATGTAACATATCCATGGGTAGATTTTTTTGTCTTTTTCATATTATGTAATAATGTATTTTCAACTATTTTGTAATTGTTTCATTAACAATAAATCAGAGCTCTAGATAAGGGGTGGAGTTAACTAGGTTTTGCATTTTAAAAACATGTGTACATTTATTCATATCAACAATTCTCTTATATCATTTCACTTATCACTGAATTACAAAATATGTTTACAATTGTTTGTACATTATGTAACATATATACATGGGTAGATTTTTTTTTCTTTTCTTCATATAACATAAAAATGTATTTTCAACTATTTTGTAATTGCTTTATTAACAATGAATTAGAGTTCTAGATAAGGGGTTGGCTTCATGTTTGTCAGTCCTTATTTGATCTCAAAACCCTATAGTGTTGGTACTCAAAATAATTATTTCAAAGAGCTGATTATTTTATGAACCAACTTCTTTGGGCTATAAATCATGGATAAAAATCTGTTTACTCCTCATCTATGAGTCTGGCAGTTTTTACATGGTTCACAAGACAATCTATAAGGCTCCTTTTACAATTATCTAGGATCCCCCTTCAGGGCTTCCAATTTCAGGCCCATGGGTGCATCTTGTAGAACACATAGCTTGACTTAGGATGTTCTTTAGCTACCCATAGCTGTATTTTTTTTATTTGATATTTCTATAATTGTTAAAAACGGCGTTAAACCCCAATCAATCAATCAATTGATATTTCTATATACATTGTCTTTGACCCGTTTCCATAGTACAACAAATCTGCAGCAGACGACTTTGAAATAATCCAGGTACAAATATGAAAAATCTGTATACATGAAAGTATAATCATTGAATACATTTGAAAACATTTAAGCAGTGTTTTCAAAAGTCGTCTGCTGCTGATTTGTCAAAATATCTCTTCATATGGAAAAAGGATTTGAGACTAGAATTAATATGAAATCCAAGATCATTGTGAATCCAACCAAAATAAACAGCATCTTAATTTTTACTTATGATTGATTTTTGTGATATTATAGGAAGATGTGTGTAGGAATGAACACAGCGGTGGCTGGGTACTCTGCTGTCTGAAGTTACATTTGATGCACCTTTGTACAATAGTTTGTTACATTTGATGCACCTTTGTACAATAGTTTGTTACATTTGATGCACCTTTGTACAATAGTTTGTTACATTTGATGTACAATAGTTTGTTACATTTGATGCACCTTTGTACAATAGTTTGTTACATTTGATGCACATGTGTACAATAATTTGTTACATTTGATGCACCTTTGTACAATAGTTTGTTACATTTGATGCACCTTTGTACAATAGTTTGTTACATTTGATGCACCTTTGTACAATAGTTTGTTTTATTTACTTTACCTTGTCCCACAGACAACAAAATCGCCATCAGATATTTCCATGATGGACAACATTAACCCTTTCCCTTATAAGGAAATTCTGCAGCAGACGACTTTGAACATGTTTTATCAAAAAATAGAAAAACTCTATAATTGAATGGATAACCTATGACTAAAAGTGGAAAACATTGTGGCAAAAGGAGAAATTGCACGTTTTGTGCAATTTCTTCTTTTGTCACTATGTTTTCAAAAGGCCGTCTGCTGCAGAGGCGTCAGAAAGCGTCTATATGAGGGAAAGGGTGAAGCATAAATATGAAAAACCTCTGTAAATGAAAGTATGTTTGCGACAAAAGGAAAAATTACTGATTATGAAAAATTTCCCCCTTTTGTCACAATGTTTCCAAAAGCCGTCTGCTGTAGAGGCATCAGAAAGTGGGAAAGAGTTCATTGTTGTGCATCTTAAGCAAATCAGATAGCTGTTAAAATATTGCGTCTATTTCACCTTTTGCTATAATGTATTCAACTCTTCAATAATCTTACTTGATTTATTAAGAGTTTCCATATTTTTGTCAAGTCGTCTGCTGAAGATAAGTTGTTAGTGGGAAAGGATTAAGGTTCACTTGTTTTTTACAGGTTAACTGTGAAGTATCTTCAAATCATAGTTAAAGTTTATAGTTATACATTTTATAGTTAATGTATCTACATACAATAACATTTGCCACTGGTGTAAATTAAGATCAGCCCGCATTATCCTATAGCTTTTGTCTGTGTTTTGACCCTCTACCTGATGATTTGTATTGACCATTGATGATATTGATGATGAACAGTAGACATCTTGATCATGCTGTATTTGTGCATAGGTTGATCTGGATCTACACTGCTTGACCTGTTTGTTTGAACAGGCTGATCTGAATAAACACTGGTCACTGTCTATTTTCCTGTGTTGAGGCTCATCTAACTATTTTAAACTGTAACCCTTGAACTTACCTTTGACTGACTTTTCAAACTTATACATGTGTATCTGTGTCAAATTGCATTTCGAGAGCTTCATGACATCATTTAAATTGGTTTGGGTTAAGCCATTTATTTGCATGTGAGAAACGGGTTGAATTATGTCATTTCAGATATGGTCATTGTACAGATATATGAATGTGAAACACTACAAAATCAACAATATTGATTTTTATTAAAAAACCCTATTAACACCCATATAAAATAATGTTATTTTGTTATCAGTAATTGGTTGTGGATTTAATTGTTATCTATTACGGTATATTTTAATAATTATGCTAGGCAGTGTTATCAAAATTATTTGGTTTGATGTTGAAATAGTTATTTAAGTCACTCAAACTCTGGTGAGGTCCTTTTTTATGGACGCCTGCTTTGCTAAATTACTGTCCTCAATGTGACCTTAGATAGGTGACACATAATAAAGGATTTTTAAATATTGTTTTTCATGAAATTCTGAAAGTTTTTGTTAAACGGATACAAGTCCTGTCTTAACCATTTTCCACATACATCAAAGTCGACTTTAAAAACATCAATCCAAAAACTATGGGAAACGTCCCTTTTCCCTCATACGACAATTCTGCACCAGATGACGTTAAACATATTTTGTTAATAAATAGAAAATCTCTGTAATTGAATGGATAACCTATGACTAAAAATTGAAACCATTGTCACTATGTTTTCAAAAAGCTGTCTGCTGCAGAGGCGTCAGAAAGCGTCTAGATGAGGGAAAGGGTTAAATTAATGTACAACTATTGAACAGATTTGAAAACATTGTGGCAAATGTGGGAATTGGTCATTATGGCCAATTGTCTCATTTTGGCTCAATGTTTTTAAACAAAATGGTGTGTACTAAAGATGCGTCAAAATGCATCTACAGTTGGGATAAGGGTCAAACAATTGTTTGCATGTACAGCTCCACCTGTTTATTGTATGGTGTGGCTGAATGTTTGTCATTGTGCACTTTTTCTACAGTAATATACTCATTCTTACATATGATATCATCTTCCATCCATTTCTTTACTTACATGTTTTAGGTTTTATTTTGTTCAATTGGGTTCTTGTTATTATCATTTTTTATCATGCATTAAAAAGGAGACATGTATTTTCATGAGTTTTTTTGTGAATAATAAATGATTCCCAACCTCTCCATTAAACCAATTATTTAAGACCGTTTTCTGATTTCTTTGGACAACAACTATATAAAATATTGTAACAATATTGTGATAAAAGGATAAATCATTAACATAACTCGAGATACACTGTAAGTATAGTGCCTCTATTTCATGTGCTATATTCTTTGTTTGATCACCAACCCCTAGTATGAGGGTACACGAATGAACAGCAGCATTGAGAGGATTCTTTTGAGAACAAACAACACTATAATGTAATGGATTTTCAAAATTTTAATTTCCTTATCGCCATAACATAAATATAAGGCGCAAATGTATTATGTTACGAGCACACCATTGCAGATTGACAGTTCATGGAGGCCGAACACAAGGCTTGTCCCTGGTTACATGTACACGTGTGACAGCCGTCATTGCGTCGCCGTTATGATAAAACGTCCTAAACCATTCACAAAGGAACGGGGCAGTGGCTGGAATTAAACATACCAAAAAGTACTGATGCTATAATGATGCATAATGAAATATGTAAACGTTTCGAATTAGCAAGCAAATAACTGGTCAACTAAATATTAGTAGTCCCTGATAACTTGAATAAAGAACGTGCAGGGTAGACGAGTATGCCAAATTGTTTTTGCCAAACCAGCTCCGCATCGAATATCGTGGCTGGGTAGCCTTTGTACGATAAGAGTCGCTTATTCACAAAAGTAAAGACCATGCTGGGCATAAATCAACTACATGGATTTGGAGACTTTTAAAGGTCGGCTTATGTGAATCCGCACAGACAAATGATCTAGAATGTTCAATCAATGAGTCTCTCGTGATTTCTGGATGTCCATAACATTGAAGAAGATATTATGTTGTCTTTATTTGTGTGTGCGTGTGTTCTTTCGTCACGGTTTTATTTAACAGTCCGTATCTTATGAACTGCCTACGTTAAGATTTTAAAATAATCATGAATATAAAATTGGTCCGTATCTTTTCTTTTTCATAACATGTCTTTTTATATGTATTTTTAGCTCACCTGAGCACAAAGTTATTGTGATCGCCCGTCAACATCTTCTCAGTAACCAGTGGGTCAATTGGGATGAAACTTCACAGCAAGCATGCTCTCAATGTACTCTCCAGAATTCCTTCAATTTGATCCATGCAGGATTCTGGTTTCCAGAACTTTTCAAATTCTTCTTCTCACAAACTGGGGCTGTTTTGCCTTATATGATTAAAGTGAAATCTTTTAAAATCTTCTTCTCCACAAGTATCTTGCAAATTTCCAAATAATTGTGTAGAAATGTCTGGGTAACCCTCTCTCAGATTCGCTTAAGCCCTGTTGATTCGTCGAAAAACATGGCCGCCAAAGGGCGGGGCTGTTTTGCCTTATAGCTATGATAAAAACTTTAAAATTCTTCTTCTCCAAAAGTCTCTGTCCGATTTCCAAATAATTTTGTAGAAATGTTTCTTGTGTGACCTTATCACTTAATTATTCAAGTCATGTTGATTGTCGAAAAATGTGGGCGGTTTTGCCTTATATGATTATATTGAACATTTTAAAAATCTTCATTTTCCAAAATATCTTGTTAATTTCCAAATAATTTTGCTGAAATGTTCCTTTGGTGACCCCTTACAAGATTACTTCTAGGCTCGTTGGTTGGTAAGAAAAATAAGTTATTGTGGTAGGCATCCCAATCACATTGCATAATTCAGGTGATGGATCCAGGGCTATCATGACCCTCCTGTTTAAAGTCCAAATGGTGTTATATGCATATTTTGAAAACACATTTCCGGCTACAATTCAAACGGCGTACTAGCTTATCTTACTCGTCATTTGTTGAAAATATTTAGGGTTGCAGTTCATGTATTTGGAATATTACGTACTTCCGTGTTCATTTTTCTGGAGTCCAATATTTACACTGGCACAAATATGTAACAATCGTCAAATTTGTCAAAGTTCTGTCACAACGAAAACCAAATCCGTAATATGTTCGGTAAGCTATGTGAGAAAACGAGTCGGAAACACTTTCTATCATTGGCATATACTTATAGTTGATATATACACGCTACACAGTATGGTATATTTATCACAAATTACAACCCCCACCCTGCGAATCTTTTTAAGCGTTCACAAAATTCCGATTGATGTTCAATTAGCTATGATAGTTCAACTTACTACTTAAAGTGGTACATGTGTCACTAGTACATGCACACCCAGGTCGGTACACTGACACAAACTACAAATACCAGAAAGGAGAAACATCTGTCCAGACATACTATTTCATATGTTAAGTGGAGCTATGCTATAAATCGAACAAGAAACAATTGACCTCACTAGTTTTGGAGTAACATGTGTTGCCAGTACACACACATCACAGCATGTGTGATATACTGCCAAAAGTAACAGCCATCCAGATATGAGAAACTCCGCACTAGAAACAATTGAACTCGCTAGTTGGAGGGGTACATGTGTTGTTAGTACACATCGCATCCAGTATTATAGGTACATTGTACACGGACATAAATTACAACCATAATAACCCAATACTCTGTCCGGACGAATACCATATAATCATGTGTTCAGAGAGCTATAATGTACATCTAGAAACAGTTATTGTGGTACATGTGTTAAAGGTATGTAAAACATCAAGTATGTTATACTGACATATATTACGAACATTGGGGTTTGCGAAACTCCGTCTTGGCGTTCATTGAATACCGTTATACATGTATGTTCAGTTGGTAGTGATATAAATCAAACCAGATACAATTGAACTCTCTAGTTGTCGTGGTACACGTGTTACTAGTACACACATCACATCCAGTATGGTACACTGACACAAATAACAATCATAGGGGTGAGCAATGCTGTTTCCGGACGAATATCAAACTCCATTCTGTGTTCATTCAGCTTATATAAGAAACAGACCGTAACCATTTGAACGACGAACAATACCGACCCTCAGGTCTCAGCGATGAGTGGCGATCCGAATATGAACCGTACCACGAGAACACCAATATTGCGTAAAGTATCGACTCAGATCAGCCTAAACATGCCGTGCAGGCTAACCCGGACAGACACTTTTCGTTGATTTTCCCACTTGTAATATGAGCCGGATCTGTCGATTTGGTATCTTGCTGCCAATTGAACATTTCTCATTATCGCGAAGGCATCAATACCTCCAAATCTCTTGACGCGGCTCATATGTATATCAGGGATTCGCGGCATTTGAAAAAGAGATACACTCTCTCAACCAAGTGACTATACCGCACCACTTTGACTACCAAGTTCATCGGTGGAAGCAGAATGAAGCTTGTCACAAAAACTATTGTCAATCATCGGACATTATAAATGGCCGAGTCAAGGTCCGTACTCACGACCAATGGATTGATAGCCGTCGATGTAAACGACTCAACAAAAGAAGACCAACACGGCTGCATACTTTAAAGTAAATTAAAGTTGATGATTTTCAAAGACCCCTTTCAAAAAAAAAACGTTACGTAACTAATGATATATCTACATGGGAAAACTGGTTCAAAGAATATGACATTTTCTTGGAATCGATGGGAAGCAGAACTCATTGATGACCAATCTCGGATATCCACATCTGATTGTGTATCCCGGAAAGATACGAGGGAGACAGCAATGGCTTTATTTGCCAGAGGCTGACTGAACAGTAGTCAAGTGGTTCTTTGGCAATTATTCATTTCCGGATTTAATGGCGGGCAAATATGATGCACATTTCATTTCATTTGTGTGGGAAATATAAACATGTATAATCACATTGTAGGAAGGGCTCCTCCGAACCCTTGTGGTTAAATATGTTTCATACAATTCAAAATAAGCCATATCTGGATACGATTACACTTTTAACACATTCCCTGATACACACGACTTCTGACGCCTCTGCTGCAAACGACTATTTGATAGGTTGCTAGAAAAAGGGAAATTGCTCAAAACAAATTAGGTCAATTTCTCCATTTCTCGAAATGCTTTCAACTCTACTTTCCTCGTATATTTTCAAGGCAGGTGACAATTGTTATGTCATAGAAGATAAACCGTTAAGAAAAATAACTCTATACATACCATACATGTTTGGTTGGTGGTTCGAGCAGGTCTTGGCGGAAACAATAACTCCAGTGGACGTACACGTGTTCTTTGTGCATCCATCGGCGCCCACAGCAGTCTAAACAGGAAAACGACAAAAACAATATATATCTACTGAACGGACATAATATGACCAACTCATAGGTATTTAAATAGGTATCTCATTTCTACTGAATATAGCCAGTAAAAAGTAGGTCCGAAAAAGCGCCTTAGAATAGTTCGTCTATTAGACAAAGATTTCACAGAAACGTTTAGATTTGTAAGATATTATGGTTTTACAATACCGAAGTTTTACTATTTAAAAAATAAACTATTTAACGTAAGCATTTAAATAACAAGAACATATGAGCCGTTCCACGAGAAAACCAACAGTGCGCAGGCTGATCTGGGTCGATACATTACGCAGAGTCCATAAAGTTGGTTTTCACGTGGAATGGCTCATATTATCTGTAGTTACACCGTGTGATCTGGGTGTGCTGGTGGCAAATAACAGGTGTTTGAGCTTCCTTGAGAACAGAGGACACACCCAATACGACTAGTACATGTCCACCCTTGACTGACAAGGAAACACTGCTTGCCTGTCCAAGGAACATTAGATTACAGTAGAAGTTGATATAGTCGTCTGTCACGGTTACCGAATTTGTAATTGATGTTCGTGTGTATGTTGTTATTGTTTTTATTGTTTTTATTTTTGATACTTCTTTTGTGAATCGAAGCTTGTTCCGTTTTCCGTCACATTATGTCTAACAATCCTGCATAAAATGGATTGAACAATTGTTATATGATATTATGATACATTTTTAGATATTTTACTACATTTTATATATGTATACTTTATTTATATATTTCATATATAACATATATGTTATGTATAAAATATATAATGTAAATGTACTAAAATATCTATAAGTTCAATCAGATATTAATCAGATACCATTTTTGAAACAGAAAATTAACCAAATCCTTTTCTCATGGAACAAGCCATCTGTTGTAATGATTATCATTCAACAGATTGTTTTTTCCAAGGGACGTGCATGAATTGATAACAACAACACGAAAATAACGCCCCCAAATGCCATTACACAGACCAATAACAACCGAAGATTCATTGTTTCTGTTGTTTCAAATAAAGAACGTATCTTCTTAGTAAAGCTTATTTGTGATAAAGATAACCCTTATCCTGAAGAATAAATACAATTGGTATCCTTGTCAGAGTTCTAGATACGGAGGAGTATACAGCTCTTTTACCCACAATATCTCTCATATCATCTAATCAAACCCTATGATGTGGTCGTCGATTCTTTTGAGTACACACAACAGAGGGTTAGAGGGTGAAATAAGGATTTTAGAACGTACAAAACCCTCCTTATCTAGAGCTCTATCTTATCCATGAGTTTGAGAAGTGTTTAAATATTTACGATGTTATCGATAAACTGTATAAGAATTGTACTTTACTTTTTGTTTGTTTGTTTGTTTATTGATCCTGTGCAAAGTACAATTTCAAATTCCATCATTTGATTCTTGGACGTTGGCTATACCATGTGTAGTATTAAGATACCTGTATAACTATGTACTTATGTGATTTAAAACATGTATATATCTATCTGGGATCTAGTCTTTACTGAATATAGATGAGTAAGCAACAGCCTATTTAAACTAAGATTATACTGCACGAATTTGCAGACTGATCTTGGTCTACATTGTTTGCATGGCTAGTTTAAGGTGAGGCATAGAAGGACACACACATGTTGTTTTTAAAGATTCCGTACAGTGGGATAAGGCTTATACCTTCCCCAAATACAGCATATCTGTAGCGGATGACTTGGCAAAAACATGGAAAATCTCTATAAATTAAGGTTAAATGACTGTTATAAGTTGAAAACATTGTTGCAAATGGAGAAATTGCTTGTTTTGAGCAATTTTTCCTTTCGTCAGAAGGTTTTCGAAGTCGTCCGAAATTGCTTGTTTTGAGCAATTTTTCCTTTCGTCAGAAGGTTTTCGAAGTCGTCCGCTGAAGAAGCGTCAGAAAGCGTCTATATGTGGGAAAGGGTTAAGTTAAAAGTTCAAGAAGTTCAAGTTGAAGTTCAAGACGGACACAGCTCATTGTCTTTGACATATAATACTATTAACCCTTTCCCACATTCAACAAATCCGCACCAGACAACTCTGGAAACATACCAGAAACAAATTGGAAACTCCTTTTAATTAAAAGTACAATCATTAAATTTAGTTGAA
Organism: Serripes groenlandicus; assembly: GCA_031761405.1. Taxonomy (NCBI): domain Eukaryota; kingdom Metazoa; phylum Mollusca; class Bivalvia; order Cardiida; family Cardiidae; genus Serripes; species Serripes groenlandicus. The sequence goes on from JASEVX010000002.1 coordinate 100,791,467, forward strand.
AACATGGTGACAAAGGGAGAAATTGATCGTTTTGAGCAATTTCCTCTTTTTTGTCGACATGTCTTCGAAAAGTCGTCTGCTGCATAGGCGTCAGAAAGCGTCTATATGTGGGAAAGGGTTAACACAATAAAGGAATATTTCGAACACAAGCGTAATCAGAAACATGTGGCATATGGAAAACAATAAGGCTAAAGCAATACAAATGTCATATGTTTTCAATGTGTATTCTGTATTTTGTACAATACTTATATTTTCAGTTAATGACAATATGAAGTTTGTAAAATTACTTGTGTTCGTGCACTGGCTATACTGTTTAATCAGAAAATGTGTATGCTTATATTTGTAATTTTTGTATTACTTACGCTAAAATGTGCACTGTCTGATATGATATACTAATGGGTATATTGTCCGTTGCATTTTTTAATAAATTTTTAAACTTGTATGACATTAGAAGGAGTTCGTTTATCGTCTACACTTACTTCTGTCGAGGAAGGGAGAAAGTACCATTGCTATTCTTCGTCATTGATCTGACGTTAACAATGTCATTACAGACAATAAGATAAGATATTTGAGATATAGACATGTCGTATATTTAATCCCACACGGACATATCTCAGTCTCGTCTGACAAATTGGCATCTTATTGCATTTCCGGGTTTACATCATTTATCAGTTCATTGCAATGACGCATGACTTGTCGGATAACACAGCTTTTCTTTTGTCATAGGATGTATCAATGTCTTTTTATAATATGAGCGGTTCCACGAGAAAACTATCATTACGGACTCGAAACGGCAGTACGCACAGGCTAATCCGGGCCGACACATTCCGTCTCAGTGGGTAGAGGTATAAAATAATGTTTCCTGAAACAGAAAATCCGCAGGAGGCGAAAAAGCGTCTGTCCGGGTTAGCCTTCGCGGCATGCTTAGGCTGATCCGAAGGATATTTTACGCAGAGACCACAATGTTGGTTTTCTCATGGAACGGCTCATATATAGGCTGAGAGTGTACGCAGATGAAATAAGATCCGTATACGCCTTACGTGTTTCGACTATCAATAAGTAGATCATGATAAGCCAAGTCACACGAAAAACGACCGTACTAGGTTTTCAAGTTATTATCACTTACGATGAAATATCAAGGAAAGAAATTAAAGTAGCATATTATTAGTATAATTTGTAGGCTGTATTGTATAGTTTCGAAGTGACACATCATATTGGCTATTTCATAACTGCCATAAACACATCCCGATCATCTCTATGGAGGTCGACACAAAGTTCCAAATGACGAGGCTCGTGCATCTCCTACACTTATTTTACCGCGAATGAATGTACATGGATCACATTGGGAAATATCTATTTGACCCTTGCACAGGGAGATCCAGCATTGATGTGTCCATGTATTTATTGGAAAACAAAAGAATTTTTTTTTTTTTAAATTTAGTCTTTGTCTAAAACATTTTTTCTAGATATGCTACCTTTTTACATATTTGGTATAAATTTGGATTGATTAATTGGCCTATTTGATTTTGTTACGCTACTTTCAACATTTTCAATTATATCACGGCATTTCCTAGATAAGTAGCAGTTACTACATTTATCCTGACACCAGCCAGCCAGTCCCAATGCTAACCCCACAACCCTGAAGGCCAATGAGGGCAACCAATACTACCATATTTTAAAACTTTGGTATGTCTCGGTCGGGTACCAAACCCACGACCTCCATCAACCACTTATCCACCGAGACGGTCTGATATCCTTCTAAACACGACTTGAAACCCTAATCGATTATCCGGTTATACCAATGTTTAACTATTTAGCTGCCAAAGGTAATTAACCCTTTCCCTCATATTGACGCTTTCTGACGCCTCGGCAGCATACGGCTTTTTGAAAACATAGTGACAAAAGAAGAAATTGCACAAAACGTGCAATTTCCCCTTTTGCCACAATGTTTTCCACTTTTTGTCATAGGTTATCCATTCAATTATAGAGATTTTCCCATCTTTTGATAAAACATGTTCAAAGTCGCCTGCTGCAGAATTGTCGTATGAGGGAAAGGGTTAAAGGCTTCTGCAAACAATGCATATTCAGATGAAACAGCTCGTAACGAACTGTCTGTCCCGAAATCCGCATTGTTTGCCACTTAGACATTAAATTTTACATTAAGATGGAGTGGTCCCAGTTTCAACACGGTTGAGTCGACTTTGTTAAATTAGGCATACGAACAACGTTGACCAATATTATCCTCTGATACTGCTAGTTACTTAAATATCGATACTAAGAAAAGTCGGCTCTAATAAAAAGTTAATTGCTTGTCATTAACCCGAACATAAAACCATTGGCTGGAATACGGCAGGTAATTTCCTCCCACGCAACATACCGTTGGCAACTCCAGGACAGTCTATTTTTCCATTTACATTTCCGAAAAAGAGAAAATACTCGTTAAGAATTACACCCGATCGGTAATCCAGAGTGACCACCCTTAGCTTACTGATTCAAGGTGTGGAAAAAGATCTGCCTGCACAGACATGTTAATTGGTTCAAATGGTTACAGTTTTACATACATACACCTATGACTTATTGGCGAGTGATACAGAGCCAGAACAGACTGCGCAAACACCCCACGGTTTGTTGTTCGTAGGATGAGGGTTAACGTTCCGTCGTTGAAAGGACCAAAGACAACTCCAGGGCAGACTTATTTCAATTTACATTAAAGAAAAGGAGAACATGCTTATTAAGAAAAAGATTTTCCATTTTCAATCAAGTTTTCCATTCTGTCTCGATATGTTTTACTCCTCGAGATTCCAACATTTATCACCAATTTCTACAAATATGTTCACTTTTGAACAGTCCAGTTTTAACAACATGCACAGGGTAAATAGTTTAAATATGCGGTATCGATTAGGAGTATCTGTAAAAGACATTTCGAGTTATCAGAATTCGATTAAGAAAAAAACCCACCGTATGGCACAAGATATAAAGGAATAATGTTATACTGTGCCAACCCCACGAACTAATGTCTGTTTAACCCTTTCCAACATACAACAAATCTGCAGCAGACGACGCCTGAAATGTCTAGACAAAAGTATGTAAAATCTCCATAAATTAAAGTATGATTATAGAATAGAGTTGAAAACATTGTGGCAAAAGGAGAAATTGCTCATGATGAGCAATTTCTTCTTTTGCCACAATATCTTCAAACGTTGTCTAATGAAGGTGCATCAGAAAGCGTCTACAAGTGCAGAACTCTAGATAAGGGGCATTTTTCATGTTCTTATATCCTTATTTGAAATTCAAATCATATGTTGTGGGTACTCAAACGAATCGTCTCAGTGAGACGATTCTTTTGAGTATCAACAACATAGGATTTGGTTGAGTAATAAGAGAAATATTGTATGGAAAATACCTGTTCCCTCTCCTTCTCTAGTCCTCTGACAAGTGGTAGAGGGTTAAAAATTTATCGGCGGCGAACCGAGTACAGCACTACCACTGTATAATATATTATAGTGGCTTATCAGTTACAGCTTCGTGATCTTTCACATTTAAGGTTCGGGTTTCACACTCGTTATTATGATATCCATTCATTTCTTGAATTCAAAGATTGGACATTTCTTGCATTCCGTACTATCGTTGACCTTTTCACGAATGATCCCAACACATCAGACGTACAGATTGTTTTTAAAACTCTTTCAGTGCCAATTTTCCTAAAGTAAAGCATACCATATTCAAAATCTGGCGTCTCTATTTTTCATGTAATAATAGTTCTGGAATAGTTTGATAACTAAAAGGCAAACAATGCTGATTGCAGGTGGACAGCTTGTTACGACCTGACTCACCTGAATCTGTATTGTTTGCGCAAACCTCAATATGACCGTTGTTTCCGAAACGAGTAAATAACTATTGTGATTTCAGTGCGAATCGTGAATTGAGAAGAAACGGGGCAAGACAAAAGCCACGGGCTAAAAGTGCAGCTTCTTAGAATTATCCTGCTGAATATACCACGCGAGAACGAGAACCACAATCCTTGATTTCTATTGCGTACTTAACTGTTTCCTGCAGACGCCTCTTAACCCTTTCCCTCATACGACAATTCTGCAGCAGACGACTTCGAACATATTTTGTCAAAAAATAGAAAATCTCTATAATTGAATGGATAACCTATGACTAAAAGTGGAAAACATTGTGGCAAAAGGAGAAATTGCTCCTTTTGAAAAAATTCTTCTTTTGTCACTATGTTTTCAAAAAGCCGTCTGCTGCAGAGGCGTCAAAAAGCGTCTATATGAGGGAAAGTATCTGCAATAAACCCCTGTTAAAGCTTTGTGGCGAAAAAGCTCATTTCAACTATATTAACTATATCTTCGTTTTTAGAAAGTTTTAATAGTTTAGTTAGACATTTTCATAGACGTCAGGTGTTCGTTTAGAAGTATTCTTCTCAATAATGTGATCATTGTTTAACGAAACGTAGGCCATAATTAGAATGTTGATTTGGCCCTGATTTTCTTATCGTGTGACGAGGATGAAATACGTCAAGACGAACCAAACAGATATGGTTATGTACTAGCATTATTATGGTTTTCGTGGTTCAATTACAAACACGTCCAGATAATAATTGTTTTTCAAATAAAATGGATGTCTTATGTAGGCGCGAATTCGCAGTCACCAACCCAGCATGAATTAACCCTCCCCCACATACAACAATTCATTTGATTTGATTTATTGCGGTTTTACGCAGCTTTCAAAATTATTTCAGTTATATCACGTCTACAGCTCACTTATTCATGATCCCTGGGTAAACAAACCAGTACTAGGCTAGATTATACAACAATGCAGCAGACGACTTTAAAAACATATAAGCAAAAGTGGAAAATATCTATAAATGAAGGTTTTACCATAGAATAGAGATGAAAACATTGTGGCAAAAGGTGAAATTGCTCATTATGAGCAATGACTCTTTTTGTCACAATGATTTCAAAAGTCGTCTGATACAGAGGCATTGTAAAGCGTTTATATGTGGGAAAATGGTTAAGAGCTATCAACGCTGCAAACGCCTACTGAAATTAACGATATCTTCACAGTTTACTTTAAACTTATGTATTTTACATCGATAGCGAAACACGCTTTTAACTTATAAATATGAATCACCTTCGATATCCTTGCAGGAAGTATAAGCAGTGTACTTTGATAGTAGTCTATACCGAATAGTGAAAATCGCGACCGGATGTACAGTGGTATCGAGACATTCTCCTTCTTTGAATACAATATATTATAGTCAAGCAGTGCTCTGCGGTATCCAACCTTATTGAAATGAATGCAGGTGTGTACAAATTAACAGTGCATGCGCACCCATTCCAAAGGTTCCAAATGCACAATTCCTAACCATAGCTTTTTGAAACCTTTAATAACGTATTGGTGAACAGTGCAGAGCTAGATCAGCAAGCTGGGTTTCAAACTATAAAACTCTGAAAACATACTCAGTGCTCAGCGATAAACTCCATGCTCCAAATAAGGCTTCTGATTGGTCAATTTGGAGAACGAATTTGCTTCTGACCAATCAGATACATGAGCACAAATTCTGAGCAAAGATGTAACTTTTATAGTTTTGGAGTCAAACAGCACGGATACGCTGACTGACCTTCATCTACACTGATCTTGATCTATACTGATCTTGATCTACACTGATCTTGATATACACTGACCACGAAGGCCTTACGGTTGATTTACACAGAGCCCCACCCATTTAACTAGATATGTGTGCACGCGGTGTCAGACGTAAATATGTATTGTTGTTGTTGTTGTTTCTTCTTTACGTCGTGCCAGCATGGCAGCCTCGTTGCACTTCCAATTTTGGTCAGACGTTAGTATATCGAGGGCTTGGCGTGAAACGGTTGTAACTAAAATTAGTATTTTTTTACCAAGGTTAATCACCTCGCCATAAAGATAAAGTCTTTATAAGCGTTAAATCATTTTTCTTGGTAAACAATGGAAATTTAGGTGCCATTGCTCAGAACGAGCAATGGCACCTAAATTTGCATTGTTTACAAAGGGGTCAAAATTGCCAGGGTTTTCAAAATGGGTTTTTAGTTACAACCATTTCACACCAAGCCCTCGATATCTAGGATAATATTACTCATAAGAAGGCAGTGAAGGCTCGAACAAAGACGACTCGCGTTAGTCGTCATTGTTTACATATGCAACATGTCCCCCTTTTCGCCTGTCGCGGTCTACACACATTTTTGTAGGGATACTTGAATAAATAGATCGACTTCTTTCTGAACCTACCAAATGCCAAAGAAAATAATCTGACAAACATATTTTACATATTAAAATGTTCTCAGATAAAAACCGTTATCTGTTCCAAGTATGTATTTTTATCAATTTTGTTCAAAGTAGTTTGAAACTATTCCAAAAGCAATGACATCACGAAAGCGGACACTAAACCCTGCTTTCTGTAACTAACAACTGAAGCTGAATTCGGGAGTTGTCGGCATAACTCGTAAACTTGAATTAAACCTCGGGAGTTGTCGGCATAACTCGTAAACTTGAATTAAACCTCGGGAGTTGTCGGCATAACTCGTAAACTTGTATTTAACCTCTGGCGTCGTTCATGAATATTCTCTAAATAGTCTACGTACTGGAAAACATCAACGTCTGTGTGGTATTTTACGCCGCTTTAAACATGTTTCAGTTATATCACGGCGTTTCCTGGGAAAATTACCGGTACTGCTGGTTCATTTATCGTGACACCAGCGAGTCAGTCGTAATGCTAAACCCAATATAGACCCTGAGCGCCAAGAGAAGAAACCCCTTTCTACCCTTTTTTTAAAAGCCTCTTAATCCCTTTCCCACGTGTAGACGCAGTTTGACGCATCTGCAGCAGAATATTTTTGAAAATACCTTGTGAAAAGGAGAAATTGCGCCAAACGGGCAATTTCTCCTTTTTACACAATGTTTTCAACTTTTTTCAGTAACTATACCTACAATTATAGAGATTTTCCATATTTTTTAGTAGACATTTTCAAAGTCGTCTGCTGCAGATTTTCTGTATGTCTTGTGGACAAAGAGATGCAAACGCTAAGGTTCAAAATGGTTACAGTTTAATAAAAGTTTCTTTAAAGCCTCTACGTCTAATCTGCAAAAAGCGCAGAATAAAATCAGATTATGCCGATCTTGTGGATGATCTGGATTTACACTGGTCACACATGCCTTACGGTTGGCGTTTGCAGAGCGCCAATAACCACGTGATTACAAATACAATATCAATAACTACCGAGTTCAACTTTCTTTTTATCGGCAATTTTGGCACATTGAACTATATAGACAAAGGCCAGACTTTGCAGGGTGGGGGGTTCCAATTCAATATATTTTTTTCAATTTTTTTCTAGCTTCTTGTTCTATATTAATACAACGAAACCCTTGCTATAATATATTTCAATACGAGAATGAAAAAGTTTGCTCTAGAATTAATCGTTGAGAATATTTCTTATTCAATAATGAAATTACGTCCGACATGGTTCGAAAGGAATAACTATATGTTTTTTTGTTTTGTGTTTTCATATGTATCGTTGCGTTACCGGGGTAAATAACCACTACTTCTTGTTCATGTGTTTGACGTTTCCGGGGTAAATAACCACTACTTCTTGTTCATGTGTTTGACGATTCCGGGGTAAATAACCACTACTTCTTGTTCATGTGTTTGACGTTTCCGGGGTAAATAGCCACTCCTTCTTGTTCATGTGTTCGACGTTTCCGGGGTAAATAACCACTACTTCTTGTTCATGTGTTCGACGTTTCCCGGGTAGATAACCACTACTTCTTGTTCGTGTGTTCGACGTTTCCGGGGTAGATAACCACTACTTCTTGTTCATGTGTTCGACGTTTCCGGGGTAGATAACCACTACTTCTTGTTCATGTGTTGGACGTTTCCGGGGTAAATAACCACTACTTCTTGTTCATGTGTTCGACGTTTCCGGGGTAGATAACCACTACTTCTTGTTCATGTGTTCGACGTTTCCGGGGTAGATAACCACTACTTCGTGTTCATGTGTTTGACGTTTCCGGATTAAATAATCACTACTTCTTGTTCATGTGTTTGACGTTTCCGGGGTAAATAACCACTACTTCTTGTTCATGTGTTTGACGTTTCCGGGGTAGATAACCACTACTTCTTGTTCATGTGTTTGACGTTTCCGGGTTAAATAATCACTACTTCTTGTTCATGTTTTTGACGTTTCCGGGGTAAATAACCACTACTTCTTGTTCATGTGTTTGACGTTTCCGGGGTAGATAACCACTACTTCTTGTTCATGTGTTTGACGTTTCCGAGGTAGATAACCACTACTTCTTGTTCATGTGTTTGACGTTTCCGGGATAAATAACCACTACTTCTTGTTCATGTGTTTGACGTTTGCGGGGTAGATAACCACTACTTCTTGTTCATGTGTTTGACGTTTCCGGGGTAAATAACCACTACTGCTTGTTCATGTGTTTGACGTTTCCGGGATAAATAACCATTACTTCTTGTTCATGTGTTCGACGTTTCCGGGGTTGATAACCATTATTTCTTGTTCATGTGTTCGACGTTTCCGGGGTAAATAACCACTACTTCTTGTTCATGTGTTTGACGTTTCCGGGGTAAATAACCACTAATTATTGTTCATGTGTTTGACGTTTCCGGGGTAAATAACCACTAATTATTGTTCATGTGTTTGACGTTTCCGGGGTAAATAACCACTAATTATTGTTCATGTGTTTGACGTTTCCGGGGTAAATAACCACTAATTATTGTTCATGTGTTCGACGTTTCCGGGGTAAATAACCACTAATTATTGTTCATGTGTTTGACGTTTCCGGGGTAAATAACCACTACTTCTTGTTCATGTGTTTGACGTTTCCGGGGTAAATAACCACTAATAATTGTTCATGTGTTTGACGTTTCCGGGGTAAATAACCACTAATTATTGTTCATGTGTTTGACGTTTCCAAGGTAAATAACCACTAATTATTGTTCATGTGTTTGACGTTTCCGGGATAAATAATCTCTACTTCTTGTTCATGTGTTTGACGTTTCCGGGGTAAATAACCACTAATTATTGTTCATGTGTTTGACGTTTCCGGGGTAGATAACCACTACTTCTTGTTCATGTGTTTGACGTTTCCGGGTTAAATAATCTCTACTTCTTGTTCATGTGTTCGACGTTTCCGGTGTAGATAACCACTACTTCTTGTTCATGTGTTTGACGTTTCCGGGGTAAATAACCACTACTTCTTGTTCATGTGTTTGACGTTTCCGGGGTAAATAACCATTACTTCTTGTTCATGTGTTCGACGTTTCCGGGGTAGATAACCACTACTTCTTGTTCATGTGTTTGACGTTTCCGGGGTAAATAACCACTACTTCTTGTTCATGTATTTGACGTTTCCGAGGTAAATAACCACTACTTCTTGTTCATGTGTTTGACGTTTCCGGGGTAAATAACCACTACTTCTTGTTCATGTGTTTGACGTTTCCGGGGTAGATAACCACTATTTCTTGTTCATGTGTTTTACGTTTCCGGGGTAAATAACCACTACTTCTTGTTCACGTGTTTGACGTTTCCGGGGTAGATAACCACTACTTATTGTTCATGTGTTTGACGTTTCCGGGATAAATAATCTCTACTTCTTGTTCATGTGTTTGACGTTTCCGGGGTAGATAACCACTATTTCTTGTTCATGTGTTCGATACCAACGATTCAGTAGTAATATTAACATTGAGCGTCATATAGAGAAAGTCATTACAACCATTTTAAAGCCTTAAATTGTTATGACCCATTCTGGGATCGAAACCGCGACCTCCAGTACACGTGCGTAGCGGACGCTCTACCACTGCAGCACCCGTACACGTGCGTATCGGACACTCTACCACTGTAGCACCCGTACACGTGCGTAGCGGACGCTCTACCACTGCAGCACCGAGGCGGTCGACTAGTATGCGAACATGAGAATATACAGAAAGTATACTTATGGAGTTGAAATTGTGCATTTTTTCAAGTAACATGCCTTTTATTTTTAATTGAATTCATGATCAAAATATATGAACACTTTTCCATATCAATATCAAGGCGAACCAACTGCCACAGTGAAACGGTAGGAAGAGGTGGAACTAAAATTCTTCCACTATTGAATTGACTTATCTACGTTTCGCGCTATCGCATTAGTGGTATCGACGCCACTTGACTTGTTATGAGGATCTCAATCTGTAGTAGTAATAATCCGTATGAAAAGGGTGGTGCAATATCCTATAAAACCGTTGTAATCTAACCGGGTTTAATGACCTAATTAATTCAATAATTATGTATGTTCAAATAAAGATAATTTATTAATAATTATGTAAATGTTTGTATATATCGTGGTACGGATTGGAATGTAGGCCGTTCTGAAATCGGTTTATTTGTTTGAACGTAGACCTACGCCGTTTCAACAGTAATTGATGTATATCACGCATGCCGTTGCTTTTTCAAACTCGTTTTAGCGGCAAGTTTATCCTTACATCGTTGTCTTCGTCGTTATGCTACCTACCACTGCGATCCTGGATGCGGCGTAGGACGAACTTCACTACGAGTACAGCTCAACCTTTTCAGAGCAACATCTAGCGGAGGCAAATGTATGAGGCTCTTCTAGAGAGGTGCTGCTCTATAGTGATTAGTGTATTTGACAGAAACCCAATTTCAAAACTCTGAGGGAGAATAGTATGGAAAACATTGTAGGAAAAGGAGATATCCTCAAAAAGACCAGTCCAATTTGTATGCTGCACAAAATGAACTTTGTCTCCGAAATGCATCTCATTGATAAAGGTAATTATATGTTCGGGAAAGTAATGTATCTTTCTCCTATATACCTTCACACTATGTTAAAGCTTTTGTTAACATATTGTGGGTAATGGAGAAATTGTCAAAAAAGAAGCTTTGGTCTTTTTCTCTACAATGTTTCCAGTCTTTGGCAAAATGATACCAGTTTAATTAATTTTCTAGATGAGATATGCTTCCTCTCGATGTGTTTAGAACAGACGAGACACGCGTGTATCAATCTCGATGTGTTTAAAACAGACGAGACACGCGTGTATCAAACGTTAATACCGATGAATGTATTGAACATACATCGCCAAGCCCCGGTAACTCAGTCGATAACAACGCTGGCTGTCAATCCAGGGAGAGTGTGTGTTCGAATCCCTGCTCGGCCAACATTCTTTCCGACAATTGACCAAACGTCACTGTGACAAGCGTCTTTCGTCTTTCACCAATAGGCTAACAGTCTATGTGGAAAAGCAGCCAGTTTTTTTTGTAAAGATTGTTCTGTGGAGTACAGGTATGAGAACGCCAGGGAACACATGAGTAGGTGAAATGGCCGCCGTGATATGGCTGAAAATTGTTGAAACGTCGTTATTGTATTGTTTATAACAAATTAATTTTCCAGTCAGCGGAGAATTACTCACACAGGTGTTTTATTGTTATCGTCTGCGACAAGTCGAGCGGAAATAGACATCCAGAGGGCGTTAACCCTTACCCACATACAACGCATCTGCTACAGGTTTTTTTTTTGTATGGGGTTTTCCGCCTCTTGAATTAACCCCTTCCCACATAAAAACGCTTTCTGACGTCTCTGCAGCAGACGACTTTTGAAAACATTATGGCAAAAGGAGAAATTGTTCCTAATGAGCAATTTCTTCATTGACACAACGTTTTTACCTCTTTTAAAAAAATATAACTTTCCCTTATCGAGATTTTTCTATATGTTTGCCAAGATATTTTCAAAGTCGTCTGCTGCTGATTATTTGTATATGGGTAAGGGTTAACAATGTTAATATAATATCAACGTGTTTAGTTTAACTTTATTTATTTTAAATCGATTGCGAAACGAGCTTTCAGCTTATATTAATCTCGCTCGATGTCTGCTTCCTGGAGACTTAACCAGAACTCGCGCCGTTTGTATGGAACATTATAAATGCAGAACCCGCCCATCACAACCCGCGACCTTTGGTACGAGAGGCCGATGCTCTAGCCCTGCACCACTATCTTACAACGCGTTCCGTGGTAAGTGTACAGTATATCCTGGGTAAGTTACCAGTAATATTGGTCCATACTTCCTGGGTAAGTTACCAGTAATATTGGTCCATATCCTGGGTAAGTTACCAGTAATATTGGTCCATATCCTTGGTAAGTTACCAGTAATATTGGTCCATATTCTGGGTAAGTTACCAGTAATATTGGCCCATACGTCCGTGGTAAGTTACCAGTAATATTGGTCCATACTTCCATGGTAACTTGCCAGTAATATTGGTCCAAACTTCCTGGGTAAGTTACCAGTAATAGTAATCCATACTTCCTGGGTAAGTTACCAGTAATACTGGCCCATATTTCCTGGGTAAGTTACCAGTAATATTGGTCCATACTTCCTGGGTAAGTTACCAGTAATATTGGTCCATATTCTGGGTAAGTTACCAGTAATATTTGTCTATACTTCCTGGGTAAGTTACCAGTAATATTGGTCCATACTTCCTGGGTAAGTTACCAGTAATATTGGTCCATATTTCCTGGGTAAGTTACAAGTAATATTGGTCCATACTTCCTGGGTAAGTTACCAGTAATATTGGTCCATACTTCCGTGGTAAGTTACTAGTAATATTGGTTCATACTTCCGTGGTAAGTTACCAGTAATATTGGTCCATATTCTGGGTAAATTACCAGTAATATTGGTCCATACTTCCTGGGTAAGTTACCAGTAATATTGGTCCATACTTCCGTAGTAAGTTACTAGTAATATTGGTTCATACTTCCGTGGTAAGTTACCAGTAATTTTGGTCCATACTTCCGGGGTAAGTTACCAGTAATATTGGTCCATACTTCCGTGGTAAGTTACCAGTAATATTGGTCCATACTGGGTAAGTTACCAGTAATATTGGTCCATACTTGGTAGGTTACCAGTAATATTGGTCCATATTCTGGGTAAGTTACCAGTAAAATTGGTCCATATTCTGGGTAAGTTACCAGTAATATTGGTCCATATTTCCTAACACCAGCAAGTCAGTCGAAACGCTAATCATGCAGCCCTGAGCATCAAGGATGGACGGTCTTTTCATGTATAGTTTTTGAATGACCCGGCCGGGAATCGAACCCCTGACCCCCGCACCCGAGGCAGACTTTCCACACATCTGCAATAGGCGTCTTTAAAAAATATCTAGGTATAACTATGGAACTTTTCATTAAATGGAAATATGAATATTGAATAGTTTCAAAATATATAGACAAACGGAGAAGTTGCTCTGCGTATGAGATGTTCTCCTCTTGTCACACTGTTTTTAAAATTCGTCTGCTGTAGATGGGTCAAAATTGTGTTTGCAAGTGGGAAATACTTGGCAACTACAATCAACTTGCATGCAGATACATATATAAGACGGAGTAAACACGTGTTTCACATACTTTATTATTTATTTTTTATTCCAAAACAAAACCCTATGCTGTAATACTAAAACAAAATCGTCAAAATGACGTGACTGTTTTGAGTAACAACAGCATATGCTTCAAGGATGAAAACAGGATATAAAAACAAAATATATGATTTATTTTACATGAAAATGAGCCATTTCACTTTTTATTCGTTTGAAAGATATATCTCTAACTTCAAGAGATATCACTATACAATAGGGATATGTCTCTCTAAATTAGAGAAGATATCTTGCTTTTGAAAAAAGGATATATCTTAATATGAGAATATGAGAAATCTCTATATCTTATCTATAAAGAGATATCTCCATATCCCACATAAATATATGTAAGAGAGATATCTCTTTATTGAAGATAACATACTCCTTTTGTGAGTATCTCTTTAACAAAGAGAGACATATACTTATGAACATTAACAAGACATCTCTCTTAATTAGAAAAATTAGTGGGGGTGTTACCATTCTAGAGTTTTGTCAGAAGACGCATGTAGGTTTATAAAACATTGATGCGAAAATTGAAGACTCTGATGAGACTGTGGGGGATGCACAAACTCATCAGAGTCTTCACTGCACGCAGATGCATTAATACCCCCAATTCGCTAGACGCAGCATAATTATAATAGTAGCCGCTTTGTGGGTGGTCATAACGCTCCTCCCCCCCCCCCCCCCCCCCCCCAGGGCTCATGGGATACTTTTATTACTAGTGACGGCGAACAGGGGGGGTAGATCATCCCATTTCGCGAACCCAAGCGCATGTTCATCTGAATCTCCGCTGATCGCCAAGTTCTGAAGGGTAAGTGTTTGTGTGACGCAGCCTGTTTGAAGAAGAATAAATAAGTGTCTGTTTTCAATATCTAGAGACGAGCGATAGCCGAATTCCATGTTCGCATTAGCCTAAATCAGTGACCCGAGATATGGAGATTTCCTAACGATTAGAGATTTACCTACTTACCAACGGCCGTAATTATAATTATCTACATAGAAGACGGGGCAGGCTAAAATGGGGTATGTTAACACTTTCCCGTACGAACATGTCTTTTGACTATTTTTACAGTCGACGATAATTCATTATATGTAATGTGATATGATCCACATATATGAAAACATTGTGGGGAAAACAGGCAGATCATGGTAGGAAGATTAACCCGTTCTCACGTTCTCATCTGCAGCACATCACTTTTGAAAATATTGTGACAAAGGGAAAAAATGGTCATGATGATCAATTCATCTATTTGCTACAATGTTTTCAGCTATATATGCATACCGAAACGGTCATTGTCCATTGCTTTGCCAAGACAATATTAAAGTCGTCTGTTGCTGATTTATTGTATGTGGAAGAGGGTTAAATATGAAGCCGAAATATCTAGATGGTATTGGGGTACTTCATTACATGACTTCTGTTAGAACATATACGAGCTTTCAACCCTTTCTCACATACAACAATTATGCAACAGACCACATTGAAAATATCTAGGCAAAAAAAGTTGAATAATATCTATACATGAAAATATTATAGATCAAGAGTGTATGTATGTATGTATGTATGTATGTATGTATGTATGTATGTATGTATGTATGTATGTATGTATGTATGTATGTATGTATGTATGTATGTATGTATGTATGTATGTATGTATGTATGTATGTATGTATGTATGTATATATGTATGTATGTATGTATGTATGAATGTATGAATGTAGGTCTTAGCCAGAGTATGTTAGGGATCGTTTCCAAGTATTTGTTTTTGGTTTTTCTAATTTAAGGTTCACATTTGCTGCAGATCGCAATGAATAATTTGTATCGCTTACTGGAATAAGTCTATTATTCATATAATCATGTGTTAGGTTGTGAAGAGATTTATAGATCATCACACATTTGAGATAGTGGACTCTCTTATTATATGGAAGCCAATTTTCGAGTTTAAACATATCAGCCGATGGTGTCATTTTACTGGCATCTAGTATGATACGTGCAGCTCGCTTTTGAAGTTTTGTTATTGCTTCTATATTATTTTGAGAACATGAACCCCAAACTGTACAGCAGTATTCCAATAATGGTAAAATGTACGAAGAATAAAACACTTTTCTAGCATACATTTCAATCTTTGCAATAATGCAAGTATAGTGGTCACGGATGTAATGACAAAATCAGGCACACAACAACAACATACGGATATAAAAGTGAAAACAATCGATAAACGTCGAGTAATTGAAAAGAGAATTAAATCGAACAAAACTCTACTATCTTAGTGTTTTCAATGAGTTATCGATCTTGTTTTTTTTTAACCTTTTCCCTCATATGACAATTCTACAGCAGACGACTTTGAAGATATTTTGTCAAAAGATAGAATAGCTCGTTTTGAGCAATTTCTTCTGTTGTCACTATGTTTTCAGAAAGCTGTCTGCTGCAGAGGCGTCAGAAAGCGTCTATATGAGGGAAAGGGTTAAGAAAACTGTGAGATTTTAGATGAATCGCATCTAGCGTTTTGGGGTCTTATTGACGTTCCGTAATGAAATCATTCAATGGTAAATACGCATTCAACTAATGGGACTACAGTTCTAGTTTTTAGGTTTTCGTCAAAAGATACATAAAGGACTGTCAGTACGTACAGGTATACGGACAGCGAATGCTCTGGTGAGACTTTGTGGATGCCCAGGCTCGCGTGAGACATCAATGTACACAGATGCATTAAGACCTAAAATCGCTAGACGCCGTTAGCAGTCATAACAACAACATCTAACCAAATCTACGATTTCAATCGTTTATCACGACAAAACTTTCTGGGTGAATGAAAATTGATTAGCGCATCCTTTATATTTTCTTACGTCTATAGTTTAACCCTTTTCTACATACAGACGCTTTCTGATGCCTATGCAGCAGACACTTTTTGATAACAATTTTGAAAATGGAGAAATTGCTCATGTTGAGTAATTTCTCCTTTTGAGCAATTTCTCCTTTTGTCATAATGTATTCAATAATGTTATTTTAATTTACAGAGATATCCCCTGTTTCTGCCTAGATATTTTCAAAGACGTCTGATGTTATGCATGGGGGAAAATGTTAACTAAATGACCAAGGTAGTATACAAACGAAATTTTCGATTAATTAAGTTTATTGAATTAGCCTAATGATGCTTCAAAATGTTTACCTTGCAAAGTGAACATTTCGAAATAAATAAATCCTTCTTAAAGAGATGTTAACCCTTTCCCTCATACGAAAATTCTGCAGCAGACGACTTTGAACTTATTTTGTAAAAACATAGATAATCTCCATAATTGAATGGATAACCTATGACAAAAAGTGGAAAACATTGTGGCAAAAGGAGAAATTGCACGTTTTGTGCAATTTCTTTTTTTGTCACTATGTTTTCAAAAAGCCGTCTGCTGCAGAGGCGTCAGAAAGCGTATATATGAGGGAAAGGGTTAATTAACTTAAAAAACTGATGAGTTTATCAATGTATATAACATGCACATGTATGCTGTTTATAACATCACTTTAAAGTACAGTTATCTTACCATTTGAAAAATGAATGAAAAAAATCACACAGAAAAATAATCAAACGTTTTTATTACAATATTAAACATATTATTTCTCAATTAAAAACGTTTAATGAAGAAAGACACATCTGTAAAGGGTTGTATCGAATCAGCACTGAACTACTTTTCGGTATGTGAACATAAGATAGTGTGCTATTGATGTATTCTTACGCACTTTCTTTAAATCAGATTAAAGCGGAATCCTGCTGCTCAAATGAAGTTGAACGCCCATTGAAAAAGTAGTAATATTTTGTTCTTATACCATTACCAGTGGAACAGATTTAATCACTCAGATTTATCAATATGAAATATTTTGCTTGATGAAACACTTGAGAATGGAATTAAATGTATTAATAGTATGAGTGCGCATTATGAGAGGAGATTGAGCCAGAGATCACACATCTACTTATAACACTAAAACAGTTATCAAAAGACACTGCGTGAATACAGATTTAGAAAAAAAATTGGACCGAGTAGGTTTAAAGAAATGAGACTTGTTGGACAAAAATAGATATACTACATGCTGTAAAATTGCAAGTTAGAAATAGAAGCAGCTTTGTGAAGAAGTGAATATCTTTATTGTTTAAAAGTAATTGCGTCCCAGCGGTTTTATTCCAACATGCCTGTGGATCAAGCTTTTGAAGCTGCGGACTATGTCGTGTTCTCATTAACGGTTATACTGTCGGTTGGAATCGGGATATACTTTGCCTGTACCGGAAAAAAGAATTCCACGACATCGAACTTTTTCCATGGCGACCGGAAGTTAAATTATGGACCGGTGGCGTTGTCACTGGTGGTAACATTTCAATCGTCTATAATGCTACTGGGATTTCCAGCGGAAGTGTATTACTATGGTTACATGATATGTTTGTTTAACTTAGGACAATGTGCGGCCATTTACGTGGGTACACGGATCGTGGTACCATTGATGTATCCGTTAAAAATCACCAGTGTCTATCATTACCTTTCACTTAGGTACAACAACACACATTCTGTTCGGCTATTCGCCGTGGCGATTGGTATTATATCACAATGCATATACATGGGAGTAGTTCTATTTGGACCAGCCATCGCATTACAATCAGTGACAAACTTTCCGGTCTGGGCTTCCATCCTGTCTATTGCATTGGCATCTGTTATATATACATCGATAGGCGGTATTCTAGCAGTAATCTGGACTGATGTCCTACAGTGCGTGATCATGGTTTTCGGAATAATATCAATTCTTATCAAAGGTACCATAGATGCTGGTGGCCCAGGGTCCGTGATTGAAGTTAATGCCAGGACCGGCCGTTTGGATATTTTCGATTTCAACCCTGATCCAACAGTCCGCCACACCTTTTGGACAATACTGATCGGATCGTTCGTTGGCTCCTTTTCCCTTACGTTAAGCCAGTCTACTATACAGCGTTTTAACTCCACACCGAATGTCAAGGACGCGAACAAAGTCCTGTACATCGCGGGACCCATATTTATTGTAATGCAACTGATGTCGATGTCCGTGGGACTAGTTTGTTTCGCGTATTTCACATTAAAACAGTGTGACCCGTATTTATCAGGACAGATAACCAATCCAAACCAGATTGTCCCTTTCATGATTGTAGACATTTTCAAACAATACCAAGGCTTATCGGGATTGTTCATATCGTCATTGTTCAGTGCGTCGCTAAGCACCATATCATCCAACTTAGCCGGCTTATCAGCCATCACTGTGGAGGACTTGATCAAACCGTATTTCAACTTTACTGATAAAACATTAACAACAATAGCCAAACTTTCCGTTCTTGGTTTCGGTGGATTAGGGATTTGTGTCGCTTTCCTCATATCTGGTATACAAGGATCACTGACGGAGATTTTGTTCAGTATTATGGGGGCTGCAACGGGGCCGTCCGTTGGGATATTTATCCTGTCTATGTTTTTCTACAAATCCACATCAAAAGGTGTAATCATCGGCGGACTGGTGGGCCTTATAGTATCATTCTGGATATGTATCGGTTCAAACGTGACGCCATCATTACCTAAAACACCAATCAAACCTCTTCCACCAGTATATCACTGTACTTTACAAACGGGATTACAGAGTAATCTCTCCGTATTATATGGACTCGAGAATGTAACAAATCTCTCGCAAGCATCGGCGTACAGTTTTAATTCTTCTGATCTTGAAAGTATGTCGTCAGCTACTTTTCCCAGCAATTCTTCAAAACAACCATTTCCTAATAAATCTAAGCAGCAGGGTGTTTCAGGGATTAACAAACTGTATACCGTGTCATATGCTTTGTTCTCAACTATAGGAACCTTTGTCACGATATTAGTTGGGCTAGTGGCAAGTCTATTGACATTTGACCCGGAAGTGGACAAGCCGGATATGAAATATATACTTTCATTGAGAAAACAGATGTGCTGTTGCTGTAAGCGAGAGTGGTGTGTGTCCACCATATGTTCGTCTCAAGGGGAGTCGGACACTTTGAAGATAAAGAATTCCCCTTCCAAAGAGGATATGGATCACATTGATGTATTATTGACAAAATGTTGATAGTGAAAACAAAGTCACAGAGCCTAGTCTAGCGATTTGGGGATGGGGGGCTTGTTGTATGTGTTGTATTTGCGCACAGTGAAGAGTCCGGTGAGTCCGTACATATGCACAGTTCCAACAGACTCTTTACTGTCCACATGCACGTAGAATAGAACCAGCTGTAACGTATGAAAGCACATTATAATTGAAGTCCATGGTTGCAACTACACTAGCCCTTTTTATTATGTCGTTATTACGGTGAGACAACACCACCGCCCCTAAATCGTCAAACTAGGCTCAAATACTAGTGATGTGTTAGTAGGATTGATACAATTTGAGCATATCTATTTTATATCGAGCGTGAAACAATATTTAAATGTCCCCTGGTGTTTACCCAGTTAAATCCGGGGTATCCCAACTATTGACTATGTTCACCATGTAATTCTAATCCTAGAGTTTTGGAACAAGAGATCGAATCAATCGGAAAATAATGTGAACGTTAAATTCTCATATTGAGTTCATTTTTGTTCATGGATTTTTATGTTCATCCGAAATTCTACGCAATTTCACACAAATGTCGCTAGAGCTGGTTACGTCTCCAGGAAGCAGACATCGAGCTTGATAAGTATAAACTGAAAGCTTGTCTCGCAATCGATGTATAATACATAATAAGGTATTACAATACATTAACGCTCTGTGTCTGTGCTGTTCTAGATTAGGTTTTGGTTCATCCGCACCATAAACCACGAGACCATAGACCGCACTTAACGTTAAATGACGGGGAACTCGCTGCAAACAGAAACAATGTGCGGTGTGACACTCTGCCTCCTCGGCCAATATCTGTCTTTTATACTAAGTACAATTGCATTCTTAATTTCTAGAATATTCAAGAATATTCTTAAATTCAAATAACACAATTATATTATTTTGTGAGTTCATGTTTAGAATTAGAATGATGTTTATGTTTGATGGGTGAATATATATCCAACTGGATCAAGTAGCCAGACCATCTTTCACTAGTCGACGGGCAGAAGCCCGCGACTTATATTTTTAATTGCTTTTCGGAAATGACATGGGAGGACGAGTTATAATTAGAAAAAAACAAATTTAAATGTCTAGAACATATTACAATTGTGTGTGTTCAAAAACATTAATTATGACATATCTAAAAGGAAATAAATAATCCAATGTTTTAAGTATTTGCAGTTTCTTTATTTTGACTCGCATTTATGTTTATTTTGTCTTATTTACGAAGACAAAAGAGTCCCTGTTAGACTTTCAGCAGACTGTTACGTGTCAAACTGAGATAAAAAAAATCGCGTCGAATTCTCCTTTTAATAGCAATTTTAACTTACTGAATGTTATTTTCATGTTCAAAGCGATGTCTTGATTTGTGTAGAATTCATTTAATAATATTAATCCATGTATATCTAAAATAGGAACTGTTTCTAAGCTAACTATAGAATGCTCTGAAAAGGTTTGATCACGTGACTAGCGCATACCGACTGCGTAGATTTGAAATTTTTGCACACGTCACTGTTTACAACTGTTCTCACTGGCTAATTCACTACACAGGCTTAAATCATTTTATTTAACACAAAATATAAAATTCACATAAAAGATAATATAGACATGCTTTTTTTCTCTCTTATGATGAGCAATTGCTCCTTTTGCCGCAATGTTTTCAACTTCTTGTATTACTTTTTTTTTCAATGACAGAGATGTTCCAATTTGACTAAAAGTGGAAAACATTGTGGCAAAAGGAGAAAAGCCATCTGCTGCAGAGGCGTCAGAAAGCGTCTATATGAGGGAAAGGGTTAATGAGATTTGTGCAACATCAAGGTATTTCGCAAATACCTTAATCTTGCACGCCTTCACTGCTTTCAAAACGTTGGAAAAGGTGCAAATAACATTTAGAAAGCATTCATGGACGTTGCTAATGTATCCACCCAGGCATCGCTAGGGTCAGTCGGTGCCGATGATTTGGATTTAGTCTAAGCACGTTCTGTGTCATAGAGTTGGATGGAAACGTGCTTTTCTCCCCTCAATTTTAAAATATTTGCACTACACTCAAAATCTAAGTGTCGTGCAAAATATCACATTGCTTGTGCTTGTGGTTAAAAAAGTAAGTTCAAACAGCTTTTAAATTCTTAATGTGTATGCTTGGATCAAAGTATGTTATAGGTGATCAGACTAAGTATGTTGTAGGTGATCAGATTTTTGAGATCGATAGGCTGGACTAAACTGTTCTTTTCAAATTAAAAAGTACACTGAGTTTATATTTGGCACATCGAAAAGCCATACACTTACTATTGGGTTGCTTCGCTATGATTTTTAAATCATTGGTAAATATTATAAACACAATGTCAAGTTTTCCGAAGTCAGTTAATGATTAAATCTTTCGAGTTTATTTATAATAATTTAGAGATGAATTTTAGATTCTTCTGATTACATGATTTGTATACGTATATGTAGGTAATTAAAAAATGGCGATGGCAAAAATAATCTTATTTTTTTTTTTCTGTTGATTTAATCCCGTACTTAAACCCTTTCCTTCTGACGCATTCTGCAACAGACGATTTTTGTAAACAATAGGGCAAAAAGAGGAATTGTTCTTGATATTTCCTTTTCCCACACTGTTTTCTACTCTGTCAAAAAGCTATACTTTCATTTTTATAGATGTAATATAATTGTCCTTCATACGTTTTCAAAGTCGTCTGCTGCAGATTTCTGGTTTGTGAGAAATGATTTAGCAAAACCCTAGCTTTTCTAGCGTCTGTATTAGCGCTCTGTGTCCTTTCCCTGATACAAACGAAACTCGACACCTTTGTATAAATTAATAAAAAATAATGTGAGAAAATGAGAAAAAGTGACGATTATTTTTCCACAATATGTTCAACTACATTGTATGTGTCGACGATTTACGTCTATTTTTTTCAGATATCACTTTGCTTTTTCTAAAATGTTTTCAAAACAGACGACTCTAGTATACAATATATCTTTATCCCCAATATGTTCAAATGTCGACTGTTACACTTTCCAGCTGGCGTTTTGCAGCAGAGTTTGAAAAGGGCAAAACGCCCACAACATTTTCCATTCAAAACAATTACCAAAAGTAACTTAATGTAAACCATTTCCACCCGAAAGTTTTCCAAGCAGACGCCCGTCTAAAAATATCCTATCTATGATAAATGTTATACTTTAACAGCATACGAGCAGTTATAGAATTACCTGTAAACATTTCATTTCCAGGAACAAAATTTAATGAAAATATTATGAAAAGGGAATTGAGTTCTACAATGTGAAAGAGTTTGATTCTATACCACATTCAACAAATCGGACACAGGCGATTTGGGAAATAGCTAAGCAAAATACGGAGGAACAATATAAACGAACGCATAATTATTGAATAGAGATAACAGCATTGTAGAAAAAATAGAAGAATATGTTTTCAAAAGTCGTCTGTTCAAATGCGTCACATTGTAAATGGTTTATATACATATTTTATTAAATACATTGACTTGGACGTAAATCAACTATTTGCCTTTACGCATTAATTTTGCAATTACGCAATTAGACGGCGGGAATAATCCTCCATTTAGGACCACTTTCCTAAAGATATGACGTACTTCCGGTTTTAAATTACTCCAAATGCATGAACCACATCACATGACCGGAAACCGATTCCCTATCCACAGTTTCATTATTCCTCAATACATCCGGAGTCTTTAAATCGAATTTATTTGACGATTTCCGATTGTTTAAGGTCAAATTACGCAAAATATATCCTCGGTCAGACCAAATAGTCCCTAAAAACTTATGTTTGCGTAGAAATTAGTGTATATCTAGACCAAAATGAATTGAATATGTTACACTTAGATTAAGGTAGAGCATCTGTAACAGTCAATATTTCAAATGTGACTGAACTTTTTTTCTAGTTATCCTTAACCCTTTAGGGAAATATTGGGGAAGTATTAAAAGATTTTACCGTCTAGAATAAAAATTATTGAAATTTGAAGTGTCCAATGTCCCAGACTTTGATAAGGCATTGAGAAAGCAAAATTGTAACAACTTCTTAAGTCAATTAAATAGTTTTAATAATCTTACATATTAACTATATCATTAACTAAGACCATTTTTACATCAAAATAACAATGCTGATTTAAAAAATACCAATGAGAATTACATATCTCAAAAATAAAAATAGAAAAAATCTACAAATATAACCCTACCCCCTCTTTGAGTTTTATACTTTTTTCAGAAAATATTGTTAATTGTCATGTTTAAAATTGTTCTAGTACTATAACAATATTATTAAACCATCTATGTTATATACCAATATTTTTAATAATGTTAGATGAGCAAAATACACAAACATAACAAAAAATTACCGTCTCGTTTGCTTTTAATAAGGTTTTATGTAAGACAGGTTGGAAAATAAAATGACGCAAAATTTAGTCAAAAAGTGACTTTTCAACATTTATAACCGTCAGTAATAATAATAATAGCTTTAATGTGGATGACATTTTGGCAAATGTTTAAAGTAAAACAATTTTACTTGATATAATTATACATATTATACTTAAATATATTGAATTTTATCAAATGATTGAAAATGATTGATATCATTACCCCACCCACCTAAACAAAAAATGCAATATATTTAAGTTACAAAATGTATTATTCTAGCAACATTCTTAAACAATGAATATCTTAAACTTGTTAATACTTGAAGGAAAAGACTATATTGTTTAAATAATTAAAATATGAAACTATATATAACAAATTTATTTTTGGCTCAGAAAAAAAGTTCAGTCACATTTGAAATATTGACTGTTACAGATGCTCTACCTTAAATTCATTGTACATATGTATAGGATTGTATATGTATACTACAACTGTTTGATTTAGCCCAGCCCGAATGTGTGCAACATGACTGGAACCATCATTCGAGTAGTGATTTCTTTCTCCCATGAACCCCTTTTTTTGGAGTATGGCAAAGGAAACATTGAAACAAGAGCATCACACTTCAAATGTTTACGCTTGCATGAAACTAAACTGCCACAACGTTTTCAAAAGTCGACTGCATGTCCCCATAGCTGCGTCCGAATCAGGGGCGTAGCTCCCTTTAGGCACTGTAGGCACGTGCCTACACATGTTTTCTCTAAATGCCACCAAAATGCAGCTACGGCGATAGACATCTGCGTAATGTATCGACCAGATCAGCCTGCGCTGTCCGCGCAGACTGATCCGGCCGACACATTCCGTCTTAGGGGGATAGATGTATAGAGTAGGTATTTCTGAAACAGAAAATACATAGGAGGCGAAAAGTGTCTATCCGGGTAGGCCTGTGTGGCATGCTTAGGCTGATCCGGGTCGATACTTTACGCAGAGTCCACAACGTTGATTTTCTCACGAGACGGCCTACACATTGATTATTGCCAAGCTACGCCCCTGAGAATACCTCGTCGTGTCGAAGAAGGTTCAAGGTGCACTCATAGACGAGTGGGTTGTTTTCCGATGAACATACAGGTTGATGTTCCCAGGGACGAGAACCAAGTTTCTATTTTGATTCAGATAATGCAGTGTTCGATTACACGTCAGTTGATGTAATGGTTCTTGTTTTTCTCATTCAAATTATCTAAATACCCCATAGATATACCGTTCGTTTATCTGATCCGTCTGTAATACAATGCGTGTGCACACTTTCTGTTTATCTAAATAGATTCGTCTGCCAAAACTCTGGAAAGTCTCTTTCACCGAATAAACTTCGTTGGATTTCATTGGCTTCATCTTGAAACAATATCATAGTTTGCATTTTAATGGAGCTAGTAAGACGAATGCGTTAAACCCCAGTCAACCAATAGAGTTGAACTCATTATAACAGATGGAGAAATAACACATTATGATCAAATCCTCCTTTTGCAATTGTGGTTTAAAATGATGTCAGCTTCAGATTGTGTTTGCATGTGGTAAAGGGTTAAACGATATCTACGTTTTGTTTACAATTGTCTGCACCTTTAAATAAACATTAATCTTTCGGACGCGATTACACTTTTAGCTGATTAGAATTCATGAGTAAACTATGAGGATCACCATTAGATTTGAAAACATTGTGGCAAGTGGGGGAAATTGTCATTATGAGCCAATTCTCTTTTTGCCACAATGATTTAAAGGACATGTCAGCTTCATTGGCATTAGAATCCGACTGCATGTGGGAAGAGGTTAAACGCTATATCCGTTTTGTTTACAATTGCCTGCACCTATAGACAACATCAATCTTTCGGAATACCTTTTTAGCTGATAAGAATTCGTGAGTATAAACACCTTGAATTGCCGAAAGAACATGTCTCGAATTTGGTTGTAGATCTATGCACAATTATACAGTATAATATTTAGTGTTTGTTTGTTATAACGTCATCCCTATTGCAGGAGCCAGTCTTATCTGGTTTATGAGAGAGCTGATATAGTTTCAAATTAAATACGAATCCATGAGTGATGCTTTCCCGGTAGCATACGTACATTTAGATACGTATGAAAAAGAAATGAAACTAGATAATACAGTATCCTTGTCTAGACATTTGTCAATCTAGCAATCTGCGAACAGGGTATAGACTTATGCGAGACTATGCGGATACTTGATTGATCTATTATATGTTTTGGGGTTTAACACCGTTTTCAACAATGTTTCGGTCATACCACCGCGGCAAGTGCACATTCACATGTCTTCCCTGAGTCTCTCCCTCCAGTATAACACACACCAGTTGTACCAAGCAACTGGCTGTTTTACACACACCAGTTCTACCAAGCAACTGGCTGTTTTACACTTAGGCTGATAGTCCAGTTGTGGAAAAACAAATGGCGCTTGTCGTATTGACTTTAGAAATGTTGAAAAGAATGTTTGTCGAGCTGGGTTTCGAACTCACTACACTTTAATTAACAGCCTGAGTCATTACTGACTGAACTACCGGGGCTCAACCTGGGCGGATGCACAGTCCCCAAGGAGTATTCACTATTCGCTTATTCTATGGACATATATGAATCTTTTAAAAAATATTTACACAACATTACCTTTATATGATCCCGTTACGTAGAGATTTACCTTTATATGATCCCGTTACGTAGAGATTTATCTTAATATGATACCGTTACAGAGATATTTACCTTTATATGATCCCGTTACGTAGAGATTTACCTTTATATGATCCCGTTACGTAGATGTTTACCTTTAAATGATCCGATTACGTAGATATTTACCTTAATATGATCCCGTTACATAGATATTTACCTTTATATGATCCCGTTATATAGAGATTAACCTTTATATGATCCCATTACGTAGATATATTTACCTTTAAATGATCCGAGCACGTAGATATTTACCGTAATATGATCTCGTTATATAGATATTTACCTTTATATGATCCCGTTATATAGAGATTAACCTTTATATGATCCCATTACGTAGAGATATTTACCTTTACATGATCCCGTTACTAGGAGAGTTACCTGTATATGATACCTACGCGTAGATACCGCTATGGAGATTCAATAAGATCCCATACCGCAATACGTGACTCAAATTATTTTCGACAAAAATATCTAATATCTCCCTTTGGCCTCCCCATATACAACAAATATACAACAGACGATTTTGAAAACATATTGGCAAAAGTAAAAAATAAAAATATCTATAAATGAGAGTATAATAACGAAACACAGTTGAATTCATTGTTGAAAAAGGACGGAATATGACATTTTCAGAGTCATTTACATTGAAAATATCTGGAAAAAAAATACAAAACACATTTAGAGTTGGAAGAATAAGTTTAGTGTAGAGATGAAGAAATCGTTCCTAAAAAAAATGAGAACGTGTTGGATTGTTGCTTTTGAGCAACAACTCCAACTATTATTCCTTTTTGCGAACGAATGATCTCCCTTGATAACAGATAAGTGTTTCATTCATTTACACTTCCATTATCAACAAGACAGTAGCATGAGGAGTTCTACATATCAGAGACATATAAACACTGTACATATAAACATTTATATTGATGGAAGTATATTTTAACACACAAAAACTAGAAGTGTATCCAAACCACTTTCAGGCTGGTATTATATTACTTTATGTGATACGAAACTGTGATATATACAAGGGTAAAACAGCCATATGCACTCGGTGGTGTGTACGACTACCCTCGCCGACTGTTTTCAAACAAAACACAATTGTAATATTAATTTGTAATTCAATATTAAGAAACTATTTTTAAGTACCGAAAATACTGAATGTTTACCTTAAAAAATATATATTTAGATCTGAAACGGAATCTATATTTATATCAAAGACTATTTTGTTTTACCGTTTTATAACGACGGACATGTCACCGGGTGCCTATGATTGTCATTCATTCAAGGTCATCTCTCGCAATATTAATTTCATAGACCTGTCGAGCATTACTGGACCAGAATATGTGCCTTGTTCAAGGTCATCTCTCGCAATGTTTATTTCATAGACATGTCGACAATTACTGGACCAGAATATGTGCCTTGTTCAAGGTCATCTCTCGCAATGTTTATTTCATAGACCTGTCGACCATTACTGGACCAGAATATGTGTCTTGTTCAAGGTCATCTCTGGCAATATCAATTTCATAGACCTGTCGAGCATTACTGGACCAGAATATGTGCCTTATTCAATGTCATCTCTCGCAATATTAATTACATAGTCCTGTCGACCATTACTGGTCCAGAATATGTGCCTTGTTCAATGTCATCTCTCTCAATGTTTATTTCATAGACCTGTCGAGCATTACTGGACCAGAATATGTGCCTTGTTCAAGGTCATCTCTAGCAATATTAATTTCATAGACCTGTCGAGCATTGCTGGACCAGAATATGTGCCTTGTTCAAGGTCATCTCTCGCAATATTAATTTCATAGACCTGTCGAGCATTACTGGACCAGAATATGTGCCTTGTTCAAGATCATCTCTCGCAATGTTTATTTCATAGACCTGTCGACCATTACTAGACCAGAATATGTGTCTTGTTCAAGGTCATCTCTCGCAATGTTTATTTTATAGACCTGTCGAGCATTACTGGGCAAGAATATGTGCCTTGTTCAAGGTCATCTCTCGCAATATTAATTTCATAGTCCTGTCGACCATTACTGGACCAGAATATGTGTCTTGTTCAAAGTCATCTCTCGCAATGTTAATTCCATATACCTGTCTACTATTTACTGGACCAGAATATGTCTCTTGTTCAAAGTCATCTCTCGCAATGTTAATTCCATAGACCTTTCTACTATTTACTGGACCAGAATATGTCTCTTGTTCAAAGTCATCTCTCTGAATGTTAATTCCATAGACCTGTCTACTATTTACTGGACCAGAATATGTCTCTTGTTCAAAGTCATCTCTCTGAATGTTAATTCCATAGACCTGTCTACTATTTACTGGACCAGAATATGTGTTTTGTTCAAAGTCATCTCTCGCAATGTTAATTCCATTAACCTGTCTACTATTTACTGGACCAGAATATGTGTCTTGTTCAAAGTCATCTCTCGCAATGTTAATTCCATAAACCTGTCTACTATTTACTGGACCAGAATATGTGTCATGTTCAAAGTCATCTCTCGCAATGTTAATTCCATTAACCTGTCTACTATTTACTGGATCAGAATATGAGTCTTGTTCAAGGTCATCTCTCGCAATGTTAATTTCATAAACCTGTCTAATATTACTGGATCGGAATATGTGCCTTGTCCAAGGTCATCTCTCGCAATGTTAATTTCATAAACCTGTCTACTATTACTGGATCGGAATATGTGCCTTGTCCAAGGTCATCTCCCGCAATGTTAATTTCATAAACCTGTCTACTATTACTGGATCGGAATATGTGCCTTGTCCAAGGTCATCTCTCGCAATGTTAATTTCATAAACCTGTCTTCAGAGATACTACTGTTCCGTCACGGGAGATATAGTGAGTTTGTCCAAGGGGAAGGCACGTTTCCTGTTCTAGTACTGTTTTAAACCAGGGTTCATTGATACATGTGATAAATGAGCGGTATTCCAGGAAAACCAACCACAATGTAATTATTAGACGTGTTTTTAATTTGCTTATGATCGAAATGACACTATCCACAGCAGTTTCTTGAAATCTTCTATGACTAATAAGCGAACATTTCACAGCCAGATAGGACTGCCGGATGCGCTGGTAAATCTGGTTCTACACTTGTGTCACAAATATATGGCTTAGCGTGAAACGGTTGTAACTGTATGTTATTTAAGAATCAGTTACACTTTTTTCGTGCTGAGCCATCGAAATGCATTACGGTTGGTTTTAAAAGAGTTCCGCTCTAATGTACTGTCACCGTGATATAACTGAACTATTGTTGAAAATGGCAAAGAAACCCAGACAAAATAAACACATCAATATACGTCTAACAGACGACATTTCTTTTGAATTGTATCGTAATCAATCAGGAAGCAGGAGATATCGTTGTTTGATTTGGATATCTGCGACCATTCAACTTTATCGTTCTGCCAAAGCAATGCAGTAACCCTTTTCAACATACAACAAATC
The DNA here is from genome assembly GCA_031761405.1 of Serripes groenlandicus. Lineage (NCBI taxonomy): Eukaryota > Metazoa > Mollusca > Bivalvia > Cardiida > Cardiidae > Serripes > Serripes groenlandicus. The sequence continues at coordinate 100,821,578 of JASEVX010000002.1, forward strand.
GGTTGCAGACGACATTGAATACATCTGGGCAAAAATCAAGAAAATCCCGAACAAAAAGTAAAAATTGTTGAATAGAGTTGAAAACAAAAGTAGAACTTGATAATTATGAACATTACCTCCTTTTGCAACAGTTATTTTAAAAGTCATCTGCAGCATGTGTATACTTGTATTTATAAAACAAACAGGGAGGGACCGGATCAGACTGATCTGGATCTTTATTGTTCGCATATTACCAAGAAGACGTCTTTTCTACGACGTAGTTCAAATATAAAACACATCTCGACGGGTCTTAAAAGCACTGATAGGGTAAATGTTATATCGATTTGGAACAGTGTATGTGATTGACAAAAATTTGCTAAAATATATTTTTGTTTTATTCGGAAGGATTTGCTTTTATGGATTTCATTAAAGCAATTTTAGGCATTGGACTATTTAGTCATCTACTTGGTAAGTAGATAGGGTTTTTTCCCCTTAAATTGTACGTCTTCATCATGAATTGTTAACGTTATTATATCTTTGTTAAATAATGTTATAATGTGTAGAATTAAAACCCTTTCTAATATGCAGTGGCATTTTAAACACTTCTGCAGAAGACGACTTTATAAAATTTATAGTTTATATATAAAGCAATGAGCAATTTTTTCCCTTGCCACACTGTTTTAAAGTATGTCAATAATTATATATTGCAGCACACGACTTTGGAAAACATTGTGATAAACGGGGCTATACTGTTTGCCAGACTATTTTTAACTATATTCAATAATTACATTTTTATTTAGATGTTTTCCATATGTTTGACCAAATGTTTTTAAAGTAAGTCGCATGCTGCAGATTTGTCGTATGTAGGCAAAGCGTTAATACATAATGAAGATCAGACCATGATTGCGAGCGTCTGAAAGAGAAGACATAATGAGTGTACATTTACTGGTCAGCTGCATGTAAACTCTCCCACATACAACATATCTGAAGCAGACGACTTTTAAAACAGCATCGCCGAAGCAAGAACGTATATCTAAGTTCCTGGTTGTAAGAGACAATTGGCATAGAGGTAGAGCGCTTGGCTCGAGATGCAAGGGTCATGAGTTCGATTCCCGTGAGATCGGGATCAAAGTTTGGAAGTTCCACACTTATTTATTAGTGGTTGAGAGAGTATTCATTAAGCAGACATCGAGAGTAATTGTTATAAGTTGCAATAACATTTTTCACAATCGAGGAAAATGAATACTTTTAATTTAACATTTTCCCGCAAACAACAAATTTGCAGCGGACAACTCTGTTTACTCCGGGCTATAATGGGAAAACTCTCTACAAATTAAAGGATGTTTATTGAATAGAGTTGAAACCATTGTGGAAAAATGAGAAATTGCTGATTTTGAGTTATTCTTTTGCCACATTGTTTTCAAAAGACTTAACGTGCTAGCAGCATAATTGTTTTGATCAAATACCGTAGAGAAAGGAGACTCATTATAATACAGGTACATTGCCAACATTCTAAACACATGATAGAAGGCTATGTTTAGATGTTTTAATATACTGTTTGCTCTGACTTTCATTTATTCACTAGTTCTGTACGATTACCACCATTCCTGTTAAGAGTCTTCTTAACGAAAAGTTGTTCCAATTCAATGTTCCAATATACACTTTTAGAGAAAACAGAATAGGAACCTATGCTTACAATTAATTTTGAAAATTCATGATTTATTCCGAAAAAGTAGAATTATTCAAACAACGCTTTTTAGCATATGATGTGCATAGGAGAACCGTAACCACTTAAATGCTGAATCTTTTAAATGCACTTGTCTATGATTACATTTAGAAAAGTCTATACCAAATTCTAGGAAAGTCAAGGTAAAGATAATCAGTTGAAAAGCCAGCAGTAAAGAGCTCCGGTCACACGGGGGTTGATAACCCGGTTCGACTGGCTCTTTCCTGGTGTCACTAACTAAACGACATGTATTCCAGCACTCAACGATAACGGCAGTGTTTGTTCTTATGTTCCTTTCTTACTAGATATAGGTCAATGCACAGTTTCGTGTCATTTCGATGAAGGGTTGTGTGGGTGGAACAGTGTCGGAACTTCGATGTTTAGATGGCAAACCCATTCCGCTCAGACAATGGATAGAACTTCCGGCCCTTTGAATGACGTCACTTGTAAAAGTAAGTCCTAACACAAAATCAGCTAAAAGTGTAACATAACCAACCAGTAAACAGATTATGTTTATTGAAAGTATTGTGCATTATTTAAAGATAAACAGAAAAGAAATATGTTTCTAAACCGTAATATGTTGTTTATTTAAATTTAATTAGCTATTTGCTTCAATTGTTTGTTGGCATTGTTCAAACTGTTAGTAAACGTGTTATATGAGCGTTATTCTGTTAAAATCGGCCGTTATGAACTTGCTCTACATTGTTCGTCAGTCAGACAAGGAATATTTCAAGAAACCTAAGTAAAGCAGTATCCATTTGGATCCCTAGGATGGATACGCATGCAAATATGTTTCCATACGTGAACTGTTTACGTTAAGGTTGGTTTTCGAACAGCATCACTCATATATCGATCGGATGTATTAAATCTACCCAAAAATATTAATATTTCTTAGACAGGACTGGACAGTATGCGTACATCCCAGGGTCATTTAGTAGGAAAGACGAGAAGGCGGTTCTTGAAAGCGAGACGGTAATTCTACACGACAAAACCAACATCTCCTTCTGGTATTCCATGAAGGGCGTAGGTATAGGCTCACTGGAGGTCGTCCAGAAGTTCGACAATGGTACGAAGCTAGGAGTCTGGTCAAGAAAAGGGGAGCAAAATAAGGACTGGAGAAAGGGGTCCACGAAACTTAACCCAGGAACATTTACGTTATGGTTTGAATGTTTGGTGAATCTACCATATGGGAGTGATATTGCAATTGATGATGTGGTACTCGAATCGGAAAATATAGGTAATAATAAGGAAAACAACTCTTAACAACCAAAGGCTTTAGCAGTGTACTGTTTGCAGCGTCCGCTTCGAGAGTGGGACACCAATGTTCGAGGCTCGACGGGGTCTTAACAAAAAAAAAAAGTTATAGTAATGGCTTTCCTCCCGTTTGAGACAGCATTACGACTGCTGAACGAAGGTTTCAAGATAAACTTACCAGCAGTACTTGTAATTCACCCATAATAATTCGTGATATGACTGAAAGACGTAAAGAAAGCAGCGCAATTCAAATCAAATGTTAACATGTTTTGGTAATACTATACCTGTTTGTATTATACACTACGCCATTAAATAGCCGTCATATTACATTTGTGATCACCACGGTTTAAGATCAGATTGGTGAAAAATTAAACACAATTGATTTGGCGTCCGCTTTGACATCGTGTATATTTATATACTGGGGTTACACTTTCAGTTTTTTGTCAGAAAATGTAGTTATATACATATGAGCCAAATGACGAAAAAGTAAACATTATGTATCGATCCGGAGCATGCCGCGCAGGCTAACCGTACAAACAAGTTTCGCCTCCTGTGGATTTTCCGTTTCAGGAACCATTACTCTATACCACTATCCCACTGAGACGGGAATGTGTCGGCCCGGAATAGCCTGCGCAGGCTGATCCGGGTCGATACATATGCGCAGAGTTCATAATGTTTGTTTTCTTGTGAAACGGCTAATATATATTTATGTGCGCACGTTGAAGACTCTGGTGAGATGTTGTAGATCTTCACTGTTCGCAGATGTTAGGCCCTAAATCGCTAGTCGTTGCACTATTGGCATGTTAACTCTTGTGGCAATTGTGATAGCAATCAATCACAGAATAAGAAGAAGGAGATGAATGTGCACATTTACGATAGGAACTCAATTGATGAAGAATGACGTTTAATACCAAATAATTAAGATCGAGATTATCGAGAATGTAACAAAACAGTATATACGTAAAACTGCACCTAATGCATCTGCGATCAGGCTGATCTAATAGTCCTTAAAAAACATTTGTTTTCGTAGAAATGAGTGTATACCTTCCCCAGAATGTAGTGAAAATATGACAATGATTTTAACTTCATTGTAAATATGTATAGGAAATATACACAAGCCCGATGTGTTCATGATGACGGTAATTCGCAGGGTGAATTATTTCTTGCATAATACATACCACCCCACTTTTTATCGATTTATTTTTAAACCTTAAGGGGAAACTCTTTTCACTGATTCAGGGTGTCCTACCTATGCGACAACTAAAGGTTGAAACTTCGTTGATTAACGTGCAACCAAAGAAGGAATTTAATTGGTGCAATGTGACCTTTATAAGTATACATTGTTACCGTCTAAAACTACAGAATTACAGTACTTCTAAGATCAACTGTAAACTATGTCCACCGCGGTCAACAACCTTAGAAGCGTAACAGTCAATTATGTCCTACAAATTATTCTTAGCAACGTGTGTTTCCTTATCTTAAACATTTATTATGATCCTTGTTCATCAAATTGTTATTCTTATATTTTCCCAACAGGTACGAGCTGTCAGCCGTCATTTAACAATAGTGCCGTTCTATTTACCAATCCGTTGTCAGAGTCATTAGTTGTTTAATTCATTATTCGTATTTTTAGATTGCTTAATTACTTAAACATTTGCCATGAAGCTGGTGAAGATATGTCTTTTTCAAAATTACAAGAAAGCATTTGCAACTCTAGCATACTTTGATACTAAAATCACTGTACATTCTCTTGTAATAGTTTTCAACACCTCCCACTGTTTACAAGGCACAGTTAACAGCACAAGCACCACACTGCCGACGACAAGAATAGAACAAACGTACCGAACAGAATTCACCACGCCTGCCGTTGACTTGACATCGTGCCTAACAGATAATCCAGCTGGTGAACATTCATCCGTACCAAACCTACCCGGATCGTGTGACTTCGAAAAGGACCTGTGTGGTCTGACGGTGTATACGAATGAGATCGATACAGACGTTACGTGGGTGATCTCCGATCATGCAGAGAAAACGTATGATACTGCGTCGATACAGTGGGATCATACATTACAAAATGGTGTGTTTATAATTGTATACCCCTCTCCCACTTGGACGAAACTACAGCAGATAACCTTATAAGCATCTAGGAAACGTTTAAAAAAATGGTCTACTCAAAATGTATCAAAATGCTGTAAGTGAGGGAATGATATTAACCCTTTCCGTGATGTAAAATACGCGGACATCACACATATATTGCGGGTGAGATGTAACATTAACGTTTTGATTTCAACATTCGTTCTTCTTCTCGTCTCTTCGTTTGCTTAGAGTTGCTTTCTTATCTTATTGTTCTTTTCACGTATAGATACATTGCTTAGAGTTGTTTTCTTCTCTAATGGTCCTTTTCAAGTATAGATAATTGCTTAGGATTATTTTTCATCTCTTAATGTCCCTTTCAGCGTCACACAAGGGTCATTACTTAAACTTCCGAAACAAAATAGGATGGTTAAAAATCGACAAGAATCCTCGTGGTAGAAACGCCAGTGTTGAAACACCAGTTATGGTTGGCGATGCAGTCTGCTTGAGTTTCTGGTATATTATGCCAACTAAGGATGCCAATCTTCTAGTATATATAACAGATGTGGATGGGAATACCAAGGAACTTTGGACATCGGAAAACATTACGAAACATTGGAGCAATGTAGTTATTTCTATAAAACATAATCAACCTTTCAAGGTAAGAACACAATATTTGGCACCTATTCATTTAAAGTTAATAAATGCTAGTTTACTGACAAAAATAAACATAAATAAGTTATTTTAAACTCATATCTCATTAAGTCTTGACTTTGGTTAAAAGAATTAATGATAACAAATTGATAAAAATGCAAATACATGTACACATATGTCACTAATCATTAAATAACATGTGATTTATTAGACGTGTCCCAACTGAAACAGATAATTATTGCATCAGCATTTTATTGGCAAAATATGCCTTATAACAAAAGTTCATATGGAACATATTTTGCATCATTTCTTTTGAGATATACACATATATAATTAAGACGATCGTCGTTTAACGTTAGGTTTCTAATTCAGGTCGGGTTCCAGTCCAGAAATGAAAACTATAATGCCAAGGTCGCCTTAGACGACATAACACTTACAGCACAGGTAGATGTACCAGCGTCAATGTTCACGACTAAACCAACTCCTGGTAATATAGTAACAACTGTTGCCTCTACAGTTATCCGCACAGGTAATAGTGTTATTGATCCCTTTCCCACATACAAACAATCTGCAGCAGACAACTTTGAAAACATCAGCGTAAAAATATGAAAAATCTCTTTAACCCTTTCAGCGCCGAATTGTTTAAAGTAGACTCTTCCATGTTCAAACTCGGACGACTCTATTTTCATGTTATAGGATTTTTGGAATAGTTTTATAACTCACAGCCAAACAATGCCGATTTCAGGTGAGACAACTCGTTACGAGCTGACTGACCTGAATCTGCATTGTTTGCAAAAAGCTCAATATTGCCTTTGGCGCTGAAAGAGTTAAATGAAGTGTAATTATTGAATAAACTTGAACAAATTGTTATACATGGAGGAAATATGCCTTTGCCACAATGTTTTCAAAAGCCGTCTGCTGCATATCTGTGGGAAAGGGTTGAGGATGCCATGTATCCTGTTATATACGATTGTCGACACAATCACTGTTAATCAAGATTCGTCTGCATATGCGGGCAGTCTTGAATATAAAACGCATTGCCTTAAAATAGAAATCCGCAAGGAATGCTCTGAATTTCCATTGATGATAACATTAAGTTACGTAATGTTCTGCTAGAAAATGGTAACATTTTGTTTTTATATAATATCAGACATCCTTTATCAATATTATACACTTAAACCGTCCTTCAAACCCGTTTTGATGAATATGCAGCAGACGGCTTTTAAAACACTGTAGCAAAAAATAATGGCTTAATTTGAGAAGTGTTTCATGTTTCCACAATGTAATCAACCCTATCCAATCAGTATACTTTAGTTTTTCGAGAGATACTATTCGAACAACATACTCGAGTATAATTATAACCTCCTCGTTATCATTTCACGCATTTTCGGTTTTCATAAAACATGCAACAATACCCAGACATGCCCACAAGTTATATGTAGAGACCCATATCAAGTCTCGACATGCCTTGGCAAATAATCCAAAGAACACAATATTTACAAATTTACAATAATATTATATTATATGAACTGTATCTACATTTTCCCCCATCGTTCTTTTTAATTGCAGCTGAAACAACACCATTGTTTAAAGCCGCTACAATTTCGACTGAAGAAACGTCGACCAAATCAGACTGCTATAACACTGTGGACAATTGTGATGTATATGCAGACGATATGTGTGTGGCATACGAGCCCTGGGCACGTGCACACTGTAACTGGTACTGTGGGTTCTGCACTGGTGAATACATTTAAGTTGATCTCCGTTTATATAAACATGAATATAATTTATTTATTTATTGGAGTTTTACAACATTATTTCAGTTATATCACGGCGACAGTTCCCTTATTCATGATCCCTGGGTAAACAAACCAGTACTAGGCTAGAAAATGTGCCTTGCCTAAGGACACTCCACCATGACCGTCGTGTCGCAACTGGGGATCGAACTTGGGACGCACGGTTTTTAATTCCCCGACGCTAACCACTCGACCACGGCGGATTCCTAACATGGTTATAAGCATTTCCGTGGATAGATTTCAGTTGGAAGTAATTTGTACGCTGATAGCAAACAGATAAAAGCATTTACAGCTAAAACTGTTTATTAATTATTACAGATAACAGGGGCGTAGATCCCTTTAGACACTGTAGGCACGTGCCTACACATTTTTTCTCAAAATGCCCCAAAATGCAGCTGCGGCGATAGACATCTGCGTAATGTATCGACCAGATCAGCCTGCGCTGTCCGCGCAGACTGATCCGGCCGACACATTCCGTCTTAGGGGGATAGATGTATGGAGCAGTTATTCCTGAAACAGAAAATCCACAGGGGGCGAAAAGTGTCTATCCGGGTAGGCCTGTGTGGCATGCTTAGGCTGATCCGGGTCAATACTTTACGCAGAGTCCACAATGTTGATTTTCTCACGAGACGGCCTACACATTGATTATTGCAAAGCTACGCCCCTGGATAAGATATAAAGAAGATGGCTCAATTAACATTCGGCATTATTGATTCGGCAAATAGCGATAGCTAGCTTTAACAAAAGATCTTTATCAGTACCGGTATATTTCGAAGTGAAGCTAACATTCATAAATCCAATGCCATATCTTTGTTTTCTATCAATTCTCTCGCATTTCAGTTGGTAATTGAAATACAATCAGAAAATATGACAGATTGTGATATAAGCTATATGTTCTTCGAATTATACATAAATTGTTGATTTTTTTTTTAAATACGCGACTTACTATTCAAAATTACAGCTCAAGTATAATATTATTTGAATGAAATTTGACGGTATGAGCCTATCTTTGCAGAAACGTACAATATGGTAATTGTGAAAAGTGTGGACTTCGATCAGCCTGTACATCGGCTCTGAATGTGCACACTTTGACAGAAGCTTCTAACAAGCTTATCTATTAAAGAAACAAATGAACATTGTAGATATTGATTAGACTGTACGGAAACACAGGCTGATTTGGATCTACACTGTTCATAAAATCCAACGTATACCCTTTCCATTAGACGAGCTCATGTCGACTTTAATCGGGCACAATCGACTGTTTACGAAGACCAAATTTAAGTTAAATTGGAAAAACCTGTTTTTATCACCTTTGTGTTCGATTAAGCAGAGACATATCAATACAACTTTAAATGGCCTAGCTTACTTAGTTAATCCTAGCAATAAGAAGACCTATTATGTTTTGCCACAAATAAGTAAACAATGTAAACAATGTGCATCTTCTTTTCAATCATCTGCTTCAAACTATGGACTAAATCCATGAGAGCTCAAGCAATAACGATGAAGGTTATAAATCCAGGGTTTCTGAATTAAAACTCTGACTAGGCCATTTAAATCCATATCTGGATTAAGAGATAAATACATGCCTCAAGCTGTATTAATACTTTTGGCCCATTTAGGTATGAGATACCGCCTCGATGGTGTAGTGGTAGAGCGTCCGCCTCGGGTGCGGGAGGTAGCGGGTTCGATCTCCCACCGGGTCATACCAAATACTTCAAAAGTGATAGTAGGCTGCCCTCCTTGGTGATTATCGTTGCGGAGTTAGCACTACGACAGAGTGTCTTTGAAAGCAGCGTAAAATGCCAAACAATAAACAATAGGTATGAGAGCTAGCAAACATACAGCAAAACATTGAACAGAAATTAAAAGCATCGATGAACTCAATTAACCAGACCGTGACAATTCCTGCAATCGGCATTGATCATTATTCCTGAATGTTGACAAGCTAAATGCATATTTTGTTGTGTAGTCTTTCCTACGAATTAATAAATGAAACGGCAGCGAACAATGAAGAACCAGAATAGACTGCACGAACATGCAGGGTGATCTTGGTCTATTTTGTTCGCAGAAGTTGCTATAAAATGTATATTGTATGATAAGATAATGTTGTTTAACTCTTTCAGCGCCAAAGGCAATATTGAGCTTTTTGCAAACAATGCAGAATCAGGTGAGTCAGCTCGTAACGAGCTGACTCACCTGAAATCTGCATTGTTTGGCTGTGAGTTATAAAACTATTCCAAAAATCCTATAACATGAAAATAGTGTCGTCCGAGTTTGAACATGGAAGAGTCGACTTTAAACAATTCGGCGCTGAAAGGGTTAAAGTCAAGTATAGCACGATAAAGTGTTATATTCAGCTTGAACTATTGTTCTCATCGTTTGTGTTTTAGGTCCAACCACAACACCAACTCCGTGTAAAAATAACGTTACTAATTGTAAGGAGTATGGAACTTACATCTGTACTGATGCAGGTCTACGCCGATGGACAATGGACCACTGCCGAGAGCACTGCGGGTTATGTCAAAGTGGTAAATATGTGTATTGCATTGTTTTATTGTGGGCTCCTGGATGAGTCCAACAATGTATGTCAAACTTGGAACACGGTAACCCGTGTTTTTTACTTATTCATTATTTACAATATTTCTTGTACTTGAAACTTAAATTTATATGGATGGAGATATAACATTTTGTGAACACCCTCCCAAAAAAAAAAAAAAAATTTTGTGTGACCGGGATCGAATTCCACCAACCATTCTATGCTCTAAGCTCTCAGTAAAACTTAAAATCTTAAAAAGCTCTAAGCTCTAAATTATACTAAACATCTTTAAAAGAATGAGGTGGCTGATCTGATTCTACACTTTTCGCATTAATGAACGAGTGATATTATCTTTTGTTACAGATGGGAACACAATACCTAAAACAGCCACTACAGGTGGGAGCACAATGCCTACAATAGGCACTACAGGCAGGAATACACTTCCTACAATAGCAGCTACCGTCAGGAAATCAACTAAACAACCAAGTATGCCAATTGTGTCACTAGTGTAATCGCTAGTACTATAAGTATGTGTGTCATTATTGTGAATGAAATGTCTGTTCAGATCTGTTTATAAATCAAAGCACTGCAGTGCTGACGGCCTGGGGGCTGCTGGAAGGTTGGAGAAGTAGGGGAAATGTGAAAGGAAATTACAATTGCATCTTATGTTTATGTTTTTATTGTCAAGAAGTTGAAAGAGCATGTCAACAATAGTAAATTTTATTTAACTGCCAATTTAAAAACAGAAGGACCTTGTTGGCACTATATCGCTCACCAGAGTGCAAGAGCTCACAAGTATACACATTTAAGACATGAAGAATCAAAGGGAAATTTGACAGCAGGTTTAGGCAGAATATTTTGAAGTTTCTGCATTTTTATATTAAGAAATATGTCAATGTTAAATCACATTCCATCAACTTGAAATAGTTCTCTAAACCATGTACTGGACTGGGAGAAAGTGTTTGAAATATGCAAAACTCATCAAGACAATTATTCTGACAAAGATTCAAAATGCAACATCCAGTGTGTTATCAAGATTTTCCTTCATTTGGCCTAGTGACCTATTTTTGTTTACCCGATATGACCCTTATTCGAACATGGACTAGATATCATTAAGATAAACATTCAATATGTATGATGCCCGACCGGGTCGGGGTGTCGTGGGGTGGGAGGAGTCGGGCACGGGCCCTATGGGCCCACGCTAAATCCGCCACTACATTTGCCACGCTTTTTCTTTGTTTACCATTTTTTCGACGCACGGGCCCTACGGCCCCCGCTGAATCCGCCACTGTATATTTCACGTGACTTCCTCGTTATCATTTCACGCATTTTCGGTTTTCATAAAACATGCAACAATACCCAGACATGCCCACAAGTTATATGAAGAGACCCATATCAAGTCTCGACATGCCTTGGCAAATAATCCAAAGAACACAATATTTACAAATTTACAATATATGAACTGTATCTACATTTTCCCCCATCGTTCTTTTTAATTGCAGCTGAAACAACACCATTGTTTAAAGCCGCTACAATTTCGACTGAAGAAACGTCGACCAAATCAGACTGCTATAACACTGTGGACAATTGTGATGTATATGCAGACGATATGTGTGTGGCATACGAGCCCTGGGCACGTGCACACTGTAACTGGTACTGTGGGTTCTGCACTGGTGAATACATTTAAGTTGATCTCCGTTTATATAAACATGGATATAATTTATTTATTTCTTGGAGTTTTACAACATTATTTCAGTTATATCACGGCGACAGTTCCCTTATTCATGATCCCTGGGTAAACAAACCAGTACTAGGCTAGAAAATGTGCCTTGCCTAAGGACACTCCACCATGACCGTCGTGTCGCGACTGGGGATCGAACTTGGGACGCACGGTTTTTAATTCCCCGACGCTAACCACTCGACCACGGCGGATTCCTAACATGGTTATAAGCATTTCCGTGGATATATTTCAGTTGGAAGTAATTTGTACGCTGATAGCAAACAGATAAAAGCATTTACAGCTAAAACTGTTTATTAATTATTACAGATAACAGGGGCGTAGATCCCTTTAGACACCGTAGGCACGTGCCTACACATTTTTTCTCAAAATGCCCCAAAATGCAGCTGCGGCGATAGACATCTGCGTAATGTATCGACCAGATCAGCCTGCGCTGTCCGCGCAGACTAATCCGGCCGACACATTCCGTCTTAGGGGGATAGATGTATGGAGCAGTTATTCCTGAAACAGAAAATCCACAGGAGGCGAAAAGTGTCTATCCGGGTAGGCCTGTGTGGCATGCTTAGGCTGATCCGGGTCAATACTTTACGCAGAGTCCACAATGTTGATTTTCTCACGAGACGGCCTACACATTGATTATTGCAAAACTACGCCCCTGGATAAGATATAAAGAAGATGGCTCAATTAACATTTAGCATTATTGATTCGGCAAATAGCGATAGCTAGCTTTAACAAAAGATCTTTATCAGTACCGGTATATTTCGAAGTGAAGCTAACATTCATAAATCCAATGCCATATCTTTGTTTTCTATCAATTCTCTCGCATTTCAGTTGGTAATTGAAATACAATCAGAAAATATGACAGATTGTGAGATAAGCTATATGTTCTTCGAATTATACATAAATTGTTGATTTTTTTTTTAAATACGCGACTTACTATTCAAAATTACAGCTCAAGTATAATATTATTTGAATGAAATTTGACGGTATGAGCCTGTCTTTGCAGAAACGTACAATATGGTAATTGTGAAAAGTGTGGACTTCGATCAGCCTGTACATCGGCTCTGAATGTGCACACTTTGACAGAAGCTTCTAACGAGCTTATCTATTAAAGAAACAGGAATCCGCTGTGGTCGAGTGGTTAGCGTCGGGGATTTCGAAACCGGGTGTCCCGGGTTCGATCCCCAGTCGCGGCATTACGGTCATGGTGGAGTGCCCTTGGGCAAGGCACATTTTCTAGCCTAGTACTGGTTTGTTTACCCAGGGATCATGAATAATTAAATTTAATTGCGCGCTAAATGACCTTAGCTGTCGATGCGCCATAAAACAATATACATTCATTCATTCTATTAAAGAAACAAATGAACATTGTAGATATTGATTAGACTGTACGGATTTGGATCTACACTGTTCATAAAAGCCAACGTATACCCTTTCCATTAGACGAGCTCATGTCGACTTTAATCGGGCACAATCGACTGTTTACGAAGACCAAATTTAAGTTAAATTGGAAAAACCTGTTTTTATCACCTTTGTGTTCGATTAAGCAGAGACATATCAATACAACTTTAAATGGCCTAGCTTACTTAGTTAATCCTAGCAATAAGAAGACCTATTATGTTTTGCCACAAATAAGTAAACAATGTAAACAATGTGCATCTTCTTTTCAATCATCTGCTTCAAACTATGGACTAAATCCATGAGAGCTCAAGCAATAACGATGAAGGTTATAAATCCAGGGTTTCTGAATTAAAACTCTGACTAGGCCATTTAAATCCATATCTGGATTAAGAGATAAATACATGCCTCAAGCTGTATTAATACTTTTGGCCCATTTAGGTATGAGATACCGCCTCGATGGTGTAGTGGTAGAGCGTCCGCCTCGGGTGCGGGAGGTAGCGGGTTCGATCTCCCACCGGGTCATACCAAATACTTCAAAAGTGATAGTAGGCTGCCCTCCTTGGTGATTATCGTTGCGGAGTTAGCACTACGACAGAGTGTCTTTGAAAGCAGCGTAAAATGCCAAACAATAAACAATAGGTATGAGAGCTAGCAAACATACAGCAAAACATTGAACAGAAATTAAAAGCATCGATGAACTCAATTAACCAGACCGTGACAATTCCTGCAATCGGCATTGATCATTATTCCTGAATGTTGACAAGCTAAATGCATAGTTTGTTGTGTAGTCTTTGCTACGAATTAATAAATGAACAGCGAACAATGAAGAACCAGAATAGACTGCACGAACATGCAGGGTGATCTTGGTCTATTTTGTTCGCAGAAGTTGCTATAAAATGTATATTGTATGATAAGATAATGTTGTTTAACTCTTTCAGCGCCAAAGGCAATATTGAGCTTTTTGCAAACAATGCAGATTCAGGTGAGTCAGCTCGTAACGAGCTGACTCACCTGAAATCTGCATTGTTTGGCTGTGAGTTATAAAACTATTCCAAAAATCCTATAACATGAAAATAGAGTCGTCCGAGTTTGAACATGGAAGAGTCGACTTTAAACATTCGGCGCTGAAAAGGTTAAAGTCAAGTATAGCACGATAAAGTGTTATATTCAGCTTGAACTATTGTTCTCATCGTTTGTGTTTTAGGTCCAACCACAACACCAACTCCGTGTAAAAATAACGTTACTAATTGTAAGGAGTATGGAACTTACATCTGTACTGATGCAGGTCTACGCCGATGGACAATGGACCACTGCCGAGAGCACTGCGGGTTATGTCAAAGTGGTAAATATGTGTATTGCATTGTTTTATTGTGGGCTCCTGGATGAGTCCAACAATGTATGTCAAACTTGGAACACGGTAACCCGTCTTTTTTACTTATTCATTATTTACAATATTTCTTGTACTTGAAACTTAAATTTATATGGATGGAGATATAACATTTTGTGAACACCCTCCCAAAAATAAATAACTTTTTTGTGTGACCGGGATCGAATTCCACCAACCATTCTATGCTCTAAGCTCTCAGTAAAACTTAAAATCTTAAAAAGCTCTAAGATCTAAATTATACTAAACATCTTTAAAAGAATGAGGTGGCTGATCTGATTCTACACTTTTCGCTAATGCATTAATGAACGAGTGATATTATCTTTTGTTACAGATGGGAACACAATACCTAAAACAGCCACTACAGGTGGGAGCACAATGCCTACAATAGGCACTACAGGCAGGAATACACTTCCTACAATAGCAACTACCGTCAAGAAATCAACTGAACAACCAAGTACGCCAATTGTGTCACTAGTGTAATCGCTAGTACTATAAGTATGTGTGTCATTATTGTGAATGAAATGTCTGTTCAGATCTGTTTATAAATCAAAGCACTGCAGTGCTGACGGCCTGTGGGCTGCTGGAAGGTTAGAGCAGTAGGGGTAATGTGAAAGGAAATTACAATTGCATCTTATGTTTATGTTTTTATTGTCAAGAAGTTGAAAGAGCATGTCAACAATAGTAAATTTTATTTAACTGCCAATTTAAAAACAGAAGGACCTTGTTGGCACTATATCGCTCACCAGAGTGCAAGAGCTCACAAGTATACACATTTAAGACATGAAGAATCAAAGGGAAATTTGACAGCAGGTTTAGGCAGAATATTTTGAAGTTTCTGCATTTTTATATTAAGAAATATGTCAATGTTAAATCACATTCCATCAACTTGAAATAGTTCTCTAAACCATGTACTGGACTGGGAGAAAGTGTTTGAAATATGCAAAACTCATCAAGACAATTATTCTGACAAAGATTCAAAATGCAACATCCAGTGTGTTTTCAAGATTTTCCTTCATTTGGCCTAGTGACCTATTTTTGTTTACCCGATATGACCCTTATTCGAACATGGACTAGATATCATTAAGATAAACATTCAATATGTATGATGCCCGACCGGGTCGGGGTGTCGTGGGGTGGGGGGAGTCGGGCACGGGCCCTATGGGCCCACGCTAAATCCGCCACTACATTTGCCACGCTTTTTCTTTGTTTACCATTTTTTCGACGCACGGGCCCTACGGCCCCCGCTGAATCCGCCACTGTATATTTCACGTGACTTCTTTCGTGGGTTGGGGGAGTCGGGCATGGGCCCTATGGGGCCCCCGCTTTATCCGCCACTTCATTTGCCACGCTTTTTCTGTGTTTACCATTACTTTTTCGACGCACGGGCCCTACGGCCCTACGGCCCCCGGTTAATCCGCCACTGTATATTGCATGCGACTTCTTTCTTTGTTTCTGTTCCTCTTCGCGAATGTTAATAATGTTAACAAGCGTCAATATGTTTTGACCTGTCGGCGCAGTAATTTCTAAAGCATTTCTTAAAATTATATTGGAGTACTCACGCCTTAAGTGTTTCACTGATGTTCCACCAACATTAAAATGATATTTATGGGGGAGATCCTAACCTTTTAAATGCAGTTTTGTTGAATCCATGATGAACTATTTTTCTCGCGCAGTTCTCAGTGCGTTGTTTGGTGCTAACAGCAATTGGCAGGCTGCCAACTCCGAAAAAAATGGTATTACTACTATGACCAGGAGCTAAAGCCCCAGGCCAAAAATAGATTTTTCTCCTAAAATAGTTTAACTATTGTCTTGACACTTTAGCACTAAGTCATCGTCACGTCAGCTCTATTCAAATGGGAATTCTGTAAAACAAGAGCCTAAGTATGGCCTTGTTGCACATATTTCAGTGTTAGCCTTTATGGTTTTTCTATGAACTTTGTAAGCAATTTTGCTGAAATAAAGAATATACTCTGACCGTTGATTTATTAAATTGTAGTTACAAAATCATTTTTATTGGTGCCATGTGACTTTCATCCTACACTTTAAGGTCAAACTTATTCTATTTTAGATGTAATATGTAGGAACAAAGTCACCAATTGTGAAGACTATGGACCAGATATGTGCAAGCTCTCCGTCTATAGATCTTGGGCGAAGGACCATTGTGACTTGTTTTGTGGGTTTTGTTCAGCGTATAACAGGATACCTGGTATACAGTTAGCAAACAATGTAAAGTAAGTCGATACCATTGTTTTTAGCTCTGTCACTCGAAAAAAGACCGTTTCAGTATGTGCAGTAAATGTCAATATTTCGATCATGTCTTTTACGTATATATGGTTTTTTTTAAAATAGCTTTTGTTCAGGATGCTTGCACAACTACAACGTGGTATGGGAAGATGCCGATCAGAATGCACGCATATGTTGGCTGTTCTGGATATTCTCTGGTTACAATGTCGATTTAATGAATGGCATCTTATTATTCTTTGAATTTGTTTATCCTCGCCGTGCAGAGTTGAGTTAATTAATTGGCGAGCAGCTATTGTCTTTGACTTATCCATTTGTTCAAAAATAGGTACCAGGGGCCAAGGGTTATATTTTTTATATTTATTTAATAATTAATTGAATGACTATGTGTTTTACTTTCAATTATATTTTAGCTAGTTTATACCCGTGAATTGCATAATAATTAAAACGCGCTTATAAATAATAAACAAAGACCCAAAGACACTGCACGAGGCAGCATACAATATAACAACCGCCATCATCCGAGAAAACATTGAAAGACATAATAAGAGCGATGATCTACGAAACAGTTAGCTATCAATTTAGATTCAGATCGCCAGTCTGATTTAGATATGCACTTTTCGCTTAATGAGCCAAAGAAGCATTCGAGGCACTTTCAACATTTTCAGTAATTATAGCTTAATTCTTACAGATTGTTAGTGTGTTTGGCTAGATGTCTTCAAAGTCGTCTGCTAAAGAAATGTTACATGTGGAAAATGGTTTATAAGGCTGTAAGGTTGGTTTTTGGTACAGCGCGGCTGTTTTGGCCATTAGCCCGCTTTTTGTATTTGTTAAAACATCTCGAGGGCTTGGCATGAAACGGTTGTAACTAAAAACCTATTTTAAAAACCCTGGTTTAGGGGCAATTTTGACCCCTTTGTAAACAATGCAAATTTAGGTGCCATTGCTCAGAAAGAGCAATGGCACCTAAATTTCCATTGTTTACCTAGACAAATGATTTAACGCTTATGAAGACATTATGGTGAGGTGTTTAACCCTGGTAAAAAAATACCAATTTTAGTTACAACCGTTTCACGCCAAGCCCTCGATCTGTTTTATTATATAATGTGGTATGTTGGGAATATTTGCAAGTTATCCGGATTGAAAAGATACAGTTCTGTATAGGCTATCTCTATCTGATATAATCCTATCTCGAAAACATAAATCGATCATCAATATTGCACACCGAGCATCTTCAAAACAAAAACAAAATCGATTATCGATATGACAAAAAAGGTCTCATAGTACTCTTGCGAATATGTATATATATTTCTAAACTGTCCCGTTTAACCGTTAATCCCGTCAACAAATTTGCAGCAAGCAAACGACTTTGAATATCTAGACACAATTATGAAAATATAAAAAGTTCCCACTTGCATGAGCGATTTCTCCTTTTGCCACAATGTTTTCATCTCTATTTCGAATATATTCATTTTCAAAATGAATAAATTCGAAATAGAGATGAAAACATTGTGGCAAAATGAGTAATCGCTCATGCAAGTGGAAAAGAGTAATACGTTGTTACTGATTAAACGTTATGTATTCCCAGATGTCCTGACATTCTATTACCTATGGAATGTACGATGTTGAGTATGGGAGATGACTGCTGCCCGATACCACAGTGTCCACTCGGCTATGTAATGACCATCAAGTCTCCTCCACAACGACAGGACTAGACCCCCGAGTGTGCAACCGTTAACAGTATAGAATATTAGAAAGTAACAGTTGAGTCACCCCAAACATGAAACTGAACCTTTTATATCTTTTCTACGAACTTCTCTATCAAAATCCAGAAAAGCAAGCGCCCTGTGCAGACTGATTCGTGTACATGTGTTAAGTTTGTCATCATAATAGTATTTCATGTAATCTTGAAGCAGCGGGAGCTTTGTTTTTGTCAAGGGGGCGCCCCATACAACTACATGTATGTAGGGTAATCTTAGTGCGTCATTTCTCACATGCAAACAAATCTGTAGCAGAAGACTTTGATATCATCTAGGCAAAAATGTGAACAATCTCTAGACTTGAATATAGTTAGAAATGTTATGACAAAATGAGAATTGGGTCATTATGATCAATTTCACTTTTATCACATTGTTTTGAAAATGCGTCTGGTTCAAACTAGTCTGCATGTGAGAAGAAGGCTAAACAAAGTGGATCAAAACTAAGACCTAGCTCACTTTCGTGCATTCTTATAAAGAAAAACATTTGTTCTCTTCTCGTCCATGTAAAAACCTCAATATTGCCATTTTAGATCATATTTATATATTCCCACGAAATGTTTTATTCTCAAAAAACTCCAATTGAAAAGGCTTTCACTCCTAAAGTTATACATGTGTTTGTATTATTGGTAATAAAAAGTTAAAATTAGAATTAAATTGGATTTAAATGTCCTGATTAACTAGCATTTCAAATCGTGATTTGATAGATCTCATATTTATCTGCACATCTGTTCTGAGGTATAACTCGACAAAAGCGGCCTGAAAATGAAATTTGTTATAGGTGTGTACATATATCTCTAAGCCACGTTTCTCAGTTGTTTTGTGGAAAACCAACAAGTGCTGGAGATAAATTCGGCAAACTTTAGATTTGACAAAAACATACATCAAATAAAAACATTTAATTTGGTAAAGGGCAGGCTCAGGTAAAATATTGCCGAGTAATACTCGACGGGTTTAATACTTGACGGGTTTTGTAACGCAACCAGTCGGTTATTTGTGTTGAAGGAGTACAGACCAGGGCCGATTTCGTTTGAAGATAAAAAAGAGATAAATCGCCCTTAATAGACCATTTTAATATATTTAAATAGCCTATCTATATGATATTATAAAAAAAAAACATTATTATTACAGTATATCTGTATGGTTTTTTCTAAATTTTCTCAATCGAAAAAAATCTGTCTTTATAATTATTATATATATGCACCATTTAAAGATACTATTTATAGTAACTAGGTCTTGTTTTGGGTTTTTCCAAATTTTCTCAAAAGAAAACTCGGACGCCTGTGTACCGAAATGGCACGTATGATGACTATATTCATTGAAGATGTAGTTAACAAGAGTTGTTGCAAGATGCAGCAATTGGATGTCAGCGCGGGAATCAGCAATTCATGGCTTAAGAAATACTGTCTGATTCGAAAAACACGAAACCCGCTTTTAAATACATGATATAAATATATGATAACAATAGTTTGTAGTTAAATACGTAAAACGAAAACAAAAATACCATTTTCCAACGTGTTGACCTCGATCTCCCAAAATTATTGTTAACATTTGTCTGCGCATGCGCGTCCTTTTTTTCCCCTTAATATATTCTTAAAATCGCAAAATTTAGCAAAATAACTTCGTATTTATGAAATATTCCCATTTTCCTGTTATTAACCCCGGAGGTTCCCAGTGATGTTACATAGACTCAGCTCTGGTATACTGCTTGTGTTCAGTTGTGTGACTTCGGGTCGAAGTCAAGAGAAAAAGAGGGAGAAATGTAACGGGAATAAGTATAAATATAAGAATAGGTATAAATATCACTTCTACAGCCTTGCTGTGGACGCCGGATTTTATAGCGACGTTGGTAGAGTGGTTGATCTTTTCGTAAAGTTAAGCAACGTTCATTGCGGTTAGCGCCTGGGTGTGTTACCCGCGATGGCTTAACGCCGGTACACGTTACACTATGGGTTTAAATTACATTTAAATTATAACAAAAACTACTCGCATATAAATAGACTGGTTCACTAATCTTAATCTTCTATTGCAAACTCGAACGAGAACCAGTCTAGTGACGTATCCGGGAGCTGACGGTAAAATACGGCGCATGTGCGATCAAGACGATTAACACGGCGCATGCGGAATCCCATTGCACCAGTGATAGTTCTAAACACAACCAATATATGCGCCAGTGCTGATGCACCCGCGCAATAAAAGAATATGTCTTGCCTAATTGTGGTCGATGGTAATAATAGTAATCCGTAACATGAATATATTAGACTGATCCTTCCTGTTCAGTCTCACGACACATAATTAAAATTCTGTTTTATATTGGTGTTTCTAACTGCTGGTTTTTATAATCAAATATAAACAACAAGACAAATGTTTGACACAAAGCGTCAAAGAGAAGCCGCAATATTTCGTTGCAAATGTAGAAATAAGAAAAAAAGAATATTTAAATCTACAAACATTAGAACAATTTAAACTGTAGTCAGTAATGCTGATATCGGTATTTGAAGATATAACTTTTATGTAGGATATTTAACCTTGCAGGGTCAGTGTTTTAAGTGAATGATTAATAGTTAAACTGATCATGGAAATTGACTTATATAATACTAAAGATAAATAGACAAGAGGTTATGATAAATTTCAATTTGTACCAAAAACATTTCTTGTTGAACACACACCCTGTTATGATTATGTTTTGTCAAATAATGCTGACACAGAACATCTGTTTTTTACGGTGGCATAGAGGTGACATGTGTGTGTTTTTATTTTTATTTTACTAAGTCATGCGCACGAGATACTATGTCGTGCGCACGAGATACTAAGTCGTGAGCACGATATACTAAGTCGTGCGCACGAGTTACTAAGTCGTGCGCACGAGATAATTAGCCAATCAGAATACACTTTACATACAATGTTGTTTGAAAATGACTGATAGCAGAAACGCTTTTATTCTATTATATTTTAATGCAGGGTTAACGTATGAAGAAATTCGGTTTCTTTTAGGTGATCAGCATGATATACACATATTCTCAAACAATATTCATGTATGTAAAGTATATTCTGATTGGCTAATTATGTCGTGCGCACAACTTAATTATCTCGTGCGCACGACTTAGTAACTCGTGCGCACGACATACTATCTCGTGCGCACGAGTTAATTATCTCGTGCGCACGACATAGTATCTCGTGAGGTAATCAAAATCATGGTCAATGTACACCTAAAAGATATAGAC
Source organism: Serripes groenlandicus (assembly GCA_031761405.1). Taxonomy (NCBI): domain Eukaryota; kingdom Metazoa; phylum Mollusca; class Bivalvia; order Cardiida; family Cardiidae; genus Serripes; species Serripes groenlandicus. Next base: position 100,843,344 of record JASEVX010000002.1, read on the forward strand.
GCACCTCTTAATATGGAGGTATATACCTCTATTTTGTAGTTTAAAAATTGAGGTGCACCTCTGTTTTTAGAACTGCACTTCTAAATATAGAGGTGCACGTCTAAATTAGATAGAGGTGTGTACCTTTTAATTAAGAATACACTTGCGAACTGATATTCACTCAAACATACGGCGGCTGGTAGCTAAAATGAATAAACGAGCGGCAAACGATTCGTTGGTACTAGGAAGTGGTGAAAAAAGGCGGTACGAGGTGGGGGTAGCTTTGCAATAATTAATGTGTAGGCCGTCTCGTGAGAAAATCAACATTGTGGTCTCTGCGTAAAGTATCGAACCGGATCAGCCTAAGCATGCCACACAGGCCTACCCGGATAGACACTTTTCGCCTCCTGTGAATTTTCTGTTTCAGGAATTACTACTTTATACATATATCCCCCTAAGACGGAATATGTCGGCCGGATCAGTCTGCGTGGCAGGCTGATCTGGTCGAAACATTACGCAGATGTGTATCGCCGTAGCTGCATTTTTGGGCATTTTGAGAAAAAATGTGTAGGCAATGCTAAAAATGAGAAACAGCATCTGCAGGTGGGAAAAGGTTATCTTAACTCAATTGAAATTTCTAGATTTGTCTTTTGTACTGCTGCAGTTAGATCTAAAATTATCTGTATAAGCAGTTTCTGCTTTTAATAATGTGGCAGCAAAAAGAGTAAATAGATGTACTCTTTAATGACTAATTAGAGTGAAATCTTCTTTTAATCTCAATGTTTTCAAGTTTGTCTCAAAATTGTACTGCCATACAACCAAATATTTTGTTTCCTTTTTTTTTTATATATATTCATTTATGTTTGATATTTTTTAGTTTGACGAATTAAGAAATATCATACAGTGTTTTAACCCTTTTACACATACAACAAATCTGCAGTAAAAAAAACACGAAAACATACGACCGATAGATGGGAGTTATCGTGAAAGCTCATTATGGGATAAGATAACTGGGTGCGTTCTGTTAACATTCGACGTGGGCAAGACAGAAATATGTATACAAGACCTGTCAGTGAAGTTGTTGTGCTTATTTCGAACAAACAGTAGAAAAAACAATGAGAGAAATCACATACTGGTGAGAAACCAATGACAGAAATTACAAACTGAAGAGAAACCATATAATGAGATTTGACATACTTATGAGACATAATATATGATCCATTCCACGAGAAAACCAACATTATTGACTCTGCTTACTCGGATAGATACCTTTCGCCTCCTGTGGATTTTCTGTTTCAGGAAATCATTACTTTTTACCTCTATCGCCATGAGACGGAATGTGTCGGTCCGGATTAGCCTGCACGGACTGCGCAGGCTGATCTGGATCGATACATTACGCAGAGTCAATAATGTTGGTTTTCTCGTGGAACGGCTCATATATATTTATGATAAGGGCAATCATATCAATTGATAGTATGTGTGTTCTTTGAAGAAAACATATATTTCTGCAGCATTCTGTTTACTGAACTCATGTATAAAATAAGTAGTGTGTAATATTAAGGACTGTGAACACTGTGTTAAATTATCATAATATCTTTATTAATTATGTAGGTTTATCGGTCACGTCACGTCTCGTTTATTTCTAGCAGGCGACTGGAGCTATCAATTTGGTTATATGTAAATGGGAATAGTCGATGATTTACTTAACTCCAGTAACTCAAGGTTTACTTCCCTTTACCAACTCAATAAGCAGTGCAGAAAATGATCATCGGATTTCGAATTACGTTATAACGCTGATTTGTGTTGCTTATTCTTATGATTGGTTTTTTTTGCTTTTAGCTCACCTGAGCATTAAGTGCTCAAGATGAGTTATTGTGATCGCCTTTTGTCCGTCGCGCGTCGTCCGTCAACAACTTCTCCTCTGTAACCAGTCGGTCAGTAATTGGAATGAAGCTTCAAAGAAAGCATTCTCTCAATGTCCTCACCAAAGTTCCTTTTTTATCCATGAAAAAACTAGGTCACTAGGTCAAATTGAAGGAAAATCTTGTTTTTTAACTCACTTGAGCATTAAGTGCTCAAGGTGAATTATTGTGATCGCCTTTTGTCCGTCGTGTGTTGTCCGTCAACGTATTCTCTATGTAACCAGTGGGTCAATTGGGATGAAACTTCAAAGAAAGCATCCTCTCAATGTCCTCGCCAAAGTTCCTACATTTGTTGTATCCATGAAAAAACTAGGTCACTAGGTCAAATTGAAGGAAAATCTTGTTTTTTAACTGATTTGTGTTGCTTATTCTTATGATTGTTTTTTTTTGCTTTTAGCTCACCTGAGCATTAAGTGCTCAAGATGAGTTATTGTGATCGCCTTTTGTCCGTCGCGCGTCGTCCGTCAACATCTTCTCCTCTGTAACCAGTCGGTCAATAATTGGGATGAAGCTTCAAAGAAAGCATCCTCTCAATGTCCTCGCCAAAGTTCCTACATTTGTTGTATCCATGAAAAAACTAGGTCACTAGGTCAAATTGAAGGAAAATCTTGTTTTTTAACTCACTTGAGCATTAAGTGCTCAAGGTGAATTATTGTGATCGCCTTTTGTCCGTCGTGTGTTGTCCGTCAACATATTCTCTATGTAACCAGTGGGTCAGTTGGGATGAAACTTCACAGCTAGGTCAATAGGTCAAATTGAAGGAAAATCTTGTTTTTAGCTCACCTGAGCATTAAGTGCTCAAGGTGAATTATTGTAATCGCCTTTTGTCCGTCGTGTGTCGTCCGTCAACATATTTTCCTCGGTAACTAGTGGGTCAATAGGGATGAAAGTTCAGAGCTAGGTCACTAGGTCAAATTGAAGGAAAATCTTGTTAATACTCTGGAAGCCGTGTGTTTAACTTGAGCATGTTGATACTTTACCAGAATGTTTGTCTTAAAAATATATAGGCTAAGTTTAAATGTTGGTCATATCCGGTCAAATTGAATGAAAATCTTGTTAACACAATAGAGGCCTTATTTTTTAACTTCCGCAGCTTGAAGCTTTGTCAGAAGGTTTGTCTTGATAATATATATGCGAAGTACGAATATGGCTTATGTCGGGTCAAAAACTAGTTCACTATGCCACATTGAAGGACAATCTTGTTAACACTCCAGTCTGGAAGCCGCATTTTTTACTTTAGCATTGTGAAACTCTGTCAGAATGTTTGTCTTAATTATATCTAGGTTAAGTTTGAATATGAGTCATGTCCGGTCAAAAACTAGGTCACCAGCCCAAATTTGAGAACAATAATGAAGTCACTAGACCAAATTTGACTTAAGCAGCTTGAAACTTTGTCTGAATGTTTGTCTTGATGATGTACTTGACATGAGCGACAGGGCCGTCACAGCCCTCTTGTTTTATTTCAGTTATTTACCACATGTAACATTCGATGAATTAAAGGTTTAGCTGTCTGCAACTGGCAGAACATCACTATTTCAAATAAGGCCATTTGGACACCAAACAACTCACTTATAGTTTGCACTGACGCCGCTTACGACTTCCTGACTAATCGGCTGATAGATGTTGTTCATTTGTTTTTCTTTTACTACGTCAATTGTTTTCACTATGTCAATTGTTCTACAATTTCATTTACTTTGAAGAGGCCGAGTTCATGCCATCTACCTATCTCCCCCAGTCGGGATCTCGACGTTTACAATTACAGGTGCTTTACACACGTTTGTGTTTAACATCTTTAGTACAATTCTCATACATGTGTTTGTATTCATATCTGGCGTGCGGTTATCCCCCAGATATGTATATATATAGAGAGAGAGCGAGCGAGAGAGATAAAAAAAAAAAAAGAGATAGAGCGCGTGCGGAAATAGAGAGAAATATATATAAAGAGGGAGAGATAGAGCGCGCGCGCGCTTGTGAGAGAGAAATAGATATACATGTATATAGATAGAGTTGGAGAGAGTGAGAGCCCGCACGCAAGAGAGGGAAAGAGAGGGGGTGGGTGGGAGAGAAATAAAGAGAAGGTATTTAATAAGACATATGTTTAACATTTTAATAGCACTTTATACAGAGATATATCAGCTATCACAAGTTGTTCAAATGAGTAGCCAGACCCACACGATCTAAAGACAAACGGGAGGTATTTAAAAAGCCTCCGGCATGGTAACTGAACTTGACGTCTAAAATTAATTGCATGTTTATGAGAATATTTTGTCCTAACACAGAGATCAACATTGAATGAGGTATCAAGGAATGTTCTTGTATGCCGCGGCACTGGGTATAAACTGTTTTCAAATTGCATACATTTGAGCGGAAATACGTCGTTCTTGTCAAAGCAGTATTTTGCACTGTAAACCGGAGTTTCATCCCATACGTGAGTCGAGTTTTCAACGAAGAAAAACATGTCGATGAACGGCCACTTAGAATTTTTAGGTAACTCATATAGATGATTCGTATGGTTATAATATACGTCGAAGCGAACGTTTTCACCGTTATGAGTATTGTTAGAGTCAACATAGATCCCATTTTCAGTTTTTAATAAAGTCGAGTCTTTTTCGATGCTTGCTGTTTCGATGTTTCTATTGGCGTCCACTTTACGACTCACAAACTTGGATGTCGATGAATCAATACTTGCTGGTGTTTTAAAAGAATTTCCATTGTCGCCCAGGAGGCGCGTGTAAACTGAGCCAGGTACCCGACTCAACACGGTTTAATATCAGCCTATCGGAACTGTTCATAAGAACGTCTACGTCATCATCCCAAGGAATGAGTCCAAAATGGCGGTAAGCTCCTAGCAAAGTTCCTCCATATAACATATACATTAGACTTTCTTTTTCACAAATATTACGAAAAACTGTGAATAATTCAATAACTGTTCATACTCGAGTAATGATATAGCCTGTTGAAAAGCCGTGTGTTTTGACTCCTTCGTGTTGTTTAATAAATTTTCGAGTCGCCCAAGCGGGCAATTTTCCACTTGTTGAAATTGGAAGTGATAAATTACAGATCTTTTGACTACTTTCTGATTGGGTGAGAGGCTTTATTTTGTTGCCGTTTCTAATTTCGCATCTCTAAATAGCCCCATTTCAATTAACATCTCCTGACTTGGAAATGAATTGAGATTGATTCCAAAACCGGTTCGTGTTCCCCTATCGGCCGTGTCATTGTAACTAACATAGAGCACCACCGTGGTCATTAAACGGAACACAGCATGCCAACAGAAATGAACTCAATATTGTTTTATACCCTCGCATGGCAATAACCACTACCTTCGGTTGGATATCGACAGCGTGGCAGCTAAGTTTGTCTTTTTTCCGCTTGTATTGAGACCTACGTGTTTTGTGTTAAGACGCCTCATTCCCTGTAATGAAAGAAACATTCTGTTAAACTGTTTTATTCAACATTTGCCTATGTTTGACCGTTTCTGCAGCAGACGAGTTTAAGTGCATTTTGACAATCAGAGAAATTTAGTTAACTTATTTATTTACATCGATTGTGAAACAAGCTTTCAAGCCTATATTAATCACGCTCGATGTCTGCTTCCTGGAGACTAAACCAGTACTCGCGCCGTTTGTCTGTATGTCTCTGTATACGTATGTATTTGTATCTGTATGTCTCTGTATCTGTATGTCTCTGTATCTCTGTATCCTGTATGTCTGTATCTGAATGTCTCTGTATCTGTATGTATCTGTATATGTATGTCTCTGTCTCTGTATCTCTCTGTATCTCTGTATCAGTATGTCTCTGTATCTGTATGTCTCTTTATCTGTATATCTCTGCATCTGTTTGTATCTGTATATGTATGTATATGTATCTGTATGTCTCTGTATCTGTATGTCTCTGTATAAGTATGTCTTTGTATCTGTATGTCTCTGTATCTGTATATCTGTATCTGAATGTCTCTGTATATCTGTATCTGAATGTGCTCTGTATCTGTATGTCTCTGTATATGTATGTCTCAGTATATGTATGCCTCTGTATCTGTATGTCTCTGTATCTGTATGTCTCTGTATCTGTATGTCTCTGTATAAGTATGTCTTTGTATCTGTATGTCTCTGTATCTGTATGTCTCTGTATAAGTATGTCTTTGTAGCTGTATGTCTCTGTATCTGTATATCTGTATCTGAATGTCTCTGTATATCTGTATCTGTATGTCTCTGTATATGTATGTCTCTGTATCCTGTATGTCATCTCTCTCTCTCTCTCTCTCTCTCTCTGTCTCTCTCTCTATGTCTCTCTCTCTGTGCTCTCTCTCTCTCTGTCTGTCTCTCTGTCTCTCTATCTGTCTCTGTCTCTCTCTGTCTCTCTCTGTCTCTCTCTCTGTCTGTCTCTCTGTCTGTCTCTCTGTCTCCTCTCTGTCTCTCTCTGTCTCTCAGTATGTCTATGTATCTCTCTCTCTCTGTAGTATCTCTCTCTCTGTATGTCTCTCTCTCTCTCTCTCTCTCTCTCTCTCTCTCCACTCTCTCTCTCATCTCTCTCTCTCTCTCTCTCTCTCTCTCCTCTCTCTCTTCATCTCTCTTCTCTCTCTCTCTCTCTCTCTCATCTCTCTCTCTCTCTCTCTCTCTCTCTCTCTCTCTCTCTCTCTCTCTCTCTCTCTCTCTCTCTCTCTCTCTCTCTCTCTCTCTCTCTCCTCTCTCTCTCTCTCTGTATCTGTATCTCTATACGTCTCTGTATCTGTATCTCTATGTCTATGTAGGTCCCTGTATCGTATTTCTCAGTATATGTATGTATATGTATCTGTATCTGTATGTCTATGTATGCCTGTATGGCAAATCTTTTTTACCATGAAGTTTCTAATAATTTATGCATGTGTTATTTTACTACAGTTTTAAACCAAGATGTATCTACGTTTTTTTAGAGAAACTATATTGTGAGAACGAGAAAGTTTCTTGTGGGAATCAGAAACTGTCTTGTGGGAACGAGAAACTTTCTCGTGGGAACGAGAAACTTTCTTGTGGGAACAAGACATTATCTTGTGGAAACTTTCTTTTGGGAACGAGAAACTATCTTGTGAGAAACAAGAAACTATCTTGTGAGAACGAGAAACTATCTTGTGGGAACGAGTAACTTTCTTGTGGGAATGAGAAACTTTCATGTGGGAACGAGAAACTTTCTTGTGGGAACGAGAAACTATTTTGTCAGAACGAGAAACTATCTTGTGGGAACGAGAAACTTCTTGTGGAACGAGAAACTATTGTGTCAGAACGAGAAACTATCTTGTGGAACGAGAAACTATCTTGTGGGAACGAGATAACTATCTTGTGGGAACGAGAAACTATCTTGTGGGAACGAGAAACTATTTTGTCAGAACGATAAACTTTGTGGAAACGAGAAACTATTTTGTCAGAACGATAAACTTTGTGGGAACGAGAACCATTTTGTCAGAACGAGAAACTATCTTGTGAGAACGAGAAACTTTCTTGTGGCACGAGAAATTATTTTGTCAGAACGAGAAACTATCTTGTGAGAACGAGAAACTTTGTGGGAACGAGAAACCTTCTTGTGGGAACGAGAAACTATCTTGAGAGAACGAGAAACTATCTTGTGGGAACAAGAAACTATCTTGAGCGAACGAGAAACTTTCTTGTGGGAACAAGAAACTACCTTGTGGGAACAAGAAACTATCTTGTGGCACGAGAAATTATTTTGTCAGAACGAGAAACTATCTTGTGAGAACGAGAAACTTTGTGGGAACGAGAAACCTTCTTGTGGGAACGAGAAACTATCTTGAGGGAACGAGAAACTATCTTGTGGGAACGATAAACTATCTTGTGGGAGCGAGAAGCTTTCTTGTGTAGAAAAAACATGCATAGGGTTGACAGATAGTTTGTAGATTATGTAATATGTACCAACGTGTAAGTTGTGGAGTGTGGATGACCTCGACCCACTCACTCCAATTACGGGGGTCAATAATGGGCTACATGGTAGCTGCAAAAAAAAAAAAGATAGTTTCTAGTTCCCACAAGATAGTTTTTTATTCCCACAAGAAAGTTTCTAGTTCCCACAAGATAGTTTTTTATTCCCACAAGAAAGTTTCTAGTTCCCACAAGATAGTTTCTTGTTCCCACAAGATAGTTTTGTATTCCACGAGAAAGTTTCTAGTTCCCACAAGAAACTTTCTCGCTTCCCCAAGATAGTTACAGTGAAGACTCAGATGTTACAATGAATACTCAGATGTTACAGTTACATTGAAGACTCAGAGGTTACAGTGAAGACTCAGATGGTACAGTGAAGACTCAGATGGTACAGTGAAGACTCAGAGGTTACAGTGAAGACTCAGATGGTACAGTGAAGACTCAGATGGTACAGTGAAGACTCAGATGGTACAGTGAAGACTCAGAGGTTACAGTGAAGACTCAGATGGTACAGTGAAGACTCAGATGGTACAGTGAAGACTCAGATGGTACAGTGAAGACTCAGATGGTACAGTGAAGACTCAGATGTTACAGTTACATTGAAGACTCAGATGGTACAGTGAAGACTCAGATGGTACAGTGAAGACTCAGAGGTTACAGTGAAGACTCAGAGGTTACAGTGAAGACTCAGAGGTTACAGTGAAGACTCAGAGGTTACAGTGAAGACTCAGATGGTACAGTGGAGACTCAGATGGTACAGTGAAGACTCAGATGGTACAGTGGAGACTCAGATGGTACAGTGAAGACTCAGATGAGACTGTGAAGACTCAGATGGTACAGTGAAGACTCAGATGGTACAGTGGAGACTCAGATGTTACAGTGAAGACTCAGATGGTACAGTGAAGACTCAGATGGTACAGTGAAGACTCAGAGGTTACAGTGAAGACTCAGATGGTACAGTGAAGACTCAGATGGTACAGTGAAGACTCAGATGTTACAGTGAAGACTCAGATGGTACAGTGGAGACTCAGATGTTACAGTGAAGACTCAGATGGTACAGTGGAGACTCAGATGTTACAGTGAAGACTCAGATGTTACAATGAATACTCAGATGTTACAGTTACATTGAAGACTCAGATGGTACAGTGGAGACTCAGATGTTACAGTGAAGACTCAGATGGTACAGTGGAGACTCACATGTTACAGTGAAGACTCAGATGTTACAATGAATACTCAGATGGTACAGTTACATTGAAGACTCAGAGGTTACAGTGAAGACTCAGATGGTACAGTGGAGACTCACATGTTACAGTGAAGACTCAGATGTTACAATGAATACTCAGATGTTACAGTGAAGACTCAGATGTTACAATGAATACTCAGATGGTACAGTTACATTGAAGACTCAGAGGTTACAGTGAAGACTCAGATGTTACAGTGAAGACTCGGATGGTACAGTGAAGACTCACATGTTACAGTGAAGACTCAGATGAGACTGTGCGTCTGCATAGTCCTACCCGAGTCATCATTGTACGCATATGCCGCATTCAAAATCCCTAAACGCAAGACTCGCCCAGTATCCAGTCATGTTTTTCCTCTGTCATGATCCTGTTGAATTACTTTAACTGTATAACCGCATCCAATACCCCTACTCGCTTAGTTTCAACTTATTAATGGTACATCGATTGCGAAACAAACTTTAAGCTTATATTAAACACCTCAATGTCTTCTTTCATGAGACATAACCAGTACTCGTGCGCAGAACCCGCTCATCACGGGATTGTTACTCGGCACCTTTGGTACGAGAGGCCGACGCTCTACCAATGCACCACTGTCGTCCACACTAATCGCATGACATTCCTAGTATCTTGTCGAGTAATGTTGTTTTTTCCTATGCACTGATCCTGTTGAATTATTTCAGTTGTAGAATCAAGCTTGTATGTTTTTACAGGTTCTTCCATATACATGGCGTGAATTTAGTTTAACATTGAATAACTGCGAGGCCAAGAGTGAAGAGCAAGGAAAGACTATACGAGTTACACGTTGAACTTTTAACTATATTTACTTCAATGTACAGAATATGTGTAAATATATAACAAATGTTTTTAACCCTTTTCAATTACAGGTGTGCGAAAACGACTTTTGAAATCAATGTGACAAAAAAGAAACATGCTTATGAAGAGCAATTTCTCCTTTAGTCACACTTTTTTTAGTTATATTCAATATACTTTGATTTAAAGGAAAAAGAATTGGTCTGCTTAGTTACGTTCAAAGTCCTTTTCTGTAGATTATTATCCCCCGCTTTTTCGAAGAAAAAAAGGGGGGTTATTAATTTCGGTTTGTCCGTCTGTCTGTCTGTCTGTCTGTCTGTCACACTTCGTTTCCGTGCAATAACTTGGTAACAAGGTTAAATGCCTTAAGGGCTAGGCCAAGTTTGATCGGTGGAGTTATGGACCCTTAACTAACAAAAAATGTCGTTTGTTGCTGTTTCCGTGCAATAACTGCCACAAATGTGAAACGTTTTTTGTCAAACTTGGTAACAACGTAAATGCCTTAAGGGCTAGGCCAAATTCGATCGTCACTTTCGGCGGACTTTATTCGGTGGAGTTATGGCCCCTCAATTAACAAAAAATGTCGTTTGTTGCTGTTTCCGTGCAATAACTACCACAAATGTGAACCGTTTTTGGAAGGTGATTATTATGTAATAATCTTCTTCCTATGGGATTGCACACTGACCTTAATGGAATATGCCCTATAACACACATCCTCTCTATAAACTATATGATCTCTTCATACATACGCTAGTCAATATAGTTCGCAAAAATCAAAGTAAATTCATACTTAAAGTGTTTTCATGTACAATCAGTTTGATGTAGAAACTGGTTTGGACAATTAAATTTTCAAATAATTCATGTTTTTGTGGCTTTGAAAATTAAAATTGATTTTGATTTTCCAAATACACATCTTTCTGTGGTAAACATTGTTACCTGTATATTCTTACGCGCCACGCTTTTGTGAACAACACCGATACACCGGATCAGATATACATTACAAGAACTAGGTCAATTCGACATACCGTGTCGTAAGGTAGTTTCCCCAAAATATGCTAATCTATCCTTAATTACGACTTTCAGTTATATTCTTTATATTTCCTCTAGTATATTCATTTATAGGTTTTTACATCAGTTATATATATATTATATGTATATATATATTTACTAATTGAAACGTTGTGGGGGAAAAAGGAAAAAATCCCTCTCAGATATTTTCAAAATCGTCTGCTGCATTTGGAGTCCTGGGATAAATTTCTTATGTTTTGTCACAATGTTGTCAATAGTTGTGTGCTAGGGAGAAGTGTTAGTTCTCTGGTAATTCACGAATGGTGTGTTCTCCCGAACGACTACTCGACTAAATATGTATAAGGGGATTAGGGGGACATTCTAAATGGTAAATTACAGAATGATTATATAAAATGGATTGATTGATTAGGCTTTAACGCCGTTTTCAACAATGGTTCAGTCATATCACGGCGGCCAGTTCACATATTCATGGGTTGTCTGGCTTTCTCACACAAGTAATCCACACAACATTCTTTCCAAGTAACTGGCTTCTTTTCCAAATAGACTGTTAGCCCAGTGGTGAAAGATGAATGACGCTTGTCACAATGACAGAAAGAATGATGGCCGAGCTTCGATTCGAACTTACAACTGCTGGATTGACAGCCCGCTTCGCTACCGACTGATTTAACGGGGGAAAGTTGAAAAATGTGGAAATCACTTTTCCTGAATTGGTATGGTAACATCGAATTCATGCATAAAGGATAAGCACCTCTTTAGATATTGTAGCTCTTGAAACAAAATGTTGTGGAAAAAGAAGCCTTTGGTTTTAATATGCATTGGGTGTTTTTCTTTTAACAATTCGTTTCAATCAATCAGATTTTATCCGAATATCTAATTGTTTTAAATTGTAAAATATTTGGAAGTGTTTAAATCCACGCTTGACGCGTAATACACATCAAATAAAATTATTTCTATAAAAATCTGATCATCGTGAGATGTCATGATATTATTTAGATTTTACAACACTTTCTTAATGTTCTTGTTATGTGATAATTGATTTAAATTGAGGGCACACCTATACTTAATTAAGCTTTCATGCAAGGAGAAAACATTACGTTCTACGTTGTATCCTCATTCAGACACAGTTTATCGAACATTGATGCAAATGTAAAATTAATTCATGTTTTCATATTTTCATTCATAGCACTTGTATACGTTCATTCATAGCATATGTTCACTTGTGAAAAGAAAATTTGAAAGACAGTGGCTATCATAGATTTTTTTATGACGAGCAAGTTCTCCTATTGTTACAATGTTTTAACTATATATTTATGTGCTCACTTTTGTAATGTTTAATATGAAATGTACTTGCTCTTCACATTTGGAAGAAATAAAGAATATCTATCTATGTATCTTTGTCCTTATACAGACGTATAGAAAAATAGCATTAGCTATTGACGGTTATGACTGCATTTTATTCTTTCTTGTACATTTCTGTCTAAATATGAAAAAATGCTTTCTATATTTTTTACAAATATTTCTCTCTATATTTTTTACCAAAAATATATTTTGTTTCAATGCAATTTCTAAATGAATTGTATGTATGCAATACTCCTCACTTCTTGACAGTGTTTGCTAACTATTGTGAATATAATATAATGTCCAGCTGTCAACAATTTTGAAGTTTTTATTCTTTCTTTATTATTGTATTCTACTGATGAAGGCGTTCTTCCGAAATTATATAGTATAACCGTATAAACTAAACAACAAGTGTTTGTGTTTTTTATTATATTTGTTTGATTTATTCTTTTTATACAATTTTACCTATTCCGAAACTGCAGCAAAATAAAGAAGTTTTAAAGACTTAAATTATTTCATTAATTTATTTTCCAACATATTTGCTCTCGTTTGTTCCTATCCATATATCCTAGCTATGATCTGTTCATACCTTTCATACAATTCATTATCCCATCTGCACCTGGCTGACATCACTCTAAAATCACCTTCCAGCAGTACTTTGATTGGCCTGGGGCTTTAGCCCCTGGTCATAGTAGTAATACCATTTTTTTCGGAGTTGGCAGCCTGCAAATTGCTGTTAGCACCAAATAACGCACTGAGAACTGCGCGAGAAAAATAGTCCATCATGGATTCAACAAAACTGCATTTAAAAGGTTAGGATCTCCTCCATAAATATCATTTTAATGTTGGTGGAACAACAGTGAAAAACTTAAGGCGTGAGTACTCCAATATAAGCTTAAGAAATGCTTTAGAAATTACTGCGCCGACAGGTCAAATATTGACGCTTGTTAACACTATTAACATTCGCGAAGAAGAACAGAAACAAAACAAGAAGTCGCGTGCAATATACAGTGGCGGATTAACCGTGGGGCCGTAGGGCCCGTGCGTCGAAAAAGTAATGGTAAACAAAGAGAAAAAAAAGCGTGGCAAATGTAGTGGCGGATTTAGCGGGGGGCCATATGACCCATGCCCGACTCCCCCCACCCCGCGAAAGAAGTCACGTGAAATATACAGTGGCGGATTCAGCTGGTGCCGTAGGGCCCGTGCGTCAAAATATGAATGGTAAACAAAGAAAAAGCGTGGCAAATGTAGTGTCGGATTTAGCGGGGGCCCATAGGGCCCGTGCCCGACCCCCCACCCCGACCCCCTACCCCACGACACCCCGACCCGGTCGGGCATCATACATATTGAATGTTTATCTTAATGATATCTAGTCCATGTTCGAATAAGGGTCATATAGGGTAAACAAAAATAGGTCACTAGGCCAAATGAAGGAAAATCTTGATAACACACTGGATGTTGCATTTTTAATCTTTGTCAGAATAATTGTCTTGATGAGTTTTGCATATTTCAAACACTTTCTCCCAGTCCAGTACATGGTTTAGAGAACTATTTCAAGTTGATGGAATGTGATTTAACATTGACATATTTCTTAATATAAAAATGCAGAAACTTCAAAATATTCTGCCTAAAATTGCTGTCAAATTTCCCTTTGATTCTTCATGTCTTAAATGTGTATACTTGTGAGATCTTGCACTCAGGTGAGCGATATAGTGCCAACAAGGTCCTTCTGTTTTTCAATTGGCAGTTAAATAAAATTTACTAGTGTTGACATGCTCTTTTAACTTCTTGACAATAAAAACATAAACATAAGCTGCAATTGTAATTTCCTTTCACATTTCCCCTACTTCTCCAACCTTCCAGCAGCCCCCAGGCCGTCAGCACTGTAGTGCTTTGATTTTTTTCAAACTTGGTAACAAGGTTAAATGCCTTAAGGGCTAGGCCATGTTCGATCGTCACTTTCGGTAGACTTTATTCGGTGGAGTTATGGCCCCTTATTTAACAAAAAATGTCGTTTGTTGCTGTTACATAACTGCCACAAATGTGAACCGGTTTTTTTTTCAAACTTGGTAACAAGGTTAAATGCCTTAAGTGCTAGGCCAAGTTCGATCATCATTTTCGGCGGACTTTATTCGGTGGAGTTATGGCCCCTTATTTAACAAACAATGTCATTTGTTGCTGTTTCCGTGCAATAACTGCCACAAATGTGAACCGTTTTTTTTTCAAACTTGATAACAATGTTAAATGCCTTAAGGGCTAGGCCAAGTTCGATCGTCACTTTCGGCGGACTTTATTCGGTGGAGTTATGGCCCCTTATTTAACAAAAAATGTCGTTTGTTGCTGTTTCCGTGCAATAACTGCAACAAATGTGAACCGTTAATACATGTTCAATAAAAAGTCTACTGACATGTTTAAACCTAACCTCAACATTTTCCTACAATATTTCCTGCAAGCGGGGGATAAAAATTTCATGAATTTGCTTGTTGTATTTGTGGAAGGGATATAAAAATGCGTACTATATACTTGATGCAGGATAAGGGTTAGAAATAACCATAGCCAATGATTTACATATTTATTATCGTATTCTCTAAGATTGATTGATCGTTTGGTGTTTTACGCCGCTTTCAGCATTTTATACATCCCCGCATTTCCTGGATAAGTTACCAGTACTACTGTCCCAATTATCCTGACACAAGCAAGTCAGTTGTAATGCTAACCCCGCAACCCTGAGCGCCAAGGAGGGCAGCCATTACCATCATTTTAAAGGTATTGTTTGATCAAATTGAATAACGTCAAGAAAAAAAGTAGTCATGTTGCAAACACAAACATTTAAGACTCTCGTATTTTTGTCATGATGTTTTGACAGTCGTGTACTGCAGATTTATTGTTTGCGAGAAGTGATAATTTATAGTTTTGAACCGAATCCCTGATACAGGTCCCTCTATACGTATCTGAAGCAAACGCATTTTGATGAAAAGAACTAGTGAGGAGCAACTACTCCTTTACCATCGAAGTTTTCACCTCTGTAAAGAAATCATTTAGCCCTTTTCCACTTGCAGATATATGCATCTTGAGTAGTTTCTCCTTTTGCTAGAATTTGTCCTTGTCGTCTGCTGCAGTTAGGTCAAAAATATATCAGCAAGTGGGCAAGGGTTAACTGAGTACAGGGCATGTTATCTTAATGCTGCTTTAGAAAATAGATCTAACGAATGTCTTGTTTAATAGTTAATTTGAAGTCTACTGTTTATACATAATTAATAGACACTTTCCTTCATGTGTTGTAAGGGCGTCAAATGTCGTCTGCATTAAGGAATGGTTAACCATTGCCCGCATACAACACATCTGCAGCAGACAAATTTGAAAACATATATGTGGATACACAGGCTGATCTGGTTCTACACGGTTCCATCAAGCTAAATGGTACCTTTTCCCATGGTCACATACAACAAGACCAATTCATGCTTTACTGACATGACATCGACGATTGCAGATCTTTACATTGGCGTCAGAGTAAGTATATTTAAATTACTTATTCAACATTTGACTTAACTCGAGATAACTCTAACTCGAAAGGGCCCATACATTAAATCGACGTACCAACGTATTCGAGTTATCGACGTGTTAGAGTTACAAACGTGTATCGATGGATTTTATGCTAAGCTATTTAATGTATTGACAGCTTCTTGATTGTTATTCAGTTTTAAGTGTTTATTCTGACACCAGTTTTATACTTATATTAATGATGTGAAACATTGTGGTAAAACGGCTTTGTTTAAAAGATAATATTATTGATTTGAAACATCTTGGTTAAAACTTAACTTGCGATAACTCGAACTCGAAAGGGGCCCATGAATTAATTCGAGTTACCAACGTGTTTGAGTTATCGATATGATAAAATCATACTAAGTACACAGCGCGCAGTTGCATTTCCGATTGCTCGTCTGAGCAATCAGAACTGCTGATAAGCTGGTTTATAAAAGACTGATCCTTCGAAGGAAATTATCTATTCGAGTGTACGGATCTATTTGCTACTACCGTTTACTCGATACCGAATCTAGAGATTGAAACATACATTCTGACGTATGTGTTTATACTGTTCTTAGCTTAACTTCTTTCATACCCGTATACAACTAAACATCAACATCAACACCACCACCAACAACAAGAACAACTTTAAGCATTTTACCAGATTATTCTGATTAAATATTAAAACAATATAAGTGAAATAAACCCCGACCTTGAAATATCGAGCAGACATATAAACAATGCGAGATATGAATCTTATAAAATGCGGTCGACTGACCCAGGAACAACCAGAGATAAAAGCATCTCTTGGATGAAATAACTCTGGAAACCTATGTCCGGACGTCAAATGACAAACCGCGAAGCGCCGGACCTTACTTTACTCTAGCCTAATACAATGTGTACTCTTTAGTACTCAGTATAACCTTAAGTGATACATGGTGACTTAAAACAAATATAAATATTGTACCTTTCAACTCTCAACACATTTCAAATATTGAAAATAAACGACTTTCGTTCAAAGTAATATTTAGAAATAACGAACTAATTACTGAAATTCGAATTTAACACGTCTTACCTGCACACGACTGACTGGTAGAATGATTTACTTACACAAAGAAAGCAATGTATTCGTTAAACTCCGTAAGGTTCCGTGATTTACCGATAATTGATCACACACTGTGAAGAGAATATAAAACAAAAACAAACAAAGTCTAGGGGATAGTCGTGTCAGACAACAAGCCAGTACACTAGGTTGTTTATGCGCTTGTCATTCTGTCCCGAAATTTACACCAGATGGACACACAATAATGAAAATGTTCAAATTCGGCTCTGATCGTCAAAACATCGGGCCATTCGTGAGGGCATCTTAAGCCATCGTATGACCGCCGGTAGAGTTTCTCGGGCTCCGGCAGCAACTTCGTGAGCGGTGGCAAAATCTTTGGCATGCCAAAAAGTTGCCAAAGGACCTTGCGAAGGTTCATTGTCGTATTAAATTCGTGTGTCCATTTTTCCCTTCGTAAGGCCATCGTGAGGGCATCTTGTCAAATCGTGTCATCTTCGTCTTTACTTCGTGTGACCATCGGTGACATAGGATATTTTCGCCTCACAAAGACAATACGAAGGAAACAAGAAGCTGCCCGATTGTCTTAGGAAGGCAACACCTCCTCTTACAGGTAAAAATTTCTTATTTCACTTTGTTATTTCTTGCTATTAGCCTTTCTAGCATTCGACAATGAAATTATCTTGTTTTGCTTTTTATTTTCCAGGGCAGGGGCAAACCAAGACGAAGGAGGAACCCTAGGTCTATGTGGGTCAGGAAATGGCTGTCTGACAAAGAAGAGAAGGATATGGCTACTATAGCACTCTTCTAAATGAGATGAAGACAGAAGATGAGAAGGCCTTCTATAACTATACAATACTTCCCAGCGGCCTCTACGATGAGGTCCTGCGAAGGATAGAATGCAGAATAGAGAAGATGGACACATAGTACAAAAAGTATCTCCCTCCTGGTCTCAAGCTGTCCATACGTCTACGACACCTGGTCTGCGGTGACAATTATCCAAACCTGTCCTACAAATTCAGAGTTTCTCCAAACGCCATATCCCTCATCATTAATGAAGTATGCGATGCCATCAAAGCCGAGTTTGCTGCTGAGGTGATCCAGTGTCCTACTTCAACTGAAGAGTGGACTGCCATTGCTGAGCAGTTTGAGAAGAGATGGCAATTTCCACACTGCTGTGGTGCTCTGGATGGCAAGCATGTGGCGGTCACATGTCCTTGGAATACTGGCTCTGTGTACAGAAACTGCAAGGGCTTTTCTCCATTGTCCTCATGGCCCTGTTGTCTTTACCAATGTGATAATTTGATAGAATCTGGCAGTAAAATACAACTTTCTTGGTTAAAAAGGCAAACGACCATTAAGCAATCTTCGTATCATCGGCGTTCTGTATAGTAAGTAATTTGCTGTAGATTAGGTACTTGGAATGTTTGTTAATGGTGAAGCATAGCTATTGATAACAACTAGTTTTAACTTTGATCTAGGAATAAAATAAAATAATCATTATTCAGCATGTACAGATATTGATTATGTAAATATCATCTATACACCTAATTAATGCATTTAAAGGCGACTTAGGAAAAAGGTTGATATTAAACGCATCAAGTCCATCATTTTTTTAACAAAATAATCAGTATGTGTTCCTTATTCAAATGTGTATTCATGACCGAAGTGAGCCTCAACAATAGCATCACATGGATATTTGACAATTTTGTTATCATATACAATATCTTAAAAATTACTCTTCTTAATCTCACTAATTGTTTTGTGTACAGATAAATGATAACTCATTATCGAAACACGCAACATTGCATGGTTTACAGGAATACCCATTTAAAGGAGAAGTATACAAGTCATGTGACTGAAGACAGCCCCGTCACAATGCATGACTATTCCGTTAGTCATACAGCCATGGTGTTTTAGTTATGATACCTAGTGTAATTAGTCAATAACCCATGTATATTTGTGTTCTTTCAGGAGCTCTCCAAAGGAATCCTGCAAAAAAACATGCTACAAGGAATGATATGGAGCTTGAGTTAAGACAATGGCTGTCTGGTGCCTGGACAGGGATGGAGGAAGGCAAAACAAGGGCAGGAAAGTAAAACGAACATATACCACCCCGTACACAAAACGATATGGAAAATTTGGATATAGAAAGTTTGCATGAATAAGATTGGCATGTCTGCAGCAGACAACTTTTGAAAACATTGTGGCAAAAGGAGAAATTGCTCATAATTAGCAATTTCTCCTTTTGCCACAATGTTTTCATCTTTAATCAATAATTGTTCTTTTATCTATAAAATTGTTTTTATACCTTTTCTTAGATGTGTTCAAAGTCTTCTGCTGCAGATTTTTTGTATATCATGGGAAAGGGTTAGTTAGATATGTTCTGGTTATTGCAGATCATAAATATACATATAAGTAGTTTGTGACATACTGCATATTATATAAGATGTAATTATATGTATAATTCTTTCAATTATTACACCATTCACTCTTTCAAAACCATAATTGAGCCTGTCAATTGGGATTTGGTAAAAGTTTCCGAACAGAGTAGGTTCATATCAGCCTGTACATGTACATCAGCATATCTACATAAGTTAACAGAAACTTCTAAGAAGTGGATTTATTATTTTGGTTTTATTTAGCCTCGTTGCAGGTAATTCTGCACGGCGTGGGTAAATAAAACCCAAAAAATAAGAAGAAGAGGTTGATGTGTGAACAGTTTATATCCTGACAAGACTGGTTTTACAGACTGATCTTGATCTACACTGTTCACAAAACGTTAACTAGTACCTTATAAGTTATATCATGGATCGTATTAAGCGTTTCCCACATACAGCAAAACTGCAGCAGAAAGCATTGAAATTATCTACACGAAAACAAAGAAAATCTACATAAATGAAGGTACAAGAGAAAGTTTATGCAACGCATCAATGTCGCCGGATATCCATAGTGCAGTTATGCATAACACTAACATTATAGTAGTTGAATAAACAGTTATCAACTGAGGGGCATATTGGAACATCAGGGGTGGGGTCAAGTGAAAATGTATCATAACTTGAATTGTTTTGTCAACGAAGTGAATGATAATTGAAGCCTTTCATTGTTTATGATCAATCTCCATTCCAAAGTAGGTTGAACATACACACAACCAACTAATTATTGATCATAAACAGTAATGGAAATGAGTAATCTTGCCAATCATTAGTCTTAGTATGTATACAGTGCTTTCATTAAGGAATAATTATAAGATTTGTGAATTCCACATACACTTTTCAAGATGTTTGTCAGAATATTTGAATTTTATTGTTTTTCAATAAAACCACAAAACAGACAATTTACGATTTGCATGCAATAGCACGTCATTTTACCTTTCCTCTTTTAAAGTCAACAGTGTACACCTTTGCAGCAATCTACTTTTAAAACAATGAGATAAGGGTTAAATCGCTGAAGACATGAGTTTTCTCTTTTTCTCAAAATGATATTAGCTTAGCATCATACTTATATCATACTTTAACAAATGTTGAAATGTAGTCCAATATTTATAAATTAGACCACCTTCGAAATATAATATATAATCAACGAAACAGTTAAATCTCATTGAAATTGTTGTAACGTATGTGTTATTATCTGCACCTGCCATGTTAGTATGTCTAATTTACATGTTATTATGTCTAACTTACATGCTATTATGTCTCACTTACATGTTATTATGTGTAACTGCCATGTTATTATGTCCAAATGACATGTTGTAATGTCCATCCGACATGCTATTTTGTCTAAATGGCATGTTATTATGTCAAACTGACATGTTATGGTATTCTCCGTCACCTTCGTTTCCTTAAATCATTTCAATGCAAACTGACGATAGTTAGATATAATTTATTGACCGCGTCATTACCACTTTGTATAAATTTGTATGGCTATAAATATTGTTAATGTTTAACGCCAATAAATATTATGTTATGTTATGTTATATGTTATGTTATGTTATGTTATGTTATGTTATGTTATGTTATGTTATGTTATGTTATGTTATGTTATGTTATGTTATGTTATAAAAGACAACGCCGAAAACATTGAGTGTTTCGCTTTCGGCAGTTCCCAAGTTATGTATGTGATAAACAATGTAAGATTATGTGCTAGTAAAAATACTAATTGCTATTTACCCAGGTATAATTGCAGAACCAATTATCATTAAGTTCGAGCATGGTATGTTACATATATATGAAAGCTCTTGAGGGTAATTATAATTACAATTTATATTTATTTCTGTACGTGTTTGTGAAGGTGTTTTGTCTGTTTCACATTTGTTTGAGTAGTCAAACAGTTACAATTATCTCCCTCTATACTGTATGTTGTATAAACAGTGTGAAATAAAGCCGTTAAACAGTCTTGGCTTTAGTGACGTGTTGCTTTCCCCTGATTCGGTTAATATTAAATCATTTATACCTGTATTAAATATACGGCTTAAGGATAATTACATTAGTGCGTGGAGAGCCGGTATGAACTTGTGTTCATCTCTTAGCTTATTTAAACAGGTTAACACTATATTTGAAATGTCTTTTTACTTGTTAAGAATTGTAAACGTAAAGCATAGAAATACTTTGTCAAAACTACGCTTATCGTCACATCATTTATATATAGAGACTGGGAGACACAGAGGCATTCCGAGATGTGATCGAATTTGTGAAGTGTGTACAAATGAAAACATTGAGGACGAGTACCATTTCGTTTTAATATGTGATAAATACGAGACCAGTATATCCCTCGATACCTCTATACGAGACCAAGCATGTATAAATGTATTGGGCTTATCCAATGTGAGAATGTTAGAACTTTAAATAACTTAGCAAAATATGTGATATGTGCCCAGAAACTTAGAACATAAAAACTATTAAATCACCACTCCCGTATTAACTATAATACGTTGACGTTATAGTTGTTTGTGTTTGAGTGCGTGTGTGCGTGAGCGCGTGCGAGAGTATATGATATTTCTGCATTATTTTCCATTTTTGTTATTAATCACAACTCTGTATTTGCATGCTCACACATGATAATATTATTTAGCTATGTTATTCTAAAGTCTAATAAACTATTCTGTATTCTGTATTCCTCTATATATGTATATAGAATGTGATATATACTTGTTCAATGTTCATTTGTATATACTTGTTCAATTTGAAGTACGTGCTCTGGATCGTGAATGGCATATGGAAAGGAGGATGTTCTTATCTGCGATTTTGATTTGAATCTTGGTGAAATATTCGGTGAATACACGAATGCATCCTTTTCAAGCATAAGAGGACACATGATATCTAAACATGGAATCAATTTTATTTTAACATTTATTTTTAACTACTTATAAGTCAGTATCTACATCCAATTCAACTATGACATATACATAATAATAAACTTCTTTTGATAAAAAAAAACAATTAGAAATAAGAAATTGCTTGATAGTCAAGATTCATGAGCATTTTTTCCTTTTAAAAAATATGTTTTGCCTTTTATTTTAATCATAAATACATTTACAATCTTATAAATAGATATATTTGCAGAATTGATTGCCAAGGATGATTTCGAATTTGTCTGCTGCAGAATTTAGGAATGTTGAGAAGGGTTATATAAGAAGACCTATATTGCCAATTAGCTTAAGTCCCTACGGTTTATTCCCGATTGTCAGATTCAGATTCATTTTCAGAATATTGTATTGACTCAAACTTTACATACAAAGTTTATGGTCATTTACAAATATACAAGAAAAAATTATATATGTGTGTATCAAGGAAAGAATTGTCTCAATATAGTTTTGGAGGACAAACTGCTTTGTCATATTAGAAGCTTTAAAAAGGTAATAGCCAACTATACCATGCAGATGAATATATAGTAAAAGACATATGGCATATCATATCACTTTATTTACATACACATATGCATGCTGCCACATATCGTATTATCATATCCAAACAATGTCAAAGACGTACAGAAAGTAAAGTATTCCATGTACATACGTTTCTATATTTCATCGTGTATAGTTTGCAAGGAAATTAAACGTATCAACATACATACAATACATATATATCAAAGCACATCAATGTTGCGTTTATGAAAAGAAAAGGTAATAAATTTACAAAGGCTGATAAGGTCACCTTTATTATTGGCTTTTAAAAGCTCAACTAACTTTAACATATTTGGGTTTTTCCAATATTTCTTTTTTACAAATTTGAATCTTATATCTAAATAGTATGGACATTGTAGGATAAAATGGAATTCATCTTCCATTTCGCCCATTTGGCAGTACGTGCATAAACGTAAAAAACATAAAAATCGATGATGGACATGGGTAAAAATACAGGTAAGGTGTCGGCTAATCTCTGCCCGGGGCGAAGATATCACTGCAGTTCGGTTCATTTAAAAGTCTACTATTCAATTCAATTTTATCACTACTATCCAGGTATGTTTCGTTTTCTTTATGAAAACAGTATGTAACGAATTCTCTTTACTTTTCGTTGTGTTTTTCATCAGAACTAACTAACAAAATTATGGAATATGTGTTTCAGTAATGTCTGTTTGGTCCTCTTTTATATAACATAGGAATATAGACAATTTCAAGCTAATTTAGAAAATAATATTTTTATTCAAATTTAGTAAATGTACGTTTAATATCAAGTATATTGTATATTATATATGGCTGACTTTCAAATAACAAATAGACTATTCAGTTGAACTGATAACGTTCGGTCATGTTAACTAGCTGCTTTTCCACATAGACTGTTAGCCCATTGGTGGAAGACGATTGTCGTTTGTCACAGTGTCTTTTGTCAAACGTCGGAAAGGATGTTGGTCGAGCTTGGTTCGAACTCACAACCCCTGGCTTGACAGCCCGCAGCTTTTCAGTTATACAATGACTAATCGAACGTGTGTTGCCTGGCATTCTCACACCTGTTCTCAGGAAAACATTCATCCCTGGCAACTTGCTATCTTCTCACATATGAGCCTTCCCACGAAAAAAGCAACAATGTGGACTCTGCGTAAAGTGTCGACCCGGATTAGCCTAAGCATGCCGAGCAGACTTACCCGGACAGAAACTTTTCATCTCCTGTGGATTGTCTGTTTCAGGAGTCATTACTCTATACCTCTATCCCTCTGAGACGGAATGTGTCGGCCCGGATTAGCCTGAGCGGACTGCGCAGGCTGATCTGGATCGACACATTACGCAGAGTCCATAATGTTGGTTTTCTCGCGGGACGGCTCATATACTCTAATGACCATTGATGGGAGAGGGATGAAGCTATTCATAATGACTTTTGTCAATCATGGGTAATAATATCTGGCGGAGCATAGGTTTGAACTCTCGACTTCGAGTGAAAGAAGTCGCTACTTCAAAGAACTATGCATATGAGCCGTTTCACGAGATTACCAACATTTCTGCGTAATGTATCGACCTAGATCAACCTGCGCAATCCGCGCAGGCTAATCTGGGCCGACACATTCCATCTCAGGAGTATAGAGTAATGATTCCTGAAACAGAAAATCCACAGGAGACGAAAAGTGATTGTACGGGTTAGCCTGCGCGGCATGCTTAGCCTAATTGGGTCGATACTTAATGCCGAGGCAACACTGTTGGTTTTTTCGCGGAACGGCTCAAACGTGTGCTGTTTCAGTGATATAATTGAAATACTATTGAAATGGTGTATCAATCGAATAACTAAAACTAGATCTACTGCGCAATAACAAAAACGAAGCTGATTGTAAAAATATAAAAGTCGTGTTAAGACGACAAGTATTAAAATGAAAAACAACGTGAAACAAATATACCCTTTGTTAACACCAACAGATAAGATTGTATCTGCTTTATTAGTTGAATTTAATTAAGAGATTAAAGACAATATTAAAAACAGAAGATATTAATTTTCTCCACAGAAACGGTACTGTGATTGAAAATAAAGATATAACGTAATCACATAGTTTATGCCATCTCATACACACATATTGACTCTTATGTATACTATACATACTACATCTCATTCACATTACATAGATTGTAGTTCTGGAAATCATTTCACAACATCTTCTTTTAACCAATATACTTGATTTTTGAATAGTATTACTTCTCATTTCGTATTGTATATGCGCACTGTATGACCTAAGTTATCGATGCACCATAAACTACTTTACATTCATTCATTTGTGCAAGTCAAGTGATTTACAATAAAGCACGACGATTATCAATTATGCTTAGGTAATATTTAATAATCCTATATTGATCTAGTCTGCCCTTTGATGTCATCAAAACATTACTAATAAAACTTGAGATAGAGTCTCTTTGATTAGGTCCTTTCGTAAACTTTAAAAGTTGTTATCCGAACGATAATCAGTAACCCTTTCCCACTTTCAGAGGCATTCCGACGCATCTATAGCAGACGCCTTTCAAAAGCAATATAGGGAAAGTATAACTTGATTATGACGAGATAAATGCTATGAACCGTCACTCAACCTTATTCAATATTATACTTCCGTTTTAGAGACCACGTGTTCGGTGGTGTAGTTGGGAAGTGTCCGCCTCGGGTGCGGGATATCGCGGGTTCGATACCCGGCCGGGTCATACAACATTCGTTAGAAATGGTAGTAATGGCTGCCCTCCTTGGCTCCAAGGGTTGCATTCGACTGACTTACTGGTATCATGATAAATAAACCAGTAGTACTGGTAACTTACCCATTAAACGTCGTGATAACTGTAAAAACTTTTTTACTAGACTGTAATAGTCTACAATCTTGTAGATCCGCATTTGAGCGTGGAATACGTCATGAGTTTAGTAATCAAGTTTTTGATCGGTTAAAATCCTTAAGTAAGACTCACTTGATTAGAGCTCTATTTGGAGTAAATGATTATTTTGAGCATGTTTTTCATGCAGACTACCAAAGATTCTATCGAACTGTCATTTTGTACTTCCACAATGTTTGGAACTGTTACATTTTCGTTCGGTAAGTGGAAAGGTTTCCCCTCGTGTTTTGCGATTCCAATGTGTCGCAAGTTGTTGCACACTTTTTGCTCTCGACGACGACAATTTAGGCTCAATTAATGTAATGTATTCATGTGAATTGGTGTCAATTTATCCCTTGCCCCCATGTAGACGAATTTCCTTATCATTATGTCATTCGGAAGCATTTTCAAAGCGTTGGAGTCTACTTGTGCTGGGTATTTCTTTTTCCCCCTTATGATCTCTAATGTTATTAACACTAGAAGTACTAATGTATTAATTTATAACTGCTTAAAAGTTTTCCCCAACAGTTTAAGAATTATGCAATAGTTTCATTGGGGATAGGGTACATGTTTTGTATGAGGTTTTTTTCTTGTTTTTTTTTTCATGTGCATGTATATATTGTTTGTCTATGTTTGTATGGTTTTCATGGTCATGTATACATTGTGTGTCTATGTTTGTACATGTGTGTGAATGTTTACACATTATGGAGGCGTTTATACGTCTAAATGCATGTATGCATATTCACATTCACAGTGTTTTTGTTGTTTTGCTTTTTGTCTTTTTCTTCTTCTTCTTTTTCTATCAATTGTATCTCCATTCTGTTATTTTCAATTTCATTTATATTGTATTCTTGTAATCTTCAATATTAGAGGAAATAAAGATTATATATTAGAAAACAACCCAACAACAACAACAACTCAAACCTAACAAATCGAACTAAGTTCTTAATTCTACACCCTGAGAGAAGATACTGACAAACAAGTCATTGTACGGTCATGGAAAACATTTTATGAAAACGTCTACTATTTACTGTTCTGTGGATTATAGTTACAATGGGGTAAGTTGTGAATCTTATTTCGTAAATTTCTGATCGTTTTCTTGTTTTCCCACATATATACACAGGGACTTGCTCCTCTAAAAATAGATATTACCCTATATATGCATAGATATTAACAAGGGTGGACACAGTTTTCTGGGTCGCCTCTAGTCCAAATATTTTAGACTTTCGGTTTCTCGTTTTATCATCTGTCATTTTTTGGTCAACCTTCGTATATGCAGGATAATAACAAAATGAAAAATGAGCATATGCGATGTCTTTTTTTGAAGGACTAGGTCGCCTCGCGCTTCAACTCATTTTTTTTCAAAGTATTCGAACAAATATATAAATTTGAACTACGGACTCAATCAATAATGCTTTTCTCTATCGAACGATACCAAAATAACGTGAATTTGTTCACCCTAAGTATGTTAATTTCTATGAAATATTTGCGAATCCGCGAAAAGGACAACAACCTGGACCGAAAACGAAAGTACCTTCTATCGCGATTATTTTTCCAGGAAACATTTCGGAATGATTCGGGTTTTTTCGCTGCTAAATGGTAAGTGTTATTGTGACAGAAAATAATCGCAATATCACTGAAAATTGTCGATAGAAGGTACTTTCGTTTTTGGTCCAGGTTGTTGTCCTTTTTGCGAATTCGCGAATATTTCAAAGGAATTAACATACGTAGAGAGAACAAATTCACATTATTTTGGTATAGTTCGACAGAGAAAAACATTATTGATCGATTCCGTACTTCAAATTCATATATTTGTTCGAATACTTTGAAAAAAATGAGTTGAAGCGAGGCGACCCAGAAAACTGTGTCAACCCTTGTTAATATCTATGCATATATAGGGTAATATCTAATTTTAGAGGAGCAAGCCCCTGTGATATATATAGACGCTTTCTAACGCCTCTGCTGCAGACGATTCTTTAAAACATTGTGACCAATGCGCAATTTCTCCTTTCACTATTATCACACTTACCACATTTATTCAATAAATGTTCTTTAATTTATAGAGTTTCCATGTATTTGTTTCAATTTTTTCAAAGTCGTGTGCTACTGATTTGTTGTCAGTGTGAAAGGGTTTAACGATGTTATATGTAGTATAATTTAATCGGGTGATCTAAGAATTTGGGATTCCCAAATTCGCTGACTGATTTATAGGTTATATATATATATAGACTCCTTTTGTATATAAATAGATCTGGATTTTCTGAATGTGTACTATTTTTAGATAACATTATACGTGAATTTGGTATATATCTCTAACTCGGTTGTTGGCTTGTTTAATTTCTTGATGATTCTATCAAGGGGGCCCTTGTCGGTATTATACCCCTCTTTCGATCCATGATCTTAAGTACACAAATTAAATCCTCCTCCGTTTCCTTCTAATTATTATGTTTCTTTCATTTCATTTATGTTGAGCTCGCTTGCAGTTAGCTCTATATAGCTGTCACAATGGCGTTACGGTGTATGTACGTGCGTGCGTTCGTGAATCCGTCTGGCCCGCATCTTAACCATGCATCATATGATTTCCGAGAGGCGGCGTATCGTGCACAAGAACTAGGCCTGTACCTCAAATGTTAAGGTCACACTTAGAGGTCAAATATCAAAATGAGTGCTGTTTGATAGGACTGTATCTTGTCCGGCCCACATCTCAACCATGCATCCTATGATTTCCATGTTACTGGGCACACATGAATGATCACCATGATGAGGTGAAGTGTCGCGCTAGAGAACCATGCATGTATCTTAAATGTCAAGGTCACACTTAGAGGTCAAAGAACACATTAAGTACTATTTGATAGGACTGTACCTTGACCGCGTTTGCATCTTAACCATGCGTCATAGCATTTCCAAGAAACCTGGCACAAACGTTCACCATGATAGGCGACATATCACGCACAAGACCCAGGCTTGTACCTCAAATGTCAAGGTAACACATAGAGGTCAAATATCAAAACGAGTGCTGTTTGATAGGACTATACCTTGTCCGGCCCACAGCTCAACCATGCATCCTATGATTTTCAAGTTACTGGGCACACATGACTGATCATCATGATGAGGTGAAGTGTCGCGCTCAAGACCCATGCCTGTATCTTAAATTTCACGGTCACACTAAGAGGTCAAAGGTCAAAATGAGAAACCATGCATCATAGGATTTCCAAGTTACTTGGCACATAATGTTCACTATGAAATAATGATGATGGCAGAAGTGAATACAAGTTTCGCAAAAAAAGGTGACTGTTCTCATTTAACCCTTTCCCACTTGTTGACACGTCTGTACGCATAACTAACTAGGCCATTAATGAACTGTTATCAGGTCAACTTTGTGTCAGTCTGTGTTGCAACTGCATACAAAGAGGACTATGTCTGTGACAAAACATTTGGAGCGGGCTCAACTTGTTGTCTGTGGGCATCTAGTCATTATGTGTCTGCCAATTTAAGAAGACATGTTTTCCCATGTGAGATGTTGAGTTATTTAGCGATCGCTGTTCGCCCGCCCCGTCGATGCGTGACTTAATCATGTTTAAAGTTGACGATTTGGAGGCATCTTCAATCATGGACTATCATGACTAGGTATGTTCGGTCAGAAACTAGATCACTAACCAAAATTTAAGAACAATCGTGTTGCTTATCTAGATGCAATAGTTGTCACTTATTAAATTATAATTGTTGTAACATCATTTAAAAAGGTTGCGTTTTCAGAAAGAAAAACACAACACCAAATGACTAGCTATGCTAAGTTCAAAATGTGGTCATGTCCCGTCAAATACTAGGTCATAGTATCAAGTTTAGTTAAAATCCTGCGGACACTCATTTTGAAACTCAGTTGATGTGTATGCTTCAAATATGGGATTGATCAAAAACTAGATCACTGGGCGATATGAACATTGAATGTTCTTTCTTTAATTGGAGATTGTGTATTCGACATTAATTGTGTATTTGACATTAAAATAAGCAAGATTTCCAATTTGTGAGTGATACATCTACAATCGTTTTCTTTCATAAAATCCCCTATGAAACAAAAGTCAGGTCGATGTTCACATAATGGCTGTGTACCATTTTAAACTGTACGGTCATGGTGGAATGCTCCTGGGCAAGGCACATTTTCTAGCCTGTACTTATTTGTTTACCCAGGAATCATGAATAAGTGAACTGTCGGTGTGATATAACTGAAATAATGATGAAATTGACGTAAACTTCCTATGAATAAAACAATAAACTGTATTGTATATTATATAAGAGTTCTCTCTACATATACATATGTATGCAATTTAAGTCTGTGTGTTTCAACTCTCAAATCGAGAGACCTCAATGTTTTTATCCGGAAATTGATTCACTTTAAAGAAAATATAAATATAATATGTTTATGTAAAGATAAATCGAAATCGTTTGTACGTGAACGATTTTAGATAACAAGTTAATTAAATGTAGTCTTTAACACAGTTTGAATGTTTTGCCTTTCTATTAATGAACATTTCTCTCGTTTTTACATATTTTCTCAATAAGACCTCTTTTCCCCCGTATCAGAAATGTTTAAGTGTTTTACGCCGCTTTGAATTATATTTAAGTTATATCAATGTGATACCTGTATTACGGATAGGTGTAACCTGGCATCGGTTTTTATGTCGGTTTGTATATATACCATGTGCCATTCATTCACCTATTAAAACTCGCCAAAAAAGCGCCCAATCTTGCCTTCATATTAAATTTAGACGTCATGAAGGGTCAATCGACTAATGCAGCACAGCTCATCTTTAAACAGATTTCATACGAAAATAAAACTTGTTTAAATCATCGATTCGTAATTCAAAACATAAATAAATCTCCTATATTTGAAATAGTGCAGGAGACATTGTGGATCTCGAATTTGGTATGATGCATTTTTTTCATGATCACACTATTTCCCAACTGCCATTTATTTAATTTCAGAAAGATGTCGTCCACTAAAACAGATCACTTTTTCAGACTGTTGACCTTACTGTTTGAGGGTCCCACAAAGACATTATTGGATTTTTTTCTTAAAAAGGCTGGCTGTACGTTTTCTACTTTAAATACTTATCTTAATAGTCACGAATCCTTCCTTCAGAACAATTTACCCCCGTATCAATATGATCGTCTGTTCCGACCCGAACCAAAATTTAAAAAGAAGATTTTTGATATATCCTTGTCACACAACTTGTTGACCAAACTATCCCACCTGTCAAATAAAGAATACCAATGGATAACTCATATTAAAGATATAAGCGATAATCTGTCCCATCGCTGTGATTCTTTTGAGATAGACGAAACCGACTTCCTGAGGATGTGGCGAGGTATAATGGATGCAACCAATGGGTTGGCAGGTCAGATTTCACAAAGTTATTTACAGGAAATGACAGACATAGTTGAAGCTGTGAAACAAAGGTCACTTCCACCGCCTGGACCATATGTAGAGATATTAAAAGACTGGCTGGGTACAATGAATGGTACAATCAACGAATTAAGAGATGACATGAAGAATTTAAAAAAGTCAGGCGAGACAAGTACCAGTATCCTCGAGAACGCAGTTCATGTTAGCAAAAGGAAAGGAGGTGAGTCAATGTTAATACTTTGTTGTTTAATATACAACTGTTTAATTAATTTCTTCGATTACAATTTATTTCAGAGAATATTTTAAGTTTATGTATTTAACTTCATGTCATACAATCCCATGATAGCTAGTTATATTCAACATATTTGGTAAATTTATGGTAATCGAAATGAGACCTTAACGCTAACTAACACTATTGAATGGGAGTTTAAATAAGAAATTGACATGTAAATAAAAGACAAATTATCGACATTTATTTTTCTGCAAAGTTCAGTTATCCATTTTAGCGAACTAGTAAAACTTAGGGGCGTTTAAGTACAAACGAAGCTTATGTGTGGATACAGTAACGTGTCTTTTATAATGATTAATTTGTCTTCACTTCTAGTGCATGAGCTATGCATGAATCAACCTTTAGATACATAATTGGATACGACAAAAATGTATGCCTAAAGTGGCAATGCATCAATAAAGATTGTTTCATTCCGATTTACATGTACATGTATATTGAATAGTCATTTTGTGATATAATGGCAAAATTTGCTATCGCGAAACGATCATCATTACACTGTATATAAAACTCGGTATGTGTGTATATTAATGAAACAACACAAGCTTTGGTTACGTAAATACATATCAACGGATCTAGATTGATTATCTCTATGAGGTGCTACTGGAAATAATCAGGATTGAAAGCCTTAAATCAACGGAACCAGCTTGGCCTTTTCTATGGACATGATATCTTTGTTAAGTTAAAAGATCAGATTAGCTATTCATTATATCGGTATGTGATTTAAATGTATCTAACTTAGCTTTATATGTCGGAATGAAAATAATTCTATATTACCTGTGATTCGATATATTTGCTATAATATAATTTCAGAGCCTGCTACAAAAAGAATGAAGATGCTTGGTTCAAACCTTGAAAAAATGCAAGGTGAGAATGTAATAAAAAGTCAGTGACAGCGATTCACTGCCAAGGATGTTTTCATTCTATGGTTGCACAACTCAGAAGAATCCATGATTCATTAATTACACGACATGACATATAATCCAAAATGTGATATGTATTTAAGATGTGTATGCCTGCATTCGAAGAAGAGGGGGTATATTGCTTTACACATGTCTGTCAGATGTTGTTGTGTCCGTCGGTAGACCTAAGCTCGTCTGATTGATAACTGGATAATGCTCTGACCTACTGTACTCAACCATGGCAGGATGATTTGACATTAATTTTGAGGTTATCCGGTCAAATGTCAAGATCACATTAATTTTGAACACAAAAAGGCTGTCAAGGTGCATAATGCCAGAAATTCGACCCGTATGTTGGGCCTAACAATAAAAGAACCCTACCAATTGGGACGGCATCCGTTCAAAGGTCAATGTCACAGTGACCTAGAAAATGTTTTTGGTAATGTGTAGCCCAGGGTGGCATACTATTTGACATGCATATCTCGTTTTATATCGATTGTAAATATAAACCCTTATTTATCATTTTCTGATGTCTGCTTCCTGATATGGTGTAACTGTTTATATAAGCCCATGGTTTTTAGATCACCTGCGCCGAAGGCTCAAGGTGATTTATTCTGATCGCTCTCTGTCCGTCGTCCGTCCGCTTTAAACATCATCTTCTCCTAAACCACAGGACCAATTTCAACCAAACTTCACAGGAAAGTTCCTTTGGAAGATTTAAATTCCATCGAGAACTTTGGTTGCTGGGCATCAGAAAGGGGGCAAAATGTCCAAACTTTAATCATCTTCTCCTAAACCAGAGGACCAATTTCCACCAAACTTCACAGGAAAGTTCCTTTAGAGGTTTAAATTCCATCGAGAACTTTGGTTGCTGGGCATCAGAAAGGGGGCAAAATGTCGAAACTTTAAAATTCTTCTCCTCTGAAACTGCCTATCAGATTCCATTATAATTTGGTAGAAATGTTCCTTTGTTGACCCTCTACAAGCCATATTGATTGGCTGAAAAACATGGCACCCAGGCCGCATCAGAAATGGGCAAAATGACAAAACATTAATTTTCCATCCTTATGAAAGTGCTTGTCTAATTTCAAGATAATTTTGTAGAAATGTTCTTGCGTTGATCCTCTACTGCATTTTTTTAAGCCATATTGATTGGTTTCAAAATCATAGCAACCATTCTTCATCACTCAAGGGTAAATTGAACTTTTAGCTACAAATGACAACTCCTACCATTCCACTGGACCAATTTCAACTTAACTTCACAGTAATGCCCTTGTTGGTCATCTTTCAAAATTGTTCAAAGACTTACATTCATCAAATTTTCCCAGATATTTGCAGTAAGATATTTGCTATTAATTTACCATCACTGAAGTGATCGATTTAGGGCCATCTTGGCCCTCTTGTTTGTCTTTGTGAGCTTTTGGATTAAGTGAAATATACATCAGATTGCATTAAATATGTATTTTTGTTACAGGTTCATTTAAAAAGACAATGCAGAAAATCCCGGACGCTTTTACAGCACCTACCGAAGCAGATGAAATGTACAAGAAGCTAAATGAATCCAAGCAGCTGTATGCTGTGGGTTCACAATCGAGTTTGTACTTACAAACAACATTGCATGTGATCAAAGGCTTTGGTATAGATATTAACAGATGTGTCGAAATGACGGAATGCTCTGACTGGGAGGACGTTAACTCTGATGATGTAGATCTTATTCTTTTTAGAGACCCTTTTGGAATCGGGCGAATAACATCTGAAAGAACAAGACGAACACACGACTGCCTCGATGATATTGATAAAGAAATTGGCAGAGTGCCACTGAAAGAGAGGATGTTTGTTATCATAACATCCGATTACGATGTACATCTACAATATATGGACAAATGCTGCCAAGAACCTCACCATATCTTAACAGATGTTGTGCTTTTTCAGGCACCCACAAGAGAAGAGTATCCACACTTGGTTATGGGTAGGTTACTGTAAGACTGTAAATAAACGCATATAGTTCTTACATCATGTAATCTATTTAAATTTCAAACTTAAAAAAATATATTTTAGCTAATAATAAATCGATAAAAACTAGACTATTGATAGTGTTTAGGATTATCAATTGTCATCTATTAACATAATTTGACACGTCATAGTTTCACACTAGAACAGATAGTTTGTCATCAATTCAATAGGTTACAATCGACGAATTCACTTTTGAGTATAACAACTATTTGCACAAGCCGGTAGGCGACGTGGGATTCTCCTTGGTAATTTTCGCCTTTGCATAGAGTTATGGTTCCTGTACACTGTACTTCCTCTCATTGTGCTTTACCATTGTATGAAGTGTTATTAGATTCTAAATCTAGTAGTATTAAAGTAATTCTACGCACAAGAAAAAGTAAGAAAGGGCAATAACTCTGTAAATAGGTAAAATAGAGTTATGGTTATTGTACACTGCACTTCCTCTTAACGTGTTGTATCCTCGTATGAAGTTTTATTAAATTCCATCTTGTAGTTTTAAAGTTATTCTACGTACAAGAAAAAATAAGAAAGGGCAGTTACTCTATAATAAGCTAAATTAGAGTCATGGTTCTTGTACATTGCATTTCCTCTCATTGTGCTCTACACTGTATGAAGTTTTATCACATTCCATCTCGTAGTTATTAAGTTATTCTCCGGACAAGAAAAAGTAACAAAGGGCAATAACTCTGTAATTTGGTAAAATAGATAGGCTATCATTTGGAAACAAAAGCCCTATAAATCAAAAAAAAATCGTAATTATGTAAAATAGAGTTATGGTTTTTTTGCACCGCACTTCCTCTCAATGTGTTGTGTCATCATATGAAGTTTTATTAAATTCCATCTTGTAGTTTTAAAGTAATTCTATGCACAAGAAAAAGTAACAAAGGGGTATAACTATTTAATTAGCTAAATTAGAGTTATGGTTCTTGTACACTGCACTTCCTCACATTGTGGTCTACCATTGTATGAAGTTTTTTCAGATTCAATCTCGTAGTTATCAAGTTATTCTCCGGACAAGAAAAAGTAACAAAGGGCAATAACTCTGTAATTAGGTCAAATAGATAGGCTATCATTTGGAAACAAAAGCCCTATAAATCAAAAAAAAATCGTAACGGATGCGTTTTTTCTAAATATCCCAAAATATCTATAACCGAAATTTCAGCTCTCCACATTCAAAACTGTAAGAGAAGATAGAAAATGGTTTGGGTTTTTAAAAGCGTCGCTAAAAAAAAACTAGTCGGACAGACAGACAGACATGTCTGACAATAAGGGATACCTAGCGATTCCAAATTAAGAACAGCGATAATCGGTTTTGCCATCAAATTGATCAGCATGATGAATTCATGATTGGGGATGTTTGTTTCTCCTGTTGTAAGTTATGGCGTACCACTGATTGCGTTGTCTCAATCATTGACCCAGTACTTGCCAAAATCAGGGTTCTGAAGGGATCATGGTTTAGCATCAAATGTTTGCACTACAAGAAATCGATGCTATGCCTAGCAGCATGGACTATTGCAGTTTCCTTTGGGAAAATGACGCTCAATAACACAGTAAATACTAATCCCTGTAACATTCAGCTTAATGTTGGAAAACACGATGGCAACCACCGTTTTGATACTATTAGAAATATAATTCATCCACTAGTTATACTTTTCTTTAACGTTGAAAAGAAAAAACTTTGGTTCTGTGACACTGAAGCCATTCCAATCTTACCCGACATCTACGGCTGGTTAGTGATAGACCAATATTAGTTTGTATGCAGCTTTCGCAATCAAAGTCTGTGATAATCTATTAGCAGAGGATTAAACAAGTCGGCAACTCACAATTTATATCTTTCTCTTCTTAACCCTTTCCCAAATACAACAAATCTGCAGCAGACGCCTTAGAAAACATAAAGGAACAAATTTGGAAACTCCCTTTAAATGAAAGTACAATAATTGAATAGAGCTAAAACAAGGTAACACAGGGAGAAATTGCTCATTTGAAGCAATTTCTTCTTTTGTCGCCTTGTTTTCAAAAAGAAGCTGTTTTGACTTATAACGTTGATCATTTACTAAAATATACACCTTGAAGTAGCTTTAAACCAAAGCATGTATACTTATGCACATTGGAAACTGATTTTTAATGAAACATCATTGCAGCATGGAATTTAAGACTTCTTTTCGGTTAATACAGTCGTAGACTAATTGTAAACCATATCACTGCATTAAGCCGGTGTCTATTTAACTAATAAATCTAGTTGGTTGTGTTTCTTTATCGTCTCGGTATATAATAGTAGTATGTGCTATATTAATTTGTGGTTTTGGTCATGACACGCAATATCAAAATCTGTAAGTTATAAATTGCATATTGCATTTCAGATGCGAGGCCTTCACTTACTCTTGGAAAAGATGAATACGGTGTATTGAAAACGTTACAAGGTAGCACTTAATTGTGGAAATAAATACTATTTCTGTATTAGTATACACAGTATTGCATTATGACAAGTAAATTTATATCTATTATTACATCATCAATTGTGTACGTTAAAGAGTTTAAATGAATGCAGTGTTTCTAGTGATTTATTGGGAGTTTAATGCCGTTTTAAACATTGAGTCAGTCATATCACGGCGGAAAGTTCAACCACAAATAAGTGTACAAACTTTCTCACACCAGTACTCCATACAACATTCTTTCCAAGCAACTGGTTCTCTGCATAGACTGAAGGCAATTGATGACAGATTAATTACTCTTGCCATGTTGGCTTTTGTCAAACGTGGTAAAGAATGATGGTCGAGCTTGGTTTCTAACTCACATCCCCTGGATTGACAAAATGCGTCGTTACATACTGTATTACCGGTGCTCGGTTGCAAT
Organism: Serripes groenlandicus; assembly: GCA_031761405.1. Lineage (NCBI taxonomy): Eukaryota > Metazoa > Mollusca > Bivalvia > Cardiida > Cardiidae > Serripes > Serripes groenlandicus. The sequence continues at coordinate 100,880,382 of JASEVX010000002.1, forward strand.
GTTTCTAGACATAATAGTTTTCTTAAAGATATACTTTATAGGCGATAATATTTAATTAAGTATATATGTAGTTGTGTAGAATGCATTTGGCCCGTCGTCAGTCCGTCGTGCGTCGTCAACATCCAATCTCCATGAAAGTTTATCGGAACATTTACCTCCGTCAAATCTTGGACAAGTTCTCGAAACTGGGCCATAAGATGTCATACAATAGGTCATTAGGTCAAATTGTAGGAAAATCTACTTAACACTTTGGAGGCCGCATTTTAAACTTTAGCATGTTGAAATTTATCAGAGTGTTTGTCTTCAAATATGGGTCATATTGACTCTAAAAGAAGGTCACTTGGCCAAATTGAAGGAAAGTCTGTTCAACACTCTTGAGACTGCATGTTTAATTTCAGCAGTTTGAGAGTTTGTCATATGTTTTGCATAAGAAATCTCATTGCATCATGACCTTCTTGTTTGTATTGTTATTTATAGAACAAACCAAGGTGTACATAGATTACAACGCTTGTCAGGGATTTTCCACCCAACGATTTGAGGACGCAAAGGCAATATTGAGAAAACGCAAAATGTTGGCAATCAGTGGACCAAGGAATTCCGGGAAAACATCTCTGGCGACTAAATTGATGGCCCTCTATTCATCAGATCGAAGAGTTCTTCTTCAAAGTCCTACAGACATGAGATACATACGGTTTGGGGATGTGTCTTTAGTGCTTGTCGAAGACTTTACTGGTAAATATGAGCCTAACAAACAAACGGCATTTAAATGGTATGGCGTATTTGATGTTCTGTTACCTGCAGTACTATCTGGAAAACTGAGCGTAATCATAGTCTCAGAAGCGGAATCTTTCAGAAGATGCGAATTACCAACCCATGGTCTACTGCGTTATGATATAACACTGGTCTCTCCTGAACAACCTGTTATCAAGCTGCTGGAGCCTGTACCACATCTTGCTACAGGTATTTAGAGCTTGATTGTCATATAACGTATTAATCACCAGTGAATCACCAGTCATCGATGATTGAATCTCATCTGTCTAAATATAACTGAGTGTAGATTTAAATTTAATTTCTATTAAACCCATTGACCAAAGCTTCGGCTTCTCGTACCAAAAGTCCCGGGTTTGAGTCCCATGATGAGCGAGTTCTGACTTTGGGATTTCTTCCACACAAACGGCGCGAGTACTGGTTAAGTCTCCAGGAAGCAGACGTCGAGCGTGATTAATATTAGCTGAAAGCTTGTTTCGCAATCGATGTAATATAGATAAGTTTAAACTTAATGATATAAGATACCATCGGACAAGGCTAAAACGTGGTTCTATGCAATGAAAACGGTGTATCTATTCGCATTGCCACGTTCGAATTTGTTAATGCATACATTGTGTTGTTTTCGGTTTAAATTGAATATTTTTCCACCTAAATAGTGTGTTGCAAGCGATGCGATGAACTCGAACTGAATGGGTCAATGTCACAAATTAAGATTTTGTTTTTTGCTGTTTGAACAATGGTGTACAATTTGGCTTTGCACATATGTTTAAAAGACTATGAATTATGGCTTGTTCCCAGTAATATTTCGTATTTAAAGGACACAAATATTTGTTAACACAGTTACTTGTTGCAGTTCAAAACATGACATTGGTTAAGAATATTAAATGTTACAAAAAAGTTATTTTTTATTTTTTCCCAAAATAAGTGGTACGCGTAATCTAAATTAGGCGATACATGTATCTTAGGAAACTGTTAACCCTTTCCCTCATATAGACGCTTTCTGACGCCTCTGCAGCAGACGGCTTTTTGAAAACATAGTGACAAAAGAAGAAATTGCACAAAACGTGCAATTTCTCCTTTTGCCACAATGTTTTCCACCTTTTGTCATAGGTTATCCATTCAATTATAGAGATTTTCTATGTTCTGACAAATATCGTTCAAAGTCGTCTGCTGCAGAAATGTTGTATGAGGGAAAGGGTTAAGATAACTTATCTACCTTACTGGAAACACTTGTGTGCCTGTCTTGAATTAAACGTGTCTGTAAGTACACGTCGCCGTGTACAATGCGCAGCGTCGTCGACTACAGTATTAAATGCTTATAACTTTGGCTCTTACAAGTTGTCTTTGCATCTATCGTGCGAAATGTGTTAAATGGCAATCATTGTCGTATCTTGTATATACATACGTCATACACATAGATCATTATGGGAAGTTAATGTTCCTATAAGCTATTGATAATGCTCTCTTCCATCCAGATGTGTAATGATTGATATGTTTTCCCCTTTCCACATGGGTTTTTAAGATGCAATAAAACGGTAAAAGGTTTTTCCAACAATTCACTTATTAAATACTAATTAATTTCACTTCAATTGCATTATTTCAAAGTATAGAGCATATGCAAAATATGTAAAGGTTATTATTATTCACACAACAAAACAAATCTCTATTTTGAAAAATGTATACATTTGGGTCGAGCTGTCTGATTGGTGCACATTGTCATATATTCCTTATGCATAGAGTCAAAATGCTATTCTGCGAACTTGCAACGTCAAAATGCTATCCATTTTACAAAAGGGAATAATTATTGTTTAACATATGTGTGTATCTGTATTTTAAAGGTGACGCAAACATGATGGCGAACGCATCAACACGTCGAATTTCTCAAAGAAAATCCCTTCGGAATGCCACTTTTGAACAAAAGAAAACTTTTCCCGCGGCTAGAGAAGAAGGTCATGTTAAAGCATGTACACTTATGCCGAGTGGACATATTATTATAGCATACAATGATTGTGTTGCACTCATGGACATCAACTTTGTAGCTATGACACAAGAATATATATCCCATGTAGTTGGCATTGCTACTGTGAATGACACAAACGTGATAATAACACGTGGAGATCAATATCTACAATATATGCATGTAAACCTATCTGTATCACATCCCTCTTTCACTCTTGGAGAAAGGATAGACGTTGGGGAAAACGTGACATGTAAAGGTATTGATGTAAATGATAACGATATCTATGTTTTGTGTTTAAAGTGTGCTCGTAGTCAGTCTGAAATACGTGTGTTAAACATATGGAGTGGAGTTATACATAATACAATTTCACTTGATGCATCCGAGGATGTAATGTTTGTTTTTAAAGATATCAAAGTAAGCCCAAATAACGACAAAGTGTTTGTGTTCTCTGGTATGTCAGTTACATGTATCAATACACGGGGAGATATCGTGTACAAATACTCCCCTGGGTGTAACACGACGGGTGGAATGTATGTCGACAATGAAGATACTGTACTTGTTTGTAATATCATTTCTAACACCATCAGTTTGATTGATACAGCTGACAAGAAAATGAAAGTAGTATTAAACGAGTCAGATGGGATACTTTTACCTCGTTGTTTATGTTACAGAGAGGTTGATAGCTGTATTGTAGTAGTGTGTACTAATGATATTCTTACGTTTAAAGTCAACTATTTACATTCGCCTAGTCCTTTGTATAGATAAAACTTGACGTTCATTGTGCATGAACCGGTCGACCTTTCATGACCTCTGTAGGGATTATGACGTCATTGTTTATTTCAATAGCCCGCAATATAAAAGTAATAAAAGGGGAAAATGTAAATATAAGGATTGATTGTTATGTTGTGTGCGTTCATGCAGTATGAACGCTCGGCCGCGATTTTGCGAATTTTCCAAGAAGCGCTGGATTTGCAAAATGGCGGCCGAGGTTCATACTGCATGAATGCACGGGAAAAAAAATCAATCCTTCAATAGTCAAAACACCGTACACTAACGACTGTGTACATGCTTGTGAAGGTTATCCAATTGTAACCATTCCAATGATACAAATCAGTGTACTATATCTGCGGTTGAGGACCTTTGAAAATATTGTTAAAAAAGAACAGGAGGAAACATTTCTCCTCTTCCCACAATGATTTCATTTTTTATAAAGCAAAATCACACAAGTTTGTCCTAAGATGTTCCAATTCTAACCTGTTAATGATAATGTCAAGATATTTCTGTTCAGTTCATTTCAGAACTAGTGGATTACATGCAGGATAGCAAACATGGAAGCTTCTGATCGAAAAGATTTAAAACTCACGAATGCAGTATGCTTTAACTGTAGACACCATAGCCTCTTCAACCCTTTCCCGTTTGCAGACCAGTTTTGACACATTTGCAGTAGACAACTTTTGCAAACATTGTGGCAAAAGGTGAAATTCCTCATAACGAGCAATTTCTCCCTTTGCCACATTGTTTTCAACTCTATCACACTTTTATTTATATAGTGTTTCTGTATTTCGCATGGATGTTTTCAAAATCGTCTGCTACATAGTTATTGAATGAGGGAAATGGTTAAATCGCCAACAACCTGTATGTTTAAACAGCAATTATAATTAATGTACCATCTTTGCTCAAGGTGAGTTATTGTGATCGCCTTTTGTCCGGCGTCCGTCTTGCGTCAACTTCTTCTCCTCAGTAACCAGTGGGTCAATTTGGATGAAACTTCACAGAAAGCATCCTCTCAATGACCTCACCAGAATTCCTTCAAATTGTTGGGATCCATGCAAAATTCTGGTTTCCATGGCAACGAAACTGAAAGAACTTCAAAATTCTTCTTCTCCCAAACTGGTTGGCAGATTTTCAAATAATTTTGTAGAAATGTTCCTTAGATGACCCTCTATCAGATTCCTTCAAGCCATGTTGATTGGTCGAAAAACATGGCCGCCAGGGGGGGGCGGGGCTATTTTGCCTTATATGGCTATAGTGAAAACTTAAAAAATCTTCTCCTCCAAAAGTGTCAGGCCGATTTTCAAATAATTTTGTAGAAATGTTCCTTGGGTGACCCTCTATCAGATTCCTTCAAGCCATGTTGATTGGTCGAAAAACATGGCCGCCAGGGCGGGGCTATTTTGCCTTATATGGCTATAGTGCAAACTTAAAAAATCTTCTCCTCCAAAAGTGTCAGGCCGATTTTCAAATAATTTTTTAGAAATGTTCCTTGGGTGACCCTCTATCAGATTCCTTCAAGCCATGTTGATTGGTCAAAAAACATGGCCGCCAGGGGGCGGGGCTATTTTGCCTTTTATGGCTATAGTGAACACTTAAAAAATCTTCTCCTCCATAAGTGTCGGGCCGATTTTTAAATAATTTTGTAGAAATGTTCCTTGGGTGACCCTCTATCAGATTCCTGCAAGCCATGATGATTGGTCGAAAAACTTGGCTGCCAGGGGGCGGGGCTATTTTGCCTTATATGGCCAAAGTGAAAACTTAAAACATCTTCTCCTCCGAAAGTGTGTGGCTGATTTTGAAATAATTTTGTAAAAACGTTCCTTGGATGACCCTCTATCAGATTCCTTCAAGCCATGTTGATTGGTCGAAAAACATGGCCGCCAGGGGGGCGGGTCTATTTTGCCTTATATGGCTATAGTGAAAACTTAAAAAATCTTCTTCTCCGAAAGTGTCAGACCGATTTTCAAATAATTTTGTAGAAATGTTCCTTGGATGACCCACTTTCAGATTCCTTCAAGCCATGTTGATTGGTAAAAAAACATGGCCGCCAGTGGGCAGGGCTATTTTGCCTTATATGGCTATAGTGAAAACTTAAAACATCTTCTCCTCCAAAAGTGTCTGGCCGATTTTAAAATAATTTTGTAGAAATGTTCCTAGGGTGACCCTCTATCAGATTCCTTCAATCCAAGTTGATTGGTCGGAAACTATGGCTGCCAGGGGGCGGGGCTTATATAGCTAAAGTGAAAAAAAAATATTAGGTGAGCGATTCCAGGGCCATCATGGCCCTCTTGTTTATAGAAACACGTTTAACCTCATACGTCAATTCTGCAACAGACGACTTTGAACATATTTTATCAAAATTTAGAAAAACTCTATAATTTAATGGATAACCTATGACTAAAAGTGGAAAACATTGTGGCAATAGGAGAAATTGCTTGTTTTGAGCAATTTCTTCTTTTGTCAAGTTGTTTTCAAAAAGCAGTCTGCTGCAGAGGCGTCAGAAAGCGTCTATATGAGGGAAAGGGTTAACCTTACTCGCAGGTAATGTATGACCTCCTTTAAGTGTAAACAAATATACTGAATGTCTTAGTTTATCAATAAAGCTAAATTTTCTAGTATTACTGTTTAACTCAAAATGTGTCTAAGATGACAAACGGACCAATTGCATACTGGCTAAGTCTACTTTAATTGATTGAGTATTTGATTAATACCGGTACTTGGTTGTTTATTTAAAATATTATTAAGATTAAAAGATTATTGTGCTATATATAACTTGATATATAATTACTTATTTTCACTTTAAAGTTACAGATTTTTATGTTCAATTTCGAAAAAATCTGCAACTATGTCTCTATGTCGAGCATTATCTAGAAAATGAGCTATTGCTATTGTCTTTTTTTGAGCTATTGCTATTGTCTTTTTTCCCACTACCATTAACCAGGAAGCAAATGTAAATGACAAAAATGTATATGTTCATATATATTTGAATTCATTTGTAAAAAGAAATGATAGTGCTTCGTAAGCCTTTGAAGGCTGGCTATTATATATTATTGAATTGTATTGTATTGTGTTGTATGTATATGTTGCACTTTAAATAATAAAATATCTATCTATGTGTGTGTGTGTGTGTGTTTTGTTTGATTGTATGTACAAGATTGACATTTTGTCTTTTGGGAATAAAATCTAATCTAATCTTTAAAACATCAAGCCACGAAAGCTGACTCGATAATGACGATGGTTATCATTCAATAGGATCATGAGTTCGAACCCTGACTCGGTCATTCTTTCTTTCCGACCATTATCATAACTCATTGAGATAAGCTTACTTTCACCAATTGGCTAATTGTCTTAGTGGGATGGTTCCCCGTGGTATTTGGAAGACTCGTGTGGAGTACTAGTGCTAGAAAGCCAGGAAACGCACGTTATGGGAACTAGCCGCGGTGATGAAATTGAAATGCCTTTGAAATCGACGTTAAACTCAAATCAATGAACTATTGTAAATGTATAAATGATGTCACTATGATAATAAAATATCACTAACATGTTTACTTGATGTTCCTTTCTGACGAACCCAATCAAGAGTCACAGTAACCACATAGCCACTTCTCAATTGCACCTGCAGCATATTGAAACATTGTGGGAAAGATTGAATATGTAAATGACTTCTACGACTGCTCTATCTGTAGATGAACGGCGAAGATCCCGATGAGACATTACGAAAGGTGTTCAAAGATGTAATAAGATCCGTTTTTATCTGTTGCTGCTCAATACGTCGATTACTTGTGAGTGGTATCGTTGTGTAACTGAAATACTGTTGAAAGCGGCATAAAATAGACGCGGAACACAGTTAACAGAGTTTAACAATGTTTTGATTAAACTCAGTCAATTTACACCTTTTGTGAAATTAATTAAGTTATATTTAGTTAATCATTATTTATTTTTCATCGTTTTCTTAATAAGCTTTTATTAATCACGATCGATATCTGTTGCATGGATACATAACCAGTACTGGTGCCGTTTCTGAGGGAAAAAACAACGGCAGAACCCGCTCTTCACGGGATTCGAACCCGTTACCTTTGATACGAGTGATAGGCGCTCTACCACTACACCACTGTCTTCCACTCATATTAAAAGTCATTGCGACATGCGTCATTCGTCCTCCACCAATGGGCTAAGTATATGTGGAAAAGCAGTAAGTTGCTTGGGAAGATTGTTGTGTGGAGTACTGGTGTGAGAAAACCAGGAAATGCATGAGTAGGTGAACTGGCCGCCGTGACATAACTGAGAAATTGTTAAACACGGCGTTAAACCCCAATCAATCAATCCACTCATATTAATTGAACGAGGACACTGTATACATTATTCACCGCATTGCCCTCGAATCATTGATATAAGCGGTACTCTCGTGAATTGGGTAATATAGATATCGAGGGCTTGGCGTGAAACAGTTGTAACTAAAAAACCTATTTTGAAAACCCTGGTTTAGGGGCAATTTTTACCCTTTTGTAAACAATGCAAATTTAGGTGCAATTGCTCAGAACGAGCAATGGCACCTAAATTTCCATTGTTTACCAAGAAAAATGATTTAACGCTTATAAAGACTTTATGGCGAAGTGATTAACCTTGGTAAAAAATTACCAATTTTAGTTACAACCGTTTCACGCCAAGCCCTCGATATACTGGGTAATATTTGGGAAATGCATAAATCACCTGATGTAGTAACTATGCATTCCAAATTTTGTAGAAAGATGTTATGTGTTAAAAAATCAACCAACCATGTCTTAGTTTATCAATAAAGCTAAATTTTCTAGTATTACTGTTTAACTCAAAATGTGTCTAAGATGACAAACGGACCAATTGCATACTGGCTAAGTCTACTTTAATTGATTGAGTATTTGATTAATACCGGTACTTGGTTGTTTATTTAAAATATTATTAAGATTAAAAGATTATTGTGCTATATATAACTTGATATATAATTACTTATTTTCACTTTAAAGTTACAGATTTTTATGTTCAATTTCGAAAAAATCTGCAACTATGTCTCTATGTCGAGCATTATCTAGAAAATGAGCTATTGCTATTGTCTTTTTTTGAGCTATTGCTATTGTCTTTTTTCCCACTACCATTAACCAGGAAGCAAATGTAAATGACAAAAATGTATTCCATTGTTTACCAAGAAAAATGATTTAACGCTTATAAAGACTTTATGGCGAAGTGATTAACCTTGGTAAAAAATTACCAATTTTAGTTACAACCGTTTCACGCCAAGCCCTCGATATACTGGGTAATATTTGGGAAATGCATAAATCACCTGATGTAGAAACTATGCATTCCAAATTTTGTAGAAAGATGTTATGTGTTAAAAAATCAACCAACCTCGAAGCTCTATACGGAGAACTAGGAACTATACCAATGTACATTCAAAGAAAAATAATAATGATAAAATATTGGATGAAAATATTATCTCTAAATGAAAATAGTATTCTATTTAAAACGTACAAAATGCTAAAAACAGATGCCGAAAATGGACATACATATAACAATAATAACTGGGCTTATAGCATTAAGCAAATTTTAGATGAATCAGGGTTAATATTATTATGGGAAAATCAATCAAATATAAAAATTGAATTGCAGCCAATCAAGTATTATATTATAAAAACATATTATGCGAAATGGTATAGAACTATAAATAACTCACCAAGGTTAGAATCATATTGCCTATTCAAGCATTCGGTAGCTATTGAAAAATACTTACAAGTGATTAAAGTACCAAAATATAGAACATCATTAGCAAGATTTAGAACGTCATCGCATACTTTAGCTATAGAACAAGGAAGATTTACGAATAACCCTCGTAGCACTCGAATCTGTACAAATTGTCATTTTTATCAAATAGAATCAGAATATCATTTCATATCATGTCCAAAATACACAGACTTAAGAGTGAAACATTTGAAAAGGTATTATTTCACATGGCCAACGACACAAAAATGTATAAATCTCATGTCTGAAACATGTAAAACAACTATAAGCGGATTAAGTAGATTTATTTATGAGGCAATGTTAATCAGAACTTAAAATTTATCCACCTACAATCACCACTACTTTGCTCTTTCGAAAATTGTATGTTTTCCTTTACGAAATTCATGTCTTTGTGTTAAACTGTATTTGCTTTAAACATGTATGTATGTTTTATGCAATAAAGCTTAATAATAATAATAATAATTTCGCCCTTTGTTTGAAGAAGAATGACGCTAGTAATAACAACTTGTGTCAATTGTCGGAAAAGAAGAATGTCTGAGCCGGGTTTCGAACTCACGACCCCTCGATTCAGCTTTCGCGGTTTGACCAGATTACTCGTGAGTTGGTTTATATCTAATGATTGATTGTGGTTTAACGCCGTTTTCAACAATTTCTCAAGTCATATCACGGCGGCCAGCTCATCACGTTTTTTCCTGGCATTCACACACAAGTACTCCAATATTAAACAACGTTCTGATTATTGCAAATTATATTTCAAAAGCGGCTGAGTATAGAGAATATTGTATTAATCAAAATATGGTGTTTAGTAATATTTAAGAATCATTTGCCAATTGTATTCATTGACAATGATTCTTGGTTATCTAAACATAATAGTACTTATCTGAAATATTATAACTGATTTTTCTTCTTTTGTATTCGTGTATATAAATTATGTAAATGTAATGTATTTTACGTCATTGAGCCATATTCTTCACGTGTATACACTTGTAAATGGCCAATGGTACTGATGGTCCGACTTGCCTGAATAAAATTGAATTGAATTGAAATTGATTATATATAAAGATACTGAGTAGTTATGCATTACCTATGATCAATAGCAATGGACCGAAAGATGCGTTTCAAAGTACACGCTCTAAAATTTTCACTATACATGTAAACTCAAATACGTTGGAAACGCGCTACCAATTAATTGTTACTAACTGTTGTGACCTTCAAACAATAAACAGGCTGCACATACATACAGGGTCAAGGTCCTTATCCTAAGTTACTGCTGGTCGTTATCTGAAACCTTCTATAACAAAATAATAATAAATAGATCAATGAATAATACAGATTACTTTAATTTTATTTAAAACAATTGCAAAGTATTGGGTAATAATGTGTGTTCGTTGCAAGGGAGATTACTTGTCCAGATTTGCCAAAGTTTCCTACCACAGTTCTCTCCCTCGAGAGGGGTTTTCTAAAGACCAACAATATCATTACCAGCTTCCTTTTTCCTGCAACTCTTGAAGGGTACACCAGACAAAAAGTATTAAAGTTTTAAATCTGAATAATCAGTGGTTTAGCATGGCACACAAGAGGAGAATATCATCCAGGAAGGCTGGGAAGGAGCCTAAAAGGTCCAGACAGGCAGAGAGGGACCAGTTACCAGGAGAAATAGTGCAAAACGACGAATGTGCAGGTTTAGTCATGCCTGCCAGTCATGTGGCGGAAACCATCCAAAGTCAAATTGCAGGAATACAAATAATATTATAATAAACTTATATGAATAAGGGAAAACACATCTGAAGATGCATAAATTACTTGCATCATTGATATTTTACCATCATGATGATGCTATCTTTTTGATGGAAGGTCTCCATAATGGATTTCCCGTAACTTACACATGACCACGATGTGCACGCGAATCAACACACTTGTCCAGTGCAAAGCAGCACCCATCTATCATGAGAGTAAAACTAAATAAAGAAACTAGAATTGTTTTTGCAAAAAACAGATGTCTCCACCTGAAATATCTGTCAAAATCTCTCAAAACATTCCAACCTATAAAGCAGACAATGGGTTCTGCACATCGCCTTGATGAGGTGAACATGTGACCCAAGTTTCTCAGAAATCCTTCAAGCCGTCTTGGAGATATGGAGCGGACATGAAATAAAGCCTAAAACCTTTGACCTTCAAGTGTGACCTTGACCTTGAACCGGTATGGTAGATACATGGGGGTTCTGCACATCGCCTTGATGAGGTGAACATCTGACTCAGCCGTCTTCGAGATATGGAGCTGACACGAAATAAAGCCTCAAACCTTTGACCTTCAAGTGTGACATTGACCTTGACCCGGGATGGTCGAGACATACACATCGCCTTGATGAGGTGAACATGTGACCCAAGTTTCATGAAAATCCTTCAAGCCGTCTTAGAGATTTGGAGCGGACACAAAATAAAGCCTCAAACCTTTGACCTTCAAGCGTGACCTTGACCTTGAACCGGTATGATCGGGACATGGGTTCGGACATGAAATAAAGCTTCAAACCTTTGACCTTCAAGTGTGACATTGACCTTGAACCGAGATGGTCGAGACATGGGGGTTCTGCACATCGCCTTGATGAGGTTAACATCTGACTCCGCCGTCTTGGAGATATGGAGCGGACACGAAATAAAGCATCAAACCTTTGACCTTCAAGTGTGACCTTGACCTTGAACCGGTATGGTCGAGACATGGGTTCTGCACATCGCCTTGATGAGGTGAACATCTGACACAATTAAGCTTCTTAGAAATCCTTCAAGCCGTCTTGGAGATATGGAGCGGACACGAAATAAAGCCTCAAACCTTTGACCTTCAAGCGTGACCTTGAACTTGACCTTGAACTGGCATGGTCGAGACATGGGGGTTCTGCACATCGCCTTGATGAGGTGAACATCTGACCCAAGTTTCTTAGAAATCCTTCAAGCCCTTGACCTTGACCCGGGATGGTCGAGACATGGGTTCTGCACATCGCCTTGATGAGGTGAACATGTGACCCAAGTTTCATGAAAATCCTTCAAGCCGTCTTGGAGATATGGAGCGGACACGATTTCGGACAGACAGACGGACGGACAGACGGACGGACGAACTCATGGGAGAGTACTTGTGGGGTTATTTCGTTTCATGTTTTTTTGTGGGGTGCACCCCACAAGTATGCAATTCATTCCGTAATTAACCCCCTTTTACGGAATGAATAACATTAATATGCAAATGAGATACCCGTTATAAAAAATAAAAATAAACTATTTATCTAAGTGTCTTTATAAGGGTGGTGAGTGGTCTTTAGGAAAAACACGCACCCCACGACAGACAGACAGACAGACAGACAGACAGACATCAAGGACAAAAACAATATATCTCCCCTATACAGGGGAGACATAATTAATCTGGGTCGAGTTGCTGGTCCTTTCAGTACTAAACCATTTCTGTCCCTTCAGGTAGTATCTCCTATAGGCCTAGTCGCCAATAAAGGCGGTGACTATAGAATGATTCACCACTTGTCATACCCAGACAGCCAATCTATTAACGATTTCATTGAGTAAAAACAATGCACAGTCACATATTCAAATATTGATCAGGCAGCCGATTCGACTTTGAAGCTAGGTAAAGGGGCACTCTTAAGTAAAACAGATATAAAATCAGCCTTTCGATTACTTCCCATCACCCATCAGGTTTTGATTTGCTAAGTATCAAATTTGAAAAACCGATATTTTTATGACAAAAATAATGACCGGTGGTCAATGGAAGTCAACCGTAAGGCTTTTGCGACCAGTGTAGAACCAGAATACCGTTCAAATCCGCACCGTCAGATCTAGTTCTACACTGTGTCCGCTTATAAGTCATAGCAAGATTCAGGAAACCTCTAAAACAATTTCTATTTGGATCCTGAACAGGAATGAATTAGGTTAACTCTTTCCAACAAACAAGAAATATTCATCCGAAGATGTTTAACACATTTACACAGATACATGGAAAATTTCTACCAATCAATGAAAAGAAAAGGTGAAGCTGCTCATTATCAGCATAGTATGCCCCTTTTGCAACAATGTTTTCAAAAGCTGTGTGTTGCTGCAGATGCGTAGACATGCATCTACCTGTGCAAACACGGTAAATAATCTTTCAATGACATTACTTAATGAGGACCAGGGAAGAACCTGATCAGACGGGAGTTCTGATGCAGTCTGATCAGAGTCATCCAATTGGGTATTCACTTCCCGAAAGTCATTTTTGTAATGATCTATCGCAGTTCTCTTCAAAATCAGAGATCATCTCGATTTCGTTATTTGTAGAAAATGTTTGCTTACTTCTTTTCCTGATATTATTTATTATTCATAATACTTTGACAGCTATATGTACATCAAACATCTAGTCAAATACGTGTACACCTTTGTAAATGTGTGTAGAAAATGGGTGCTTACTTCTCTTCCTTATATTAATTATTATTCATAAGAATTTAACAGCTACATGTACATCAAACATCTAGTCAAATACGTGTACACCTGTGTACTGACTGATGCGTACGAGTTAAATACGTGTACACCTGTGTACTGACTGATGCGTACGAGTTAAATACGTGTACACCTGTGTACTGACTGATGCGTACGAGTTAAATACGTGTACACCTGTGTACTGACTTATGCGTACGAGTCAAATACGTGTACACCTGTGTGTACTGACTGATGCGTACGAGTTAAATACGTGTACACCTGTGTACTGACTGATGCGTACGAGTTAAATACGTGTACACCTGTGTACTGACTGATGCGTACGAGTCAAATACGTGTACACCTGTGTACTGACTGATGCGTACGAGTTAAATACGTGTACACCTGTGTACTGACTGATGCGTACGAGTCAAATACGTGTACACCTGTGTACTGACTGATGCGTACGAGTTAAATACGTGTACACCTGTGTACTGACTGCTGCGTACGAGTCAAATACGTGTACACCTGTGTACTGACTGATGCGTAAGTAGCTTCGCTTGAAAGAAATATCTCTGCATTTCATACTTATTCGTTATCTCTCACACTCGTCGACCATATTTACTCTTTCAGCATCCATTTTCTCTTGCTCCCTCTCAAAAATTAAACAAACACGAAAATATCAAATACCAGCCCTTTTGTGGCACATTGCCCGTAACAACTGTGTCGTCATGGTATACAATAATATTTCATATTGACATTTCGGCCATTTATCATGAAGGATGATCTAGGCTGACCGTATCGATAAATTAACTCTATCGCTGATGCAGACGAACTTTGACAGACGTGGAGGACTACAATACCTTAGTAGATGAGTCGGACAGCTCTACCGGGGAAATAACTTCAATATGGACGTTTTAAAACAAAATTTAGCCTTGTTTGGTGATCCAGCACCTAATGGCAACTTCAGTTTTGGTACAGAACTTCAATGGACGTTATAAAACATAATTTAGCCGCGTTTGGTGATCTAGGACCTAATAGCAACTTCAGTTTTCAAAACGTGCTATGCTTACAAAACGCTGAACAAACCTCTAATACCAGGAAAGATAAGACGGAGTTCAGCACCTTCAAACAATTTCTCGTAATCCTGCTTAGTTTACAAAACGCTGCACATACCTCTAATACCAGGACAGATAAGACTACAAGCCGGATGGCGAACTGGGTAGATCCAGATAAGACTCTTGCGGAAAATCTTCCCTTGTCCAAAAGTCACGAGGGACGACGTGTCCGAAAGGCACTCACTCATAGTGTAAATAACAGTGTGTAACCACGTGGCTTTTAACGTCATATTTGCATTGTCAGACAGCAATAATTGCTCTTGATAAGAATGTAAAAAAAATGAGATTCACTTATGGTTGAGTAGTGAGTTTCGAGTTAGAAAAGTGAGTTTCGAGTTTAAAAAAATGAGTTTCGAGTTAGAAAAAGTGAGTTTCGAGTTTGAAAATGTGAGTTTCGAGTTAGAAAAGTGAGTTTCGAGTTAGAAAAGTGAGTTTCAAGTTAGAAAAGTGAGTTTCGAGTTAGAAAATGTAAGTTTCTAGTTAAAAAAAATGAGTTTCGAGTTAAAAAAGTGAGTTAAGATACTCTGGTGGATTGTAATCAACGTCGAACATGACCTGTTTTTATGGTATTAAACATTGGCACCAAAAACTACTTAAACAGTTAACCCCCCCTTCAAGAGTTTTATGTCCGGACACATTATTTTTTGGTACCAAAAACTGTTTAATGGAACTCATTCATGGATTGTTAGTTGCACCTTTTAAGATTATTTTACTTTATATTCCAAAACCGTTTTATTCTATTAGAGTATCCCGTACGCGCATAATGGTAGCTACGTTCAAATCCCGCTCACACCAGAATATATTTTTACTGTTTTTGTTGTTTTTCCGTACAAATTTGGCATCAAAGAGTAAGATAAGATAATTATAAAACAAGAGCGCCGCGGAGCGAACGCCAACGCTTGTCTGTTCTTTCAAAGTCGATAATGAGCCATATCTTAATACATATTAAATCTTTAGTGATGTCCATTGCTATACATGTATGTATCGTCTATGGCAATGTGTGTATCAAGTTTCACTTGAATATCTTCTAGTTATATATAGAGTAATGCTCCTTGCTATACATGTGCATATTGTCTCTGGCAATGTATGTACCAAGTTTCATTCGATTATCTCGAACAGTTTTTGAGTTATGGACCAAGGTTAAAGTTTTTGCAATTTTTTGCAGTTTTTGCAATTTTTTGCACGACGACTCCAAAGACGAGCGCTCCGACGACAACGACGACGCCAAGGCTATGACAATAGCTCGACTTTTTTTCTTCGGAAACAGACGCGCTAATAAGTGTTTCAGGTGCATTTTCAGTAACTGTGGGGCCAATCCAGGACGAGTCCCTTTAAATCCGTTGTTTTGTCAAATTCTATATTGAAAAAGGGACCGTTCCGTCATAAATTGGTAGTTTGTTACCAAAGTCCAACTGTATTTTATGGTAACAATAAGATAGAGTTATCGCACGGACAACAAATTCCAACTGACATAATGACATATACCGACCGACATGCTCATCTACATACTTTGTTTTGTGGGGGTATACAACTGCCAAAACAACGATGTTAGTCAATATGTCAAGTTTACGTAATTATAGTTTGACATTTCTTTAAAGTATAAAACTGCGCCTTTGTTGTGTAGTCTTGCTGTGTTTGCCGTTGTCTCAGGCTTTTCAAAAAGGTCAAGTGTGACATTTAGAAAATTCAGATTTGGAAAGTACATGTACAGAATATTTTCAAACATCAAGGTGTCATATATTGGCGTCTATGTCAAATGCGGACAAACCGACTCGTATATGCGGGAGGTTACTAAGTTTCTATTCCTTTTCGTTCCGTTCCGCAAAATACAGCCACCCCTACAGGTAACTATATTTTGCGGAACAGAATGGAACAACAACAAAAATAATGTTGATAACACGTTTGTTCTGTCGTTGAGATCAGTTTATATGATTATGAGTCATTTGTCTGTATGTTTATAATAATGTTGACAAAAAAGAACAATAACAAATGATTAAAATAAATAAAAGGATTAAGCCAACAACAATATATAGGGGAATAAGAGAAGTATTTATTTCACCAACCATAGCTCCAAACTACATTTTATTTTTGTGACCATCAGTGACGAAATCTCCATGACATGGCAGCGACCAGAAGTTTTGTTTTTCTTAGGATATACAGTAACAAAATGTGTCGACAAGGTGTTGTTAGGTAAATCACTTCACCTGTCAGTGACATGACACTGATTTCAGAGCTGATTTCATGAGTCTGCTCAGTGAAAATTTGACAACCAGTTTGTCTTAAACTGATAAGCCATGGGCATCGTTGTTTAATTACTGAAGACTCTGAATGCCATAAAACTAATATTCACTGAGCGGTAATAATTTTCTCAGTGTCATCACAATTACAATGTGGTTTTGTTGGAATAGGACTGAATTTTTAACAAATGAGCCAACAATTAAAATAGCTTGCTTATCCTCTTTAAAATGCACATCACTTAAATGTAATTATAATTTTAACAACTGCAATAAGAACATGTCTTAAAGGTCTATACAATATCAACCAACACTAATTAAACGACATGTTCAACTTGCCTCGACCTCGACCTAATAGTTAATAATAATAATATTTGTCATGTTTTAAATTTTCTAACTCGAAACTCACTTTTTCTAACTCAAAACTCACTTTTACTAACTCGAAACTCACTTTTTCTAACTCGAAACTCACTTTTTAAAACTCGATACTCACTTTTTACAACTCGATACTCACTTTTTTTAACTCGAAACTCACTTCTTACAACTCGAAACTCGCTTTTCTAACTCGAAACTCACTTTTTCTAACTCGAAACTCACTTTTTCTAACTCGAAACTCACTTTTTACAACTCGATACTCACTTTTTTTAACTCGAAACTCGCTTTTCTAACTCGAAACTCACTACTAGAAAGAAAGAAATCCTCAAAAAAAATGGTAACTTTTTTTATTTCTTCACCCTTTTAAAAGAAACATAGTGCAGTCTACGCCGCTTACAATGTCCTATCTACGGTTTTTTTACAGGAGTTTGACTGGTGGTCTAGTTTTTTCAAACACTTCGACGAACCTGTTCTCAAAATCCAGTTTTGATAATGCTCCGATGCGCCATGGTTCATTAAATATGATGAAGAAATAAAAAAGTTACCTTTGTTTTTACTTCTAAACCGAAGTAAAATAGTTCTGTCCACCGTAGCATTTGTGCGTCAAAGTCACGTGGTATACACACACTGAAATAAGGACACATGAAATCTAATTTTTGACTGTCGTGTGAACATAAAAGCATATATCAATTACGTGTCATCATATTTCAGTGACGTACCATTACCATAGTTGGTACCGTACTTTACACGTGTTCAATACGTAATTTAGTCTGGTTCCCGACTTCGTATGATAGTAAATGTCTAAATTACAGGATTTATAAACAGGATTTTTGTTTTGAGCCATACCTCAGCAAGTTACCTATGAATTTAGCTTTAATTCTCTTTAAATTTAGAAGTATGAATCACAAACTTTCTATTGAAAAAGGAAGATTCGATGATATTCCAAGAGAACTTAGAACTTGTAACCTATGTCCTAGTAACTCTCTAGGTGACGAATTCCATTATCTGTTTGTATGTTCACATTTAGTTAATACAAGAAAGTTGTATCTTGATAAATATTCCTATGAACATCCAAGTGCTTTAAAATTTGAAAAATAATGAACCAAAGTAATAGGGATATCCTTATGAAACTTGCCATATTTTGCAAAAATATTATGTTATAATTTAAATAATGTTAACTTGTTAGACTTAAGTCTTTTCTTTTTTTTTCCGCAATGATTTTTGATTTTGATTTCTCTCTCTCATCCTCCATTACATCATGTAGTTGTATTACCATTTATAATTTGCCATTTTGTATTATTTTGTTTTTACATATTATTTGCCATTTTGTATTATTTTGTATTCATGTACTGTTTCATGTTGTCACATGCCCATATGGGCCTTGACTTATTCAAATAAACCTTGAAACGTTTACGCAGTAATAAGGGAAAGGAACTCAAGACTATATGTAATTTTAATCCGTCGTGTTTGAACTGCCCACGATAATTAATCAAAACAAGAGGCCTTAGAGGGTCAGTATCGCTCCACTGCATTAGGCAACAAGGAAAATTTCTACAAAATTATTTTGAAATCTTCCACATAAGAAGATATTAAAGATTTCTCTTTAGCCATATAAGGCAAACGAGTTCTGCTCCCTGGCGGCCATGTTAACAACAAATCAACATCGCTTGAAGGAATCTGATAGAGGGTCACCCAAGGAACATTCATAAAATAGTATTTGGAGTCGGCAAGATACTTTCGGAGAAGATTTAAATTGTTCAATATAGCCATATAAGGAAAAAACAGTCCCGCCCTCTGACGGCCATGTTTTTCGACAAATCATGATTGCTTGACGGAATCTGATAGAGGGTCGCCCAAGGAACATTTCTACAAAATCATTTGGAAATTGGCCAGATTCTATTGGAGAATTAACTAAAGCCCTATGAAGCAAAATAGCCCCGCCTCCTCGCGGCCATGTTTGTCGACCAATCACGATGGTTCTTAGAAATATAATGGATTTTAAGTTGTTTTCTTTCGGTTGCCATGGAAACCAAAATTCTATATGGATCATATGAAAGGATGCTTTCTGTGAAATGACATAAGCTCGACCGGTTTTCAGTCAGTGGAGCTAATAAGAAAAATGGTCTGTCTAAAGCGATTTTGAGTACCAACAACATGTGTAGCCTTTTTTAGATAGAAAGAGATAAACTTTTCGACTAAGACGAGTCTACAAATTAATTTTCCTTGTGCGTCATCGATTGATCAATGTTAGGCAAAGAAATGACATGTCACGAATATACTATTTGTAAGACATCTTATTTGTTAAAAGAGACGAGTGCCCCTGCTTACATCCGCCAATAATATTATGTCTGCCAGTGGTGTAGATAAAGGGGAATAAAGTGATTTCTCCCAACGATATTTGAGCCGTTCCACGAGAAAATCAACATTATGGAAAATGCGTAATGTATCGACCAAGATCAGCCTGCGCAGTCTGGAGGATAGATATAAAGAGTAAGAGTTTTGAAACAGAAAATCCACAAGTGGCGAAAAGTGTCTGCCCGGATTAGCCTGCGCGGTATGCTTCGGCTGATCAGGGTCGCATATTACGCAGAGTCCATAATGTTGGTTTTCTCTTGGAACGGTCCATTTTTCTGTTTACTTATATAATGCTGATGATGTGAGTTCTCAAAACATTGATTGATTGATTGATTTATTTATTTTGGGTTTAACACAGTCTTCACTAATTTTTCAGTCATAAAACGGCGTCCAGTTCACTTACCCGAATGTTTCCTGGCTTTCTCAAACCGGTAATCCACTCAACATACTTTTCCGAGCAACTGGCTGCTTTTCCACATTGGTGGAAGACGAATGTGGTTGTTTTGTTATTGTGTTACACGTGCTCCTCGCTATTTATAGCTCTACCAACGACCTTCGAGGCATGACCTCCCCGTTGTCCTCGGCGTTCACTCAAGAACTCTAAATTGCAGTGCGTACTTCAGGTACCGGAAGTCAATCCACCAATCAAATTGCAGCTTCTTAATCTCTTGTGTAAATCGTTACAAACCGTGAGCTACCAAATTACTTCACTGAACGCAAAGCAGTTATTAGTCGCCGGGCAGGAGCCCGCGACTTTTATTTTTAATAGGTGTTCGGAAATGACATGGGAGGATGAGTTATTATTAGAAATTAAACAAATTTAAATGTCTTGAAAATATTACAATTGCGTTTGTTTAAAAACACTAACTTATGACACATCTAAAATGAAATAAATATTTCGATGTTTTAATTATTTCAATTTATTTGCAGTTTCTTTATTTTGACTCGCATTTATGTTGTTTTGTTTTATTAACGAAGACAAAACAGTCCCTAGTAGACTTGCAGCAGACTTTTATGTGTCAATATCGAGATAAAAATCACGTCGAATTCTCCTTTTAATAGCAATTTTAACTAACTGAATGTTATTTTCATGTTCAAAGAGATGTCGTCTTGATTTGTGAAGAATTCATTTTATAATGTTTATCCATGTATATCTAAAATATAAACTTTTTCTAAGCTTAAGCTGTTGATCACGTGACTTGCGAATACCAAACGCGTAGATCAATCTCCTTTGCAGAGAGCCGAGGTGATTTAAAATGTTTATTTGGTTCGAAACAAATGAAGAAAAGAACAAACTAAGATAAAACTGGTTTAAATAAAAAAAAAATGACTTTGAACGAACACTCTCTGCCTCATTCTCTAACACTATCGACTCATTAATTCATGTATGTGAGTGTAAGGAACGAAAACTCTGCGACGGAGATTGTCTCTGCCAATAAAAAGAGTGTAAAGAACGACAACTCTGCAAAGAAGAATGTGGGTCACGAATCGTGTCTTTCGTACACAATCATTTCGTGCTTGACAATTTTAAATGTGTCATTAGATTCCCTACAGGCATTTTGCTTCCGATCTTCATATTGTTATGCATCATTCACACAAGGGCGCTCATCATAATATTATTTTAAAACATGAGTAGTTTGTTATTTTCATTATAAAAAAGGAAGGAAAGAACAATAAAATCAATGTTGACTTTAATAGGGGAAAGGTAAAATGACATGATAATGCATGCAAATCCTAAATTGTCTGTTTTGTGGTTTTATTGATAAATAATAAAATTCAAATATTCTGACAAACATCTTGAAAAGTGTATGTGGAATTCACAAATCTTATAATTATTCCTTAATGAAAGCACTGTATACATACTAAGACTAATGATTGGCAAGATTATTAATTTCCATTACTGTTTATGATCAATAATTAGTTGGCTGTGTGTATGGTCAACCTACCTTGGAATGGAGATTGGTCATAAACAATGAAAGGCTTCAACTAAATTTCAATGAAGGACATTCACTTCGTTGACAAAAGAATGCAAGTTTTGATACATTTTCAGTTGACCCCACCCCTGATGTTCCAATATGCCCCTCAGTTGATAACTGTTTTTTCAACTACTATAATGTTAGTGTTATGCATAACTGCAGTATGGATTTCCGGCGACATTGATGCGTTGCATCAACTTTCTCTTGTAAATATAGTATATATATATGTTTTGACCGATGTCATCTCAATCAGGGACACTATATGAGCCGTTCAACGACAAAACAAACATTGTTGATTCTGCGTAAAGTATCGACCCTGATCATCCTAAGCATACCGTGCAGGCTAACCCGGACATACACATTTCGTCTCTCTTTCCCCTGAGACGGAATGTATCGGCCCGAATTAGCATGCGCGGACTGCTCGGACTGCGCAGGCTGATCTGTATCGATACATTACGCAGATACCATAATCTTGGTTTTCTCGTGGAACGGCTCATGTTACATAGTGTCCCTATCTCAATTGTGATCAAAACGAATAGCCCATTATAGGAATACGGGTTACTCTAGATTTGTATTCGATGCGTTATGCTTTGTTGTCATTGATGACTGGCCGTTGTTTCGCGTCTAACCACAATACAGGAAAGTCAAAAAATAAAAGTACGATAGAAAGACATGCTAACGTAAATCATTTATAACGCCCGAATGTTGTTGTCAATAGTGATGTGTTGATTTTGTTATAGCGAGTATGTGAACATTTATGCTGTATTTCACACACACACACACACACACACACACATGTGTGGAAGTAATCATATCATAACTACTGGCCATCTTGCTTTAATACTCAAGTCAGAACGAGTACTTGTACTCATAATTCGAGACGAGCACTGAGTACTACAGAGTACTTAAACATCGGTACTCGAGTAAGTTCGAGTACTTTTACTCATAATTCAAGACAAGCACTGAATACTACAGAGTACTTGAACATCGGTACTCGAGTACTTGTACTCATAATTCAAGACAAGCACTGAGTACTACAGAGTACTTGAACATCGGTACTCGAGTACTTGTACTCATAATTCAAGACAAGCACTTAGTACTACAGAGTACTTGAACATCGGTACTCGAGTACTTGTACTCATAATTCTAGACAAGCACTGAGTATTACAGAGTACTTGAAAATTGTTACTCGAGCAAGTACGAGTACAAGTAGGAGTACGAGTAGCACATCCCTGAACACCACGTTAAACATTCACGAAGGTACCGTGCCTAAGCGTCGGGTATTTGGTGCCGGGCGTCCCGGCCTGGATCCCCAGAGTGCCCTTGGGCAAGGCACGCTGTGTAGCCTAGTACTGGTTTGTTTACCTAGGGATTATGAATGAGTGATTTTCGACGTGATAAATAATGATGAAACCGGCGTAAAACTCCAATAAATCTTTTGGTGAATGCACTGGGCCAATCTATGTATGCGCTTTTTTTTTTAAATATTGTCCACCTAAATTGAACTGTCACATGATGCATATATTTGCAATACTAGTCATATCTATGAAAGCTGAAATTGTTTGTACTTAACATGCTATCAAATACATCCGCAGTCAAATGATCCTTAGATTTTTCCACTGACACAACAAACACATCTGTAGCACGCATCATTGAAAAAATATATGAAACACTACGGACTATGTCTATGAAAGAAACTAAAATTATTGAAGAATGTTGAAAATATTGTTACAATTGTAGACATTTCTCATCACGAGCAATATCTCCTTTTTCATAAAAGCTTCAAAAAGGCTGCCTGCTGCATATGCATCAGATTGCGTTTTGGAGGTGAGAAATGGTTAAACAAAAGACCAGGATAAATGTGTTTCTCTCAATTTGACTACGTTTACATTGAGTATAGTCATCATTCTTTAATGTCGGTACTCCTTCAACACAAATAACCGACTGGTTGCGTAACAAAACCCGTCAAGTATTACTCGGCAATATTGACCTGAGCCTGAGCCTGACCTTTACCAAATTTAATGTTTGCCGAATTTATCTCCAGCACGTGTTGTTTTTCCACAAAACAAGTGAGAAATGTGGCGCAGAGATACATGTACATAACAATAAAAACGGTAATTTGCATGTGTATGAGCTTGTGTGCATGTGTATGAGCTAGTGTGCATGTGTATGAGCTGGTGTGCATGTGTGTGTGAGCTGGTGTTCATGTGTATGAGCTGGTGTGCATGTGTATGAGCTGGTGTGCATGTGTATGAGCTGGTGTGCATGTGTGTGTGAGCTGGTGTGCATGTGTATGAGCTGGTGTGCATGTGTATGAGTTGTTGTGCATGTGTATGAGCTGGTGTGCATGTGTGTGAGCTGGTGTGCATGTGTATGAGCTGGTGTGCATGTGTATGAGCTGGTGTGCATGTGTGTGAGCTGGTGTGCATGTGTGTGAGCTGGTGTGCATGTGTGTGAGCTGGTGTGCATGTGTATGAGCTGGTGTGCATGTGTGTGAGCTGGTGTGCATGTGTATGAGCTGGTGTGAATGTGTAAGAGCTGGTGTACATTAGTATGAGCTGGTGTGCAAGTGTGTGAGCTGGTGTGAGTGTGTGTGAGCTGGTGTGCATGTGTATGAACTGGTGTGCATGTGTGAGCTGGTGTGCATGTGTATGAGCTGGTGTGCATGTGTATGAGCTGGTGTGCATGTGTATGAGCTGGTTTGCATGTGTATGAGCTGGTGTGCATGTGTGTGAGCTGGTTTGCATGTGTATGAGCTGGTGTGCATGTGTATGAACTGGTGTGCATGTGTGTGAGCTGGTGTGCATGTGTATGAGCTGGTGTGCATGTGTATGAGCTGGTGTGCATGTGTGTGAGCTGGTGTGCATGTGTATGAGCTGATTTGCATGTGTATGAGCTGGTGTGCATGTGTATGAGCTGGTGTGCATGTGTGTGAGCTGGTGTGCGTGTGTGTGAGCTGGTGTGCATGTGTATGAGCTGGTGTGCATGTGTATGAGCCGGTGTGCATGTGTGTGAGCTGGTGTGCGTGTGTGTGAGCTGGTGTGCATGTGTATGAGCTGGTGTGCATGTGTGTGAGCTGGTGTGCATGTGTATGAGCTGGAGTGCATGTGTGTGAGCTGGTGTGCATGTGTGTGCGCTGGTGTGCATGTGTATGAGCTGGTGTACATGTGTATGAGCTGGTGTGAAAGCTTTTCAATGGGAGTTCTTTGAGAATTACTCGTTACGTGGGAATATATAAATAGGATCATATTCTGGCGCTTTGCTAATTCAGGTTACCAACTTAAACTTTCTCAGCTACAATGTGATGAAATGTTAGCATACCTTTATACACGGCATCGTTGCACACATAACCCACTTATGCGAACATGCTGTATAATTTAAAATGTCAAAGAGTTGCTGCTGTTAAATCTAAACATTGCTTCGGTTTGAAAGTAAAGATATTTGCTAGCGCTGAACATAACGGAATGAATAATAATCATAATTTGAAACCGCAAAACTAACACTTAAGACGAACATGTAATGTACCAATTATAATAATAATAATAATTCTGATAATAAAAATAAACACTGGTTGTCGTTAAATATCCAATATAAGGTTCTTTTTTACTCTGAAAATGAATGACTTTGAAGAAAAACATTATATTTATTATAAATAACTCATCGTAGATCACAAATATAACGTCTGCTTACTGAAGGCAACTTTTGACAATAATATTATTATTGCGAAGTAATGGTCACGGTTGTTCCTTTTGCGTGCTTCCGTGACAACTGACTCAGACAGAAATGGGAAGAAATTAACTAAAATGTCACAAAGTTACCATAACTTTATATACGTTTTCTGCTCACTTAATGCGCAGCGACAACGCTGTTTAAGTTGAAATACTGTCACCGCGTAACTGTTTCCTTTGCAAGTAAAGTGATACGCACTGTTAAACCATTATATCTCGAGTAAAGGTTCTTTAAAATCTGGAAATGAACGACTACTTGAACAATTCACTGCATTTTTATATAGTATACATTGTAACACAAATGCCGTACATTGATTAACCAAAACCAACTTTTAACAAGAACACTATTACTATTGACAAAGTAATAGCTACTGTTGCTGGTTGTACGTGCTTCTGTGCTGTGGTAAGAAATATTGCTTCTGTTTGAAAGTCTAGATAATATGGCGAATGCCAGCGTTGAACGTAACGGACTAATGATTATAACTTGAAACCACAAAACTAACCATACAAAAAAGGGGCTTATAATCACCATTAACGAACACCAAAGACACTGCGGTTTGTTAGTGCACCATTGGCGAAAAAACACCAAACAAACCTCGGAAAATTTCACATGCAAATGAAGTAATGGAACGCGGTTCGATAGGGCTAAACAAACACCATTAACAAACACCAAAAAACTGCGGTTTGTAAGTGTTCCATTGGCCTCAACAAACACCAAACAAACTAGGGAAATTTTCACATGCAAATGAGCTAACGGAACGCGGTTCGATAGGACTAACAAACACTATTAACGTACACCAAAGAAAATTCGGTTTGTTAGTGTTCCATTGGCCTCAACAAACATTAAACAAACCGCGGAATATTCACATGCAAATGAGCTAATGGAACGCGGTTTGATAAATGTGTTATTTTAACACTAGCACAATAGAACACTACCAAACCATATATATCAAATAATTAATGGACCACTATCGGATTACTAGTGGAAAGCTTTCAAACCACAGTTGCACCATTAATGGAAAGCTATGAAACCATAGCTTGTTCATTAATAGTATCTGGTAGTTGCTCTGGTCATCAATATCGTCTGCTAGTGTGATGGTTCGCATCAGGCCATCAATGGCATCTGCTAGTTGGTCTGGGTGAAATCTGGTCATCAATGATGTCTGCTACTTGGTCTGGATCACATCTGGTCATCAATGGCTTCTGCTAGTTGGTCTGGATCTCATCTGGTCATCAATGGCGTCTGCTAGTTGGTCTAGTCATCAATGGCGTCTTCTAATTGGTCTGGATCACACTTGGTCATCAATGGCGTCTGCTAGTTGGTCTGGCCATCAATGGCGTGTTCTAGTTGGCCTGGATCACATCTGGCCTCAATGTCGTCTGCTAGTTGGTCTGGTCATCAGTGACGTCTGCTAGTTGGTCTGGTCATCAATGCCGTCTGTGAGTTGATCTGGATCACATCTGGTCATCAATGGCGTCTGCTAGTTAGTCTGGATCACATATGGTCATCAATGTCGTCTGCTAGTTGGTCTGGTCAGCAATGACGTGTGCTAGTCGGTCTTGATCCCATATGTTCATCATTGGCGTCTGGTAGAAGGTCTGGTCCTCACTGGTGTCTGCTAGTTGGTCTGAATCACATCTGGTCATCAATGTCGTCTGGTAGTTTATCTTGATCACATGTGGTAATCAATGGCGGATGGTAGTTGGTCTGGTCATTAAGGTCGTCTAATAGTTAGTCTGGTCATCAATGTCGTCTGGTAGTTGGTTTGGATCACATTTGGTCATCACTGTCGTCTGCTAGTTGTTCTGGTCATCACTAGCGTCTTCTAGTTTTTCTGGATCACATCTGGGCATCAATTTCGTCTGGTAGTTGATCTGGTCATCACTGGCGTCTGCTAGTTCGGCTGGATCACATATGGTCATCAATTGCGTCAATAGTACCCGAGCTCTCATCAATATGAACAATATGTTTAAGTTTAAAAACTGTGAACTGTGTCGTGTTAACAAGAAAAAGTTTACAAACGGATGGACGGACGAACAGTCACACGGACGGACGTCAGGAACAATGCCATCCTATAAACCTTAGGCCAGTAGACCTAAAAAGAATATCGTAGGAAAGTTAGGGCAAAAATACCCATTTGATACATAATTTACTTTAATTAAGAGATAATTACAGAAACGGTAGATGCTGTTTGTCTACTGTAAAGAAATTCGTACAATAAACTTATCTTAAAAATATTCATTAAATATAAGAAGATGTTCGTCATTTTGATGTCTTTATAATTAGAAATCGACTTGAGGGGAATTTTTAACGACTTGAGTGTAATCGCACTTAGGGAGAAAGCTGTCTTAATCTGGGGATTTAGAATGAAATTAGAAGGCCACGGAGATAGTTAATAAGGTAAAAAGGTCTGTAGTAAATCTCTAAATAACCTTAATCATTTTTCAAAGATAGTTCTTAGAAATAAGTTCGCCCTAAGTTATAGAAAAATATATATATATATAATAATTGGGCACCGCTGATAGTGACAAAGCATAAGAATGACGTAATCATCACTCAAAGTTTAACGTCATTTGTGTGTATGTACGCTGAAGTGTATACTAGCAAGTTTACACAGAGTTTAATTTGGTTAATAAACACCATGATCATGATGAAATGAAGATCGACATACTGTTACAAGCCGGTTAATCTACCCCATTTATTGGAATAATTTATTAATAATTCAAAACATTCAACAAACACGAGCGTGTAAGATAAGTAAACAGATATATATATGTAGATCTATATCAATATTCATTTTAACTATTTTGTTTTTCATAATCTGTGAATTTCCTCTTTCAATGATCCATTTATGCTTTAGAGTAAAAAAGGAATTAGTTTCTGAGGTTGAATAATAAGGTTTTGAACTTGTAGTCATAGAAAAACAAAAGTCTTTAAAATAAAACCGTATGAATCGGTTGAAATTACGGATACAAAACACATTGTTTTGTGTAATTATTATTCAATAATAGATGTATAACTGAGCGTTGCTTAATGAAAACAAACTTTCATGCATTTGCGAGCGTTAAAGAAACAGATCAGCTTGCAAATCCATACAATCTAATCCGCATCTAGGTGTAAAGGTAAAAGAACCCTTTGTTAAACTTCGGACAAACAGTATACACCTGGCTCATGTGTGGTGTATGTGCGGGTAGATCTTAATATACGCTTGTCAAAACGAACAGTTTCTCCAAACCACAATGTTTTAAACAATGTTATTTTCATTTATTTCCATCATTGCATCGGCAAATATGTAATATCAAGCTAATAACACACAAAGATACATTGCCTGTAGGTTTGACAGTAACATAGGGTTATAACAAGCCCCATTACACCAATGTTTTACCGATAGATGAACTATTTTCCATCAAATTCAAAGATAATTGATTTGGCAGATAGGTTCTCGGTTCTGCACTGGGTTTGTTCCCACTTTCCCAACCCCTAATTTTTACACAAACCAATTATCTCTACGCATCTCATACTTACCTGTATTTTCTATACTGTTTAAAAAATAAATGAACTACACACATACACTTGTACTGCAGTGTATTATTTCAATGTTATTTAGTTCGTTTTGTCTCAATGTATTAAAAAATATATCATGTTCAGGTGATCAAAAGCATCTTCATGTGAAAAATGGTTAACCTTTCTCACATGTAGATGCTTTTTAACATCTCAATATCCGATGAATTTTGAAACATAATGATAAAAGGAGGGATGAGAGAGAAAGGGTTCAACAAAACATATAAACTTATTGTTTTGTGTTTTTAAAAGTTAATAGCTTATATTGGTTTTTTTGTTTCTTTTAATAAGACAAAGTAATCCTTTATAATGATATTATCAATCTTACTTTGTGAAAGAAAGCCTTTTAATTAAAAGAAATGAAACATAGTTCGCTTTGTTTGTTTCTGATTTACAATGTTGTTGTTGGTGGAAAAAGGGTTACAGGTTATGGGCTAAATATTTCACTTGTCAACTAATAAGCCGTGATAAGATAATTCTATGAACCGTAAATAGTTTACAGTTCATAGAATAATCTTATAAACATACACTGTTATCAATGTACGGTTTTGAATTTCTACACAATGATATTTTTATTATAAAGGTTTTGAAGACATAACATGTTCATCAACAACAAATCAAATAGAATGTAAACTTTGTGAATTGTCTTTCATTGACAATGGATGAAAATGGAACCTGCTCGCAGTTTAACCCACCCGTGGATGCTTGAAAGTAATATTAATTTCGATCAAACCGTATTTGAGTCGATTCTTCTAATAATCTTGACTATACATTCTTCAACACTTGATTCATTATGAACGAGTAGAGCCTACAATTACCATTCCCACATATAGCAGCTGTCTGACGCTCCTGCAGAAGACGACTTTTGAAAACATTATGAGAAATTTCTCCTTTAGCCACAATGTTTACAACTTTATTCAATGATTGTTCCTGCATTTTTAAAGATCTTCTATATTTTTTACTTAATGTTTTCAAAGTCATCTGCTGCCGGATAAGTGTTATTCTGGTAAAGGGACACGTAGCCTACACCTCTATTGGAAAATACGAGAGACGCTCTATGAAAACTAAATTCATGGCTTTTGCGACCAATGTAGATCCAGATCAACCTGCGCAGATTGATCAAGCTCTACACTGTTCGCTGATTGGTCATAATGTGTGTGGAACTTTCTGAAAATAGTTTCCATTTGACTTAATTAGCATGTCTTAATGAGCGGTGATGAATATTACCCGATATATCACCGTGACTTAAGGGTATAACTCAACTCAAGTCAAACAACAGGTTTTACAATGTCAAGCATGCGTAAAGTATAGATAAATGTCAAGAAAGGGGATGTGAACCAACTATCCTTTTCCAACGCATTTACAAGGGACGACTTTTGACAACTTGGTGCCAAAAGGAAAAATTGCTCGCAATGGGCAATTGCTCCGCTTGCGACAATATTTGTTAACGCTTTTCAATAATTATACTTTAATATATAGCGAATTTCCCCCAAAATGTTTTAAAAGTCGTCTGCTGTAGATTTGTTGTAAGTGGGAAAGGATTATACTTACCAGTATAACGGGAGCGGGATATAGGTACATACAGTTACACATACATACCTCTTCTACAGTCTTGCTGTGGAAGCCGGCTTTAATAGCGACGTTGGTAGAGTGGTTGGCCTTTTCACAGAGTTAAGCAACGTACTGGTACATCTCGGTAAGTGCCATGATTGGTGGCCCGTGTTTGCTTGACCCCTCGAAGGACCCAGTGCACGTTACAGCAGGGTAACAGTAACTGCATTCGATAGGGACTCAAACTTACCTATCAATCAATTAAGATCATCAATGTGTTAAAACTCATATGAAGTCTAAATGACTCGGAACAAGAAGCATCTGGAATTATCGCAAATCATAACTTAAGTTACATTGCGTGAATAGCCCATATGAAATTCCATTTGCGCAGTTATGATAGTAGTTTCTGTGATATATGTGTACATTTGCAAGTCCATAGGTGATTGAGATGCGGTCCTTTAAAATGTAAACTTTAACCAAAGCCACACCGAACGTAGCGACGGACGGTCGAATTGACCAGAAGAATGCCGTATCCCAACGACAATCGCCTGCCTTGTTCAGTGCTGGTAATACAATAATGTATCAAAAATAAATAAATAAAATTACATCTTCAAAATATTGCATTATGATTGAATAACTTGATAACTTGAAATGGAAAATACAGATTAGAAATAGGTAGATGGAAACACGAATTGATCTTGATCTTCACTTGTCTCAAAGTCACGAAAGATCAGATTTCCTCAGTTTCAACTGACTTTTATTCAGGGGAAGAGGGGGGGGGGGGGGGGGGGGGGAGAGGGGGGAAGAACCACAAACCCGTATGCTTACTTTTGTTACTTAGGCCCTCCATTCGAGGAGGGACCAAGACATAAATGAATTCTCTCCATCGGACTAGGTTTTGTGGCAGTATATCAAGGGTATTCCAGTTGCCTCATTCGCCTCTCTTCCAGGAGTTTCATTGGAGTGCTCCCCTTTATTTACCCAAGTGGATTCCATTTAAAGGCCTGTCTAATCATGACAATCCGGAGTCATAGAATGGGTGTCAGCATCTTAACTACATCCCTGACATTGTGCACTACGTTAGTACACTGCCTCATTGGTTGTTTTCACCGACACAGTAGTTACTGTTCTATAAACGTATGAAACAGTTATTTTTTTCTCTCGCTTTTCCTTGGCTCATAACAATTCTTCAGTTGATTTAGATATTATCATCACAGTCTCTAGTCCTAGGATGTCCCAGTCGTCTCAATTTATCGACGTCACATATTGCATTGAATTATTACATGCAGACCCCTTTATTGATGAAGAATGAACGGAACTTAAACATACACATTGAAAAAAACACACTGTTTTGTTCTAAGTTTTATATCATTTTATTGACGTAGCTCCGAATTGTTCGCAGCACTTGGTCGATTTCCTTATATAAGATGTATTGTTATCCCTGTCGAAACGATCACAGCCTCAGGACATGATATGGCACGTTTAAATTACTCAAAAATCATCGCAATAAGTCAGGGAAGAGTAAATCGATTACATTAAAATATGGTTTGGGATAGTTAGCCCCTTTTCAAGCTTTATAAACAATCCTGAAATATATTCTGTGTTCGTTGTTGTTTCATCGTAATGAACATAGATCATTCCCAAGTTCCTAGGACCGTGTCTTTCATTTCATTCATACGTGCATAGAGCCAACCTTTACGATAGCCATTTGGGCTTATTTTATCCTTATTTTCACTGAAAGATGTCAATTTTTTATCATTTAGTACTAGAATGATATATCCTGATTGTCATTAACACCCTTACTCGTGTAGAAGCATCAGTTTTCAAAAAATATTTTATGGAAAAACACCCCAATCGTAAATGTCTATTGAATAGCAAAATGGCGCCCGGTCAAATTTTGTGTTTCGTGAGGCAAATCTTAAAGCGTCTGATACAGTAATTATAACATAAACCATTGGCATTTTCCATCAGAACTTAGGAGAGATAATTGAAATTTTATTCCATGTGAACACATTCGACATCAAAAGTAGTAAAAATGATTTTGAAGTGTTTGAAGTTAGAAAAGTGTGTTTTTGATTACATAAATGTTCACTTTAAACGCTTAATTCTTTATATTAAGCTATTGTCAAGATGTAAACATGAGTAATACTTATCATCTAATTTAATCTTTACTTGATGAAGTGAATTGGGCATTTGAGAAATGATGGTGTATGTATAAATTGATGTTATAACCAAGCCTAACAAACACAACAATGCGAAATAACTTATTTCCGTGTTGTTTTCGATAGCGCACTGTGGTGCTTTCGATAAGGTCCGCGCTCGATGTATTTATACCGACGCGTCACCTTAATTGCCATTCACTCGCATTTTGTTTCGCTACCGAACGAACGTCAAATTACGAACAAACATGTCTGACGCCGTAGCAGCAGTAAAACCGAAGAAGGCTACCCAGCCAAGGAAGCCAGCAGCTCATCCAAAATATATTGAAATGATCAGACAAGCTATTTCCAGTTTGAAGGAACGTGGAGGCTCATCAAGACAGGCTATCCTGAAGTACATTATGGCGAACTTCAATGTCGGCAAGGATGATAAATCTGTCAACAGTCATTTGAAACTAGCTTTAAAATCTGGAGCAGGAAAAGGAACACTGAAACAATCAAAGGGTGTTGGTGCAACTGGCTCATTCAGAATTGGGGAGACACCTAAAGAGAATAAGCCGAAAGCAAAAAAGCCAAAGGCAGCAAAGCCCACGACGAAGAAACCAAAAGCCAAGAAAGCAGCTGTTGAGAAAAAACCTAAAGCTAAGAAGCCAAAAACACCAAAAAAGAAAGCAGCAGCAAAACCAAAGAAATCACCAGCAAAGAAGACGGTAGCCAAGCCCAAGAAATCTCCAGCAAAAAAGGCAGCTAAAAAACCAAAATCACCGAAGAAGGCAGCCAAGAAACCAGCGAAAAAGTAAAACTATTGGACAATAGACTTGTGTAAATATCTATACATACTCATTACCTTGTACATAATATCATCAGAAGGAAGATATTCGCAGGCAGCTGAAGTTTGGTTATAATCAAATGGTGTGGACAATTCATCGTGAACATATTTCATAATACTTTTCGTTGCTGTCAACACTAGAAGCAGTGTGTTAATGATCAGTGATGGTCTCTGGATTATGATCAAACTCTGATTATGGTTACTAGTTAGTTTTAATGGTGTCTTATTAAGGCAATAACTAAACATTACTGTGTAACTTGCTTTTATTTAACAGCTTGAACAATATTAGAGTGAAAGATGTACAAGCTTGTAATAAGTATTACTACCTTTCCTATAATGTTTTTCTATGATCGAGTGAGTTTCTGTTAAATATGTACATATTCATTATTTATATTTTGAAAATGCTTGTTTAACACTGTTAAACATTCATTTTGTTATTGGAGACAGAAACCAGGGGACATACCTATCATATGGTTTCTTTATTCAAGTTAATGACGTTGTTAAGATGTTGTTTTAACTGAATGATACAATGAATAAAAATTTGAAAAACCATGTTATTTTGAGTCTCGGATTCTTTTTTATAATAAATAGGTTTGCCACGTCTACAGAAGAAAGCATTGTGAGGAAAACAAACTAGTTCTGTAGCAGTCTTTTATTTCCTCACATTGTTTTTCTATTTAAGTTTAGTTTAAACTGTTTACATCTCGATACCACTAGTCTGTTGGTAAACACAATTTTGGTTGTCAAGGCAAAACCATGTGTACCTACAACATTGTGTGGTTAGATGTCATAATCCCTTTTTTTGAGACAAAGTCCAATTACTAGTCAAATCTGCAAATTTTGAAAACATTGTGGGAAAATAATTACTTAATTCGAGTTTCCATTTTTGAACAGTGTAGATTCAGGTTAGCCTGTACTTCAGCTGAAGGCATCAATACATGTTGATAGAAAGTTCTAGAGAGCGCATGTAAGTAATATGTGTAGATCTTGATCAGAATGGAATGTACATGCTGATCTGGATCTTAACTGCTCATAAAATGTCTACTTGTTCTTAATTTTTATTTTGAGCAGTACTCGCTAACAAAGCATTGGAAAATCCAAAAGGCAGTAAATGAAATTAACTTAAAATTCACTGGTCCGAAAATCTTAAAGGTTGAACACGCCCCAAAACATAGGTAAATTCCAAAAGGTTGACCTGCTCAGCAAAGAATTTGAACAAGAGACATATAAACACATGTGTTTATATGTCTCTGTTTAAACCTATGAATTAGATCCAAAGACCTTTTTAAAATATCAAAAGTTGACCTGCTGTACATGGATCATAAGTTTAACCCTTTCTCACATACAGCAGACGACTTTGAACATTTCAAAACTATGGATAATCTCATTATTAATGAAAAAAGTTGAAAACATTGTGGCAAAAGGAGAAATTGCACGTTTTGACAAATTTCTTTATTGTCACAATATTTTCAAAATGTGTCTTTTGGTGGGAAATGGTTAAACCAACTATAGATAATCACATTATTACTGAAAAAAGTTGAAAACATTGTGGCAAAAGGAGAAATTGGACGTTTTGACTAATTTCTTCATTGTCACAATATTTTCAAAATGTGTCATTTGGTGGGAAATGGTTAAACTAGAGTATTTTTATCCGTACCCAAAAAAACTTGGAAGGTTGCCAGTTGTTCTGAATCTAGAACTCTGGGATCAAATTGTTTGTAGCTTTATACAAGGCCAGTATTTCCATACCCATAAAATCTTGCATCTTTTCAAAACCTGAACCAGTCAAAATGTTCCTGTATGTAGGGAAGGGTTGATCCGGATGCCTCTGGTAGCTGACATTTGAAAACATTTCAAAATAGGGAAATTTCTCCTTTTGCCATAATGTTTTCAACTCTATTCTAATATTAAACTTTCACTGATAAAGGTTTACAATATTTTATTGATTGGGGTTTAACGCTGTTTTTAACAATTTCTCAGTCATATCACGGCGGCCAGTTCACCTACTCATATGTTTCCTGGTTTTCACACAACTTCCCAAGCAACTGGCTGCTTTTCCACAGAAATAGCCCTTTGGTGGATGACGCATGTCGCGATGACTTTTGTCAAATGTCGGAAAGAAAGCTGGCCGAGCCGGGATTCGAACTCACAATCCCTGGATTGACAGCCTGCGTCGTTACCGACTGAGCTACTGGGACTCGACATTACAATATTTTAAGCAGATGTTTTCACAGTTGTATTCAGGGAAAGAGTTAATACCATCAATTGAGTGGGAAACTGGTCTTTCAAAGTTGTGACCATTTCCTTTATTCAGATAAATCTAATTAAGGTTGAAACAGACGTCCTTGGAAAATATTGTGACAAATGGAGAAACTGCCCACCCTGACAAATTTCCTTTTTGCCACAATGTTTTCATTCATACAAATTTTCCATATTTTTACCTAGATGTTGTCAAAGTCACCCGCTGCAGATCCCGACTGTCTTCAATGATTGCCTTTTAGACCTTTGATTGTGTCATCTAGAATTATCATGAAACAAGAGGCCCATGAGGGCCTATGCTCTACTGGTATGGTTCTTTGGTCATTTTCAATCCAGAGCATGTATGTATGGTGAAGATTGGATAGTAAATGGAGGCTCTTTTGTGTTCACAAGCTGTATTATAGCAATTTTTACAATTTCATGGGCGGATCTGGCTGATTTTCAAAAGGAACCAAGCTCTCATCAATATTTAACTACTATCTAAGTTTGGTGAAGATCAGATAGTAAATGGAGCCTCTATTGTGTTCACATGCTCAATTATAGCAATTTGGACAATTTCAAGGGCCATAATCCAGTCATGCATGGGCGGATCTGGCTGGTTTTCGAAAGGAACCGAGCTCTCATGGATGTCTAACTACTGTATAAGTTTGGTTGAGATACAATCAAAAAAGAAGACTATTGTGTTAACAAGCTCTTTTATAGCAATTTTGACCATTTCAAGGGCCATAATCCAGTCATGCATGGGCGGATCTGGCTGGTTTTTGAAAGGAACCGAGCTCTCATGGATGTCTAACTACTGTATAAGTTTGGTTGAGATACAATCAAAAAAGAAGACTATTGTGTTAACAAGCTCTTTTATAGCAATTTTGACCATTTCAAGGGCCATAATCCAGTCATGCATGGGCGGATCTGGCTGGTTTTCGAAAGGAACCGAGCTCTCATGGATATCTAACTACTGTATAAGTTTAGTTGAGATACAATCAAATGTGAAGACTCGTGTTAACAAGAAATTGTTTACGGACGCACGCACGACGGACAAATCGCCACGACATAAGCCCTTCTGGCCTTTGGCCAGTAGAGCTAAAAATAAGCCAATGTTCTAGCCATCTTCTCTTTATGTTTTCAAAAACTGTTTGCTTCAGATGTTTCTGCATGGGAGAAAGGGCTGAAGCAAAAATATCATGAACTGTTTAAGTGTATCTTCATACAATTTTAACCCGTTCCGACATATAGATGTGTCTGCAGCAGATGACTTTTGAAAACATTGTGACAAAAGGAGAAATTGCTCATGATGTTTTAAAAGTTATACATGTACTTTCATTTATAGATCTATGTGTAGATTCATATTGTTCTCACACACTAAGTGTTAGTCAAAAGCTGTCATTTACTCTTTCCCACTTGTAGACGCATTTTGAAGCATCTGCAGCAGACTACTTTTGAAAACATTGTGACAAAAGAAGAAATTGCTCAATACAAGCAATTTCTCCTTTTGCCAAAATGTTTTCAAATCTATTTAATAATTTAAATCTCATTTATGGGGATTTTTCACATTTTTGTCAGTATGTTTTATATGTTGTCTGCTGCAAATTTGCTGCATGTGGGAAAGGGTAAAATTGGTTGATTTGGCTAGCCTGTGCTCTTTGTGTTTGGACAATTTGAATAAGCGCCGGGTTTGATGCTGAAAGTTAAAAAGCAGACTATAAATGGGTATTATATTTTATTTCTATAACTGTCCTTCTTTATTGAAATTCCTTTGAGCAATGTTCTCTTTCTTGCGTAACTTCTGCCAGGCCTTGTCTTGTATCTCTTGTCTCACACGAAGGTTTGCAGACCTGGTATCAAACTTCCTTAGAGTTCGTTCCATAGCTAGCTTCATGTCAATTTCATCGGGAATATGAACATAGCGTATGTTCTTTCCATTCACAAAAAAGTCATCGAACTTTCTCTCTTGAGTGAGTGATTTGAAAACCACATGTTTCATGGTAATATTCATGAAGCCATCCACATGAAATATCGTCCCCTTTACTTCTCTCTCACCTCTCAACTCCACTGTCGTGTTTTGTCCTTCTATAGCCTTCAGCAGGCACACCATAGTGTTTGTGATAAAGAATTTCTCTCTCGTTGTCTCCATGGTTTACTTCTCATCAACAGCTGTCTTCAATTGAGTCTCTATCACCTCCTTGGATATTCCTGATACAATCACTGTTTTATTTCTTGATCTGGAACCCTGAATATACAAAGAGTTATAACTGGATACCTGCTCAATTCTTTCCCCTGTTCAGATGACGTTTGACTCTTCTGCAGTAGAAAACCTTTTTAACCCTTTCCCTCATACGGCAATTCTGCAGCAGACGACTTTAAACGTATTTTGTCAAAAAATAGAAAATCTTCATAATTGAATGGATAACCTATGACAAAAAGTGGAAAACATTGTGGCAAAAGGAGAAATTGCACGTTTTGTGCAATTTCTTCTTTTGTCACTATGTTTTCAAAAAGCCGTCTGCTGCAGAGGCGTCAGAAAGCGTCTATATGAGGGAAAGGGTTAAACATAGTTGTGGAAAGAGATATTGCCCAAAGTAAATTATCTCTCCTTTTCACCCTATGTTTCCAACCATGCATCAAATAAACATAAACAATTTCTTTATATTATTTATATTTTTCCACAGACATCAGTTTTTTAAAATAGATGACTGGAATATATGCAAATATTCCCTCCATTAACCCTATCCCACATACAATAAATCTGCAGCAGACGACTTTGAAACTGTACTGAGCAAAAATATGAAAAATCTCAATAACTGAAAGTCTGATTATTGAATACAGTTGAAAACATCGTGACAAAAGGAGAAATTGCTTGTTTTGAGCAATTTCTCCTTTAGTCACAATGTTTTCAAAAGTCATCTGCTGCAGAGGCGTCAGAAAAAGCATGTATGTAGGAATGGGTTAAGACAGATCCTGTACAATGTTCATAGATATGCAGCTAACCATTTCCCACTTGCAGACAGCTTTTGAAAACATTGTGGCAAATGGAGAAATTATTGGTAATAACCAATTTCTCTGTTTGCAACACTGTTTCCAACTCTATTTAGTAACCTTACTCATTTTGCCAACTTTTTTATTGTTTGGACAACATTTAAGTCTCACTTGCAATATCGCTTTTTGACACAATGTTTTCAACACCATTGAATTGCTAAATTTCCATTTGTAGAGACTCCCCTCATTTTAATGTAGATGATTTCAAAGTTGTAGCTGCAGATTTAATGCATCGGGAAAGGGTTGAAGGTGGCCAAAGATTATGCCAAGTTCACAATTTAAAAAAGATGTGAAAAACTATAAATGAAAAGTGTTATCACACCTTTCTTTTTAACCCTTTCCCTCATATAGACGCTTTCTGACGCCTCTGCAGCAGGCGGCTTTTTGAAAACATAGTGACAAAAGAAGAAATTGCAATTTCTCCTTTTGCCACAATGTTTTCCACTTGTTGTCATTGGTTATCCATTCAATTATTGAGATTTTTCATTATTTGGCAAAATACGTTCAAAGTCGTCTGCTGCAGAATTGTCGTATGAGGGAAAGGGTTAACACAAATAAACCAATTTATAAACTAGGTGGCCAGTAATGTCCATTTTCCACACTTGTATTAAAGGTAAGACAGAGGCTTTATAATTTTATTTTTTGGCAAAGTGAGACTAAAATTTTACAAGCAAATTCATGACATTTATATCCCCCCCGCTTGCAGGAAATATTGTAGGAATGAAGTCGGCCGAAAGTGACGATCTTGGCCTAGCCCTTAAGGCATTTAACCTTGTTACCAAGTTTGAAAAAAAACCGGTTCACATTTGTGGCAGTAATTGCACGGAAACAGCAACGAACGAGATTTTTTGATAATCAAGGGGCCATAAATCCACCGAATAAAGTCCGCTGAAAGTGACGATCGTACTTGGCCTAGGTTGTTACCAAGTTTAAAAAAAACGTTTCACATTTGTGGCAGTTATTGCAGGGAAACAGCAACAAACGACATTTTTTGTTAATTAAGTGGCCATAACTCCACCGAAAGTGACGATCGAACTTGGCCTAGGTCGTTACCAAGTTTGAATAAAAATGGTTCACATTTGTGGCAGTAATTGCACGTAAACAGAAACAAACAACATTTTTTGTTCAATAAGGGGCCATAACTCCACCGAAAGTGACGATCGAACTTGGTCTAGCCCTTAAGGCATTTAACCTTGTTACCAAGTTTGAAAAAAAAAACGGTTCACATTTGGGCAGTTATTGCACGGAAA
Source organism: Serripes groenlandicus (assembly GCA_031761405.1). Classification (NCBI taxonomy): domain Eukaryota; kingdom Metazoa; phylum Mollusca; class Bivalvia; order Cardiida; family Cardiidae; genus Serripes; species Serripes groenlandicus. The sequence continues at coordinate 100,920,528 of JASEVX010000002.1, forward strand.
CAGCAACAAACGACATTTTTTGTTAAATAAGGGGCCATAACTCCACCGAATAAAGTCCGCCGAAAGTGACGATCGAACTTGGCCTAGCCCTTAAAGCATTTAACCTTGTTACCTAGTTTGAAAAAAAAAAACGGCTCACATTTGTGGTAGTTATTGCACGGAAACAGCATCAAACGATATTTTTTGTTAATTAAGGGGCCATAACTCCACCCAATAAAGCCCGCCGAAAGTGAGGATTGAACTTGGCCTAGCCCTTAAGGCACTTAACCTTGTTACCAAGTTTGAAAAAAACGGTTCACATTTGTGGCAGTTATTGCACGGAAACGGCAACAAACGACATTTTTTGTTAAATAAGGGGCCATAACTCCACCGAATAAAGTCTGCCGAAAGTGACGATCGAACTTGGTCTAGCCCTTAAGGCATTTAACCTTGTTACCAAGTTTGAAAAAAAAACGGTTCACATTTGTGGCAGTTATTGCACGGAAACAGCAACAAACAACATTTTTTATTAAATAAGGGGCCATAGCTCCACCGAATAAAGTCCGCCGAAAGTGACGATCGAACTTGGCCTAGCCCTTAAGGCATTTAACCTTGTTACCAAGTTTGAAAAAAAAAAAACGGTTATCAATTGTGGCAGTTACTGTACGGAAACGAAGTGTGACAGACAGACGGACAGACAAACCCAAATTAATAACCCCCCTTCTTTCTTCGAAAAAGAGGGGGATAAAAAATAAAAAAGTTGGCAAAGTGAGACTGAACCGATATGTTAACCATTTCCGATATTCACGTTTCCTGATGCCTCTGCAAAGTGGAAAAGGAAAAATTGCTCATAATGACCAATTCCCTTCTTTTGCCACACTGTTTTAACATTTAAAATTATCCTTTCCTTTATAGACATTTTTCTTTATATGTTTTCAAAGTTGTAGCTGCAGATTTGCTTTATTGCCTTGGGAAAGGGTAAAGTGTCACCTGCTTGAAGATAACCGAGAAATTGAAACATGTGAAAAACAGGAGGCCCAGAGGGCCTGGACATTTGAGCAATCAAGGGAAAATGTTTTCAAGAAAAGTGAATTTGCAAAGAATTCCACATCTGGAGTTTTCTATTGTGAAGAATGCTCCACACTAAATGATCTAGATTACTTAAGTTGTCCTTTGGTTCAGATCTTTTTACCAATTGTCAATGAGTTTATGCAACATCGAGTCTCTGGTGCGCAAGAATGCTACAGACCAATATCATCCATTTGAGAAAACTTCATAGCACTATATCCCAGGTACTTACTGGTCAAATATAATTACTGTGGGCCTCCTGTTTATTCAGAAGAAGTTGTTTATAGGTAATTGCTGGCCAAATATCATGACCCTAGGACCTCCAGTTTTTAAGAAGAAGTCATTCAAAGAAAAAAGTTGATGGACGGAGATGGGTGGACGATAAATTAAAATATTGTCCAAAAATTTCAAAAATTATTTCTCAATTTTGGCACAATGCTCTCAGAAGGATTAATAAAAAAAGAATACCTTATCAAGTACAACTTGGGATTTCTTCACACCCAACAACTTTGACAGGTACTTTACGAGTTCTGTATTAGCCTCGCCATCTACAGGGGGAGCTGCAATCTGCACACCAACTTCCTCTTCCCCTATATCTGTTATGTAAAGAGCTCTAGACGATGAAAATATTTCATGTTCTTTACCTTTTCCCACATACAACAAATCTGAAGCAGACGACTTTGAAAACATCTAAACACGAATAAGAAAAATCTTCATAAATGAAAGTATAAGTACTGAATAGTCAAAAACATTGTGACATAAGGAGAAATTGCTAAGTGTGAGATCTCTCTCTCTCTGACGCATTGCCGTTAAAAGTTTTTCATATCTTCGCCATACTAAACTATTCATCTATATAAGCATTTCATTTGGATGATTGTAAAAAATATATGTAATATAATTGAAAAACAACACTACCATTCTTTTAGTAATTGTTCATCAAATCATTATAATTTATTTTATCCAACAAAAAGAAAAAATGTTGAACTTAGAACCAATTACAACCATGCTTCCTCCTAAATCTTCCTTCTATATCCAGCCATTTAACCATTTCCCCCATACGGACGCTTCCTGAAGCCTCTGCAGCAGAGAACTTTTGAAAACTTTGTGACAAAAGAAGAAATTGCTCAAAACAAGCAATTTCTCCTTTTGACACAATGTTTTCAACTCTATTCAACAAGTATGTCATCATTTAGGGAGATTTTTCATATTATTATTGAGATGTTTTCAAAGTCGTCTGCTGCAGATTTGTTGTATGTGGGAAAGAGTTAAAATTGAATAATTTCTAATTCAATAATTATCATTTACACCTGTTGATATGAAAACCGAAAGAGAGAAAACACTTCTGATTGTTGAGATTTCGTGAGGATATTTCGTCACTGCAATTTCCATTTTTATTCAAAGATCAAATTTTAAATTTAGAAACGAAAACAAATGCACGTCAGTTATAATACAATACAAGTAGATGCAATCTAACGATGGCCAGTCTTACTTTGAGAGACAGGGAGGTTTAAAATACAAGACCTCGGGCTGAGGGTGTCTCGCCCTTCTAAGAAAATCAGATATTAAATGGTATCATTATGCAAAAAGAAAGTAAAGTTGATAAAATGTGAAAAAGTAAGTGTCTGTCAATGCATTGTTATCAACATGTCGTGATAAATAATAAACTCACTACATGTGTATATATCTTAATATATTTATTCACACATGAAGTAAAGAGTGATCAATAATACTACATTAAATTGTAAATAATTGCAATCACTATGATTCTGCACAATTATGACCTTGACCCTGAAAATGTTGACGTTGATGGATGTCCCAAGACCAAACAATACATCTGACAAAGTTTCAGAAGAATTCCAGCAGGGGTTGCTGAGATATAAGAAAGTTTTAAGTTTTGAGGTTAAGTTACCTAACAAAGGTCAAGTTCTGCACAATTATGACCTTGACCATGAACATTTTGACGTTGATGGATGTCCCATGACCAAACAATACATCTGACAAAGTTTCAGAAAAATTCCAGCAGGGTTTGCTAAGATATAAGAAAGGGTCAAGTTCTGCACAATTATGACGTTGACCCTGAAAATTATGACGTTGACAGATGTCCCATGACCAAACAATACATCTGACAAAGTTTCAGAAAAATTCAAGCAGGGGTTGCTGAGATATAAGAAAGGTTAAGTTACCTAACAAAGGTCAAGTTCTGCACAATTATGACCTTGACCCTGAAAATTATGACGTTGACAGATGTATCATGACCAAACAATACATCTGACAATGTTTCAGAAAAATTCAAGCAGGGGTTGCTAAGATATAAGAAAGGTTAAGTTACCTAACAAAGGTCAAATACTGCACAATTATGACCTTGACCCTGAAAATTTTGACGTTGACAGATGTCCCATGACCAAACAATACATCTGACAAAGTTTCAGAAAAATTCAAGCAGAGGTTGCTGAGATATATAAGAAAGGTTAAGTTTTAAGGTTAAGTTACCTTACAAAGGTCAAGCTCTGCACAATTATGACCTTGACCCTGAAAATTTTGACGTTGACAGATGTCCTATGACCAAACAATACATCTGACAAAGTTTCAGAAAAATTCAAGCAGAGGTTGCTGAGATATAAGAAAGGTTAAGTTTTGAGGTTAAGTTACCTAAAAAAGGTCAAGTTCTGCACAATTATGACCTTGACCCTGAAAATGTTGACGATGACAAATGTCCCATGACCAAACAATACATCTGACAAAGTTTCAGAAAAATTCAAGCAGAGGTTGCCGAGATATAAGAAAGGTTAAGTTTTGAGGTTAAGTTACCTAACAAAGGTCAAGTTCTGCACAATTATGACCTTGACCCTGAAAATGTTGACGTTGACAGATGTCCCATGACCAAACAATACATCTGACAAAGTTTCAGAAAAATTCAAGCAGGGGTTGCTGAGATATAAGAAAGGTTAAGTTTTGAGGTTAAGTTACCTAACAAAGGTCAAGTTCTGCACAATTATGACCTTGACTCTGAAAATGTTGACGTTGACAGATGTCCCATGACCAAACAATACAGCTAACAAAGTTTCAGAAAAATTCAAGCAGGGGCTGCCGAGATATAGCTATTTGTAAAAGCGGCCGCCGTCGCCGGAAAAGTGACTGCTATGTCTCACTCCACTATCGTGGGCGAGACAAAAATGAACAAGTGAACACGTGATTTCTTTCGATTACTCAATTGGTAAAGAATGTTCACATCCCTTTTTCTGCAATATATGCAGCAGATGGCAGATGGTATTGGAAAACACTGTGAAAAATCAAGAAATTGCCACAGATGAGCTGTTTCTCCTATTTTCACAATGATTTCTACAGCTAAATAAAGACTCACATTTGTATAAATGATTTTAAAGTGTACTGTTGTAACTTTCAGTCAAACAATTTTTGAAAGTAAAATATATGCAATACAATGGTTGTATGAATTGAACCAAAAAATAACTCTTTTTCTCCTGCAGAATTCAAATAATCATTCCGTAATAGACCTCATCCATAAATCCCAATACAAACAGAGAACATAAAAATTCAAAGAAGAATTATACTTTGTTCATGCTTTCATTTAACCCTTTCCCTCATATAAACGCTTTCTGATGCCTCAGACGGCTTTTTGAAAACATAGTGGCAAAAGAAGAAATGTTCTCCTTTTGCCACAATGTTTTCCACTTTTAGTCATAGGTTAACCGTTATCCATTCAATTATATAGAGATTTTCTATTTTTTGACAAAATATGTTCAAAGTCGTCTACTGCAGAATTGTCGTATGAGGGAAAAGGTTAACAGATCATTTTTGACACCTCTGCAGCAGACCTGGAGACTTGAGATTTTGTATAATTTTGTGACAATGATTTCAGTCATTTACAGCTGATTTGTTGTATATTGTAAAGGGTTAAAACTTATTCGACTTGTGTATCTTTTGTCATTAATTTGATTTATTTTCTCCAGATGTTTTCATTTCATTACATTAACCTCTCAAATATACAATGCATGTGTTAACCCTTTCCCTCATACGACAATTCTGCAGCAGACGACTTTGAACGTATTTTGTCAAAAAATAGAAAATCTCCATAATTAAATGGATAACCTATCACAAAAAGTGGAAAACATTGTGGCAAAAGGAGAAATTGCAGCGTATATATGAGGGAAAGGGTTAACTGGTAACGACCTTTGATGTTGTCTCAATATATCGCTGTTACATATTGCATTGTAGGATGCGATTTAAGCAGCAAAGTAAAATATAAAATTGCATTCCTTAGGTACAGAAACCTGGACTACCTGTGATTGAGTTCTGCTTGGCTCCAGGCTTAGCTAGTATCTTGATCAAGATTGAACCATCCTTTTCTATGACTGGTCCTGATTGACAAACCACTGTAGCTGTGCTTTCCTAGTATGAAAAAATCAGCATCAAGTGTAAAGGACTAGTACTCAAATGTGATGTTTTATTTCGAATGTTCCAAATATTTAGACTATAATAAGTGTCAGGGATAAATGAATTTAAAAACCCAACCCAATAATTTTTCCACGCTTTTTTCAACATTATTTCAGCCAATGTTCTTCAACCATTTCCTACATATAGATGCTTTCTAACGCCTTTAGAGCCGACAACTTTTGAAAACATTGCGAAAAAAGGTGAAATGGCTCAAATTGGATGCCATTTAATCATTTCAAAAATTATTCTCATTTAGTATTTCAACTGTTGGAATTTAAATAAACATTTTATCAAATGAAATACAACTTATTATACAAGTACAATAAATTCTGCTTACGAGATACATTGGGGACGAATAAACAAAGACATCTCACCTCTTTCTTTCGGCGTTTTGGCATGGGTTTTGAAGTAAATATAAATCTTCTGTAAAGGTAGAAATGTCGAGTTAACATATGAAAATAGAAAAAAAAACAGAGAATGCTAAAAGGAATTAAGTTTTCTAATATTTTTGAGAACGATAAAGAAAGTTTTATCTCAATATCACGTGGGTTTATTAGGCTCCGCCCATTTATTCATTTGGATATTCACATTTACTGATTGTTTTTCTCAGGGATATCTCAAACATTTCAATTTTAATTCATATTCAATTTTGATAGTTACAATAAATAGTTAATTTGGTCTAAGTCAGTGAACTGTTGTGCAAAGATATATATTTTTTGTTTGTGTATTGTTCACGGTAGTACACTTTACACGATCGGTTACCAATGTAAACAACTTTCTCGTGAAGAGCGCCCTTTTTGAAATGGCGTCCAATCGATGCCGTTCTGCTCCAAAGAGTTGCCTTCATTATTGATTAAAAGCGTCCCAAGCTCTCCCGTTCAATCATATATGACACTTTTTGAAAAGAAAACTGTCAAAATTCAAGATGACAAGTTGATTCGACGTAAACTGTATTTATCGCTGATTGATTGAGAACGAATGCAGGTTTGTCTACAAAAAACAAAACCCCAGACAATCTTGGTAAACTTATTCGACTGAACAAGATGTGCTTTTTATTTGCAAAGACCATTTACGTTAGTGTAGTTTGACTTACAGGAAAATATTTTTAAACGGACATTTATAGAGAATCTCCAACTTTTGGAGCAAATATGTTTCTAAATGGCCTTTAATTCCAAGGGAAGCAACTGTTGAATTTATGGACAGGTTTAGACATGAAGGTGTAGACAAGAGATTAGTGTTTCATCTATGTGTGTTTATGTCCAATTTTGACCAATATGAGTATTTGTATATGCAAATTGATTGTTTCAGATGACATCAGGGTCAGCTTTATGTGACAGATATGGACTTCACATATACAGTTTGAAATGTGCTGGATTTCTTATTAATCTTGATTGAGAAATTGTTGATTTGATATCATTTGGAAAGTTTCCAGAAGAAACAGTCATAGAAGGTAAATATATGACGTGACATATTGACTCTTTCTTTTGTGTCTGCTGAAGGGATGTAAATTATTTTAGGTAATGTGTAAAATTTCTGCTACTGTTTTGTTGCTTTTGAATTTTTATAGATTTAATTATTTCTTGTTAAGAATGTTTTCTCACAATTCAGTTAATATGTATGTTTCAGCTATTTATGTTGTGTATTTGTACTGTAATAGGATTGGGAAATCACTAGGCTACAAATCAGTTTAAGCACATAAAACATTTCACAATATTACTTACAGCTTATAATTATCTAAGGGAATGCTTATATTGTGCCTTCTGATAAAAAATATATAATGGATCTTTGCTGATTAACATTTTTACAAGATTTGTTTAGCAAAATTGTTGATTGACAATTTGTCAAATAATTAACATTACGCGTCTGCCTGTAAGAAATGTCTCTTAGATCTTACAGCAACATGATTTCTTGTTTTTACTTTTTTGTAGACCATTGAAAATGGGCACGTTATATGAATGTCTTAAAGAAGCAAAGTTAGAGAAATACTATCCATCCTTTAGAGCCCATGGGATAACGAAATCTGAAAGTTTATTGAGATTAACTGTTCATGACTGTCAATCGTTTGGCATACACGTTGCAGAAGACAAGCGGCGCCTGGTTGAATTGATCAGTATTGTAAAGGCAGTACACAATGTGGACAGAGATAGTTATAGTTCAGTAAACAGATCAACTAGTAGCAAATCACCCAGAAAACGAGGGAGAAGTCCTGCGTACACTAATCAACAGGTATACAAACCATTATCTGGTAATTAACTAATTAATCCTTTCCAACATACAGAAGCTTTTTTATGCCTCTGCAGCAGACAACTTTTGAAAACTTTTGTTACATTACAATCTTTTCAATAATTAAACTTATTTATAGAGGTTTTCCACATTTTTGCTAGGATGTTTTCAAAAGTCGTATGCTGCAGTGCCAGAGATCTATATAACTTTTGAATTGTGGAAAAATAATTTAAAAACCCATTTGTACAATGTCATGTTGTTGTATAAATAATAGAAATTACTTAGAATGTGTCCTTTTTAATAATATTTGAATAGAAAGCAACAAAAGTTATATAATAACTAAAGGAAAAGGTTATATTTTGGCTTGTAAATAAGATATCCTTGTCTTTTATGCAAGATTTAGTTTGTATTCGTCACAACCTTTCTTGATCTCACTATAAATCTTTTAACTGTATCATTTGAAATACATGATCCTCATATCAAAATCAATTCCCTTTACATGGCAACTTTGCTTTATGTATCTTTGCAGGCAACAGGTAGAGGATTGAATGTATCTAATGATGTCAGAGTTCGAGATAGGTTAAGGCCCAATAACAGTAGTCATAACCTTTCAGCTGCAGGGGCTGCACTTCTTGACCTCATTTCTGATGAGGAATCTTCTGAGTCCGGAAGTGATGACTCTGAAGAACACTCTGACTATGAACCTGCTGTTAAACACAGTGTGACAGCCTCTGTGTCAAAAGCTCCTATTGTCAAGAAAGCCCCTGTAGGAAAAGTGACATATAAATCAGGATATAACTATGGTGTTCCAGGTGGGTAACATGATTTTCCTACACAAATAACCTTTAACCTTTCCCACATGTGATAAACCGGCAGCAGACGACTGAGAAAACATCTAGACAAAAATATTGAAAATTCATGTAACTAAAAGTAGCATTATTTTCAAAAAGCATCAACTGCAGAGGCGTCTGAATGTGTCCAATGTTGGAAAGGGTTAAACCTTGTGTCATTGTTGGATTTCTTTTCATTAGAAAATTCTTGAAAACATTGTGGGAAAATAAGAAATAATTTGTTTCATGTATTCCCAAAGGTCATTTACTGGTCACATTGTCATATTTTGTTCATATATTTTTGCCAGATATTGAATATGTTCTATGGTTAAATTTTCAAGAACGTTCTGTTATTTGCCATTTCTTTTTTAAGTTTTATCAATTCACTTATCAGAATTGAAGACATTTAAGTATTAGGATGTGCATGTAGCATGTCAAAAATCAATAGACCGAGTTATATCAAATTGGATATTGTCTACAGTCTAGAGCCAGATCAGCCTGTGCATCCATAGTCTGAGCAAGCTCTTCACATATATTACTTATTTTAACTTGCTAGAAGCACCAGTCAACTTGTTTAGATTCTGATGAGATGGAGCAGATGCAGAGATTGGCCTGGATCTACACTGTCTAGAAATACCAAATTGTACATTTTTCCACCGACCGGCTCATTTAATGTTTCTCTTACAACATATGCAGGTTCAGGTTCATCAAGTGGAGCAAAGCCAAAAAGTCGTGGAAACTCGAGGATTCACGAGGATAAAATCCGAGTGTGTGTGAGAAAACGTCCTTTAAGTAGGAAAGAGGTTAAATCTGGAGAGACAGATTTGCTGAAGACCCCTAGTACTACAACCCTAATAGTTTCTGAACCCAAACAGGCTGTGGATTTGACTGCATACACATTACAGGTAAGAGCAAAGTGTTTTGTTTTTATTTAGTTCATTTTGTATGATTGCAAATACGTGCAATGCTTCACCACACAAAAAACGCCTTTCAGAGGTTTAGAAATAAATGTAATTTACAATCAAATTATGTTATGGTAAACTAAAGTAAGAGTTGGGTAATAACCAGGGGTTTCTAGCATCCTTTGATGAACATTGTCTAAGATGATAGACCATTCTTATCAGACAGAACCACTTGCTGACATGGATATATCACTGAGTGCAAAACCGCGTAAAGTAGATTTTCTTGTAAAGTGGCTCAAGTGATGTTATTGAGAGAAGAACTTCTTTTTACCCACGGCACAACTAAATATTCAATAAATTAAAATTTTAGTTGAAACCAGACATTATTTGGTGTGCTTAGTATCTTCAGCTGATGCTTAACCCTTTATAGACGCTTTCTGACGCCTCTGCAGCAGACAGCTTTTTGAAAACATAGTAACAAAAGAAGAAATTGCACAAAACATGCAATTTCTCCTTTTGTCACAATGTTTTCTACTTTTAGTCATAGGTTATCCATTCAATTATAGAGATTTTCCATTATTTGTCAAAATATGTTCAGGCGTCTGCTGCGGATTTGTCGTATGAGGGAAAGGGTTAAGCATGGTACATTCAGTGGATAGGAAGCTCTAAATAAGGAGAATATTTCATGTTCTGAAATATGACCTTCACTCTGTTTGTTGTGGTCACACACACATTTTTTTCAGTGAAACAATTTTTTGAGTACTCTAAACAAATGGTTTCAATGAATTATGATAGAAATAGTGTAATGCACAGACAGTTCCTCCTCCTTACCTTATAAATTGAGCCTCCTCTTCACAGGAAAAGGTACACTCTGGCATTTCTGAACAGTGCAGGTACACATCAGCCTGTACATCTGCTCCATTTTAATGATATTCGAAAACAGTAGACCAACATTATATGACTTTTTCCTAAATGACACTAGAATAGAAATTGTTAACTCATTTAAATACCTAGGAATTCACTTTTTCAAAAATGGAAATTGGAGCCGAACACAAAAAGTAATTGCACAGCATGCAGCATTCTCGCTTCATAATCTTTTCATTGTATATAACCAACTAGACCTTCCCATATCTCAAAAGATTAATCTATTCGATTCTCTTGTCTTACCAGTACTGAACTACTCGGCCGAAATTTGGGGCTACCATTCTAGCCCAGATGTTGAAGTTATATTTTCCAAATTTTGCAAAAGAATATTATGTGTAAAACAAACTACAAACTTAAACGCTTTATATGGGGAACTTGGACGTATACCAATGCATGCATATAGAAAACTTATTATTATTAAATATTGGTTAAAATTATTGTCAATGAATGAACAAACTATTATTTTCAAAGTGTATATTATGCTTAAAACCGAAGCCGATAAAGGATTATTGTATAATGGGAAAAACTGGGCTTACAACATTAAAATGACATTAAACCAACTAGGATTAAGAGATCTATGGGAAAATCAATTTCGCACATCTATTAGCTACACTCGCATTAAACAAAGGATGTTAGATATATTCCAACAAAGTTGGTGCTCATTGATTAACAATTCTGCTCGCCTAGATACATATTGCTTTTTCAAAAACTCTTTCAACCTAGAAAAATATCTTGTCGTAATTAAAGTATCAAAATTTAGAATCACTTTAACTAGACTTCGAACATCATCACATAATTTAAAAATTGAAAGTGGACGACATCACAACATTCCAAGAAATGAACGAATTTGTGAAAATTGTAATTCGGGACTAGTAGAGAACGAATACCATTTTTTGCTAATTTGTTCGAAATTTTCCGGACTAAGATTGAAATATATCAAAAGATACTACTATACATGGCCAACAAAACAAACATTAATAAATCTTATGTCATCATCTTCAGACGTCGTTATAAATAATTTAGCTAAATATATTTATTATGCAAATAACATGAGAAGCTAAATATGTCTTATTTTAGTTTAACTTAAATTTAAGAATAGAACAAATATAGTGTCTTCATTGTGAGTAAATATATAAATAAGATAATATTTATTTTGGGTTACATACATGTATGTACGGTTAATCATCTACAGTTGTATATGCTCTTCGGAAAACATTGTCTATGTTATGTAAGGAATTTGTTTAAATTGTATAATTTGTTATAAAACTTTGTATTGTATTTTATCAAAAACTACACAAGTTTACTGAAGCTGCTAGCATGCTACAAGTGTAAGTAATATGTTAACAGTGTAGATCACAAAAGTCAACTTGTGCCTTTTCCCATGGACAGGCACAAAAAGTCATCTACATTAGTAACACAAACTCTTGTTTAACCCTTTCCCTTATATAGATGCTTTCTGACGCCTCTGCAGCAGATGGCTTTGTGAAAACATAGTGCCAACAGAAGAAATTGCTCAAAACGAGCAATTTCTCCTTTTGCCACAATGTTTTCCACTTTAAGTCATAGGTTATCCGTTCAATTATAGAGATTTTCTATTTATTGACAAAATATGTACAAAGTCGTCTGCTGCAGAATTGTCATATGAGGGATTAAAAGGCTGGTATTTTAGTGTTTGTGTCTTTGTGTTAACCAATATGTTGAGCTTTTCATGATATTGTTATTCATTATCTATTGTAGCATGAGTTCATATTTGATGAAGTATTTGAAGAGAAATGTACAAATGAAGATGTTTACATCAGAGCTGCGAGACCTTTAATCAGTTGTGTATTTGATGGGTAAAATTACTTATAAATCTCTATCCTCTACTTTCAATTTCATGGTAAAGTTTGCATCCAACAAGGGTTGATCTGGTCTTAGATAATATCCTGATTTAACCCTTTCCCTCATACGACAATTCTGCAGCAGACGACTTTGAACGTATTTTGTCATAAAATAGAAAATCTCTATAATTGAATGGATAACCTATGACAAAAAGTTGAAAACATTGTGGCAAAAGGAGCAATTGCATGTTTGGTGCAATTTCTTCTTTTGTCACTATGTTTTCAAAAAGCCATCTGCTGCAGAGGCGTCAGAAAGCGTCTATATGAGGGAAAGGGTTAAAAGTTGTTAGACTTTATGATGACAATAACTTTTCCATGTATTTTACTTGAATATGGCCCTTTTTCAACTTAAAAGATATGTTAAGTTTAGGTCCTTTTTTCTCCTGAGCTATACAAATTATGACTGAAATCATACATAGGGATTATTGCCACTTTGGATTTTCATAAAACACATTAAGAAGTCATATAGTTCAGACATATTAAAGTTAGTTCATGAATATTTTATTTTGTTAACTATTTAGCGAGCAGATAGTTCTATGAGAGAAAGGATTTAGTTTTTAAATCAATCTTACTACATAAATAAACTCATTATTTGATAATTATGCAATTCATTCATGTCAATTTCCAAAATAGCATTATAAGGTGCATTTATTTGTTAAAATAGAACAATGTGTCTTTTGTAAACATTTTCAAATCAAACATGGGAAGTTATGGCAAAAAATAATTATTATTTAACCCTTTAATGTATTTTAGGGGAAGTGCTACCTGTTTTGCATATGGGCAGACAGGGGCTGGTAAAACCCACACAATGATTGGTAACCGAGAAGTGCCTGGTCTTTATCTCCTGGCTGCTCATGATATTTTCTCCATTATTGAGACGGGTCAATATGGCACTGACATTCGCGTATGGGTCAGCTTTTTTGAGATTTATTGTGGCCAATTGTTTGACCTCTTGAACAAGAGAAACAGGTATGTTGACTTTATTAAAGTGGAATTACAGTACTGGATGTTGTTTTAGGTTTTGCTTTTCCTGGTGCAGACAATGGTTGAAAATATTAAAGATGGAGGGAGAAATTAATGTAAAACAGCAATTATTTGTTATTTCTTCATCATGGAAAGGGTTATTTGCAAATTTAATTTCTTTTGATTTTGTTTCATGGCCATAGATAAGTATTTATATTCAGTAGCAAAACTGTTTGCTTCAGAAAAATCTTGGTCACTGTTTAAACTGGATTAATATTTGCAATTTCAAATATAAATCTTTTAAACATTCAGTTATTAATCATTTGCAACATTCAACAAATCTGGAGCAGAAGACTTTGAAAACATCTAGGCAAAATGGGAATGTGTTTAACTTAATAATTGTAATTTCAAATTTTGATGTGCAATTTATTTCTTAATTTGTCTTTTTAGAAGAGATATCATTAATAAATTATGATAGTTGTATTTCACTGAATACAATAGACTGTAAACAATGAATGAATTATATACTCACTAGATTACATGCGAGAGAGGATGGTTCTCATCGTGTTTGCATAGCTGGGCTCACAGAGACTGAAGCTAAAGATGAACAGTCACTGATGCAGGTATAAGGCATTCGATATCTTTGGATCTTAAGCTTCGTAACTCATTTATACATAAATGTTTATTATGAATAGAAAACCAGTGATATAGTCATATCTATTCTCTTCTGAGCTTTATCAAATGCTTCTAAGCTGGTTTAAAAAAGACAGATCCATTTGATGAATTGGTTCAAGATAAACAATATATTTGAACTATCACATGTTGGAGTTATAGAGAACCCATTGTATGTTATAAATTGTGTGGTCTAAATTCTACATTGGGATGTTAGAACATGTGATTTGTTAACCCATCAACTGAAAACGCATCCCTTGGGTGGTGTAGTGGTAGAGCATCCACCTCGGGAGTGGGATGGCGCAGGTTCGATCCCCGGATGTGTCGTACCAAAGACTTTAAAAATGGTAGTAGTGGCTTTCCCTCTTTGGCTCATAGGGTTGTGTGGTTAGCATTATGACTGATTCATGGTTGTCAGGATATATATATTAGAAGTACTGGTGTCTTACCCAGGAAACACATTGATATAGCTGGTTTTTAGGGCTTATGTCGTGGCGATTTGTCCGTCGTCCGTGCGTGCGTCCGTAAACAATTTCTTGTTAACACGATACAGTCTTTACTTTTGATTGTATCTCAACCAAACTTATACAGTAGTTAGATATCCATGAGAGCTCGGTTCCTTTCGAAAACCAGCCAGATCCGCCCATGCATGACTGGATTATGGCCCTTGAAATGGTCAAAATTGCTATAAAAGAGCTTGTTAACACGATACAGTCTTCACTTTTGATTGTATCTCAACCAAACTTATACAGTAGTTAGATATCCATGAGAGCTCGGTTCCTTTCGAAAACCAGCCAGATCCGCCCATGCATGACTGGATTATGGCCCTTGAAATGGTCAAAATTGCTATAAAAGAGCTTGTTAACACGATACAGTCTTCACTATTGATTGTATCTCAACCAAACTTATACAGTAGTTAGATATCTATGAGAGCTCGGTTCCTTTCGAAAACCAGCCAGATCCGCCCATGCATGACTGGATTATGGCCCTTGAAATGGTCAAAATCGTTATAAAAGAGCTTGTTAACACGATACAGTCTTCACGTTTGATTGTATCTGAACCAAACTTATATAGTAGTTAGATATCCATGAGAGCTCGGTTCCTTTCGAAAACCAGCCAGATCTGCCCATGCATGACTGGATTATGGCCCTTGAAATGGTCAAAATTACTATAAAAGAGCTTGTTAACATGATACAGTCTTCACTTTTGATTGTATCTTAACCAAACTTATACAGTAGTAAGATATCCATGAGAGCTCGGTTCCTTTCGAAAACCAGCCAGATCCGCCCATGCATGACTGGATTATGGCCCTTGAAATGGTCAAAATTGCTATAAAAGAGCTTGTTAACACGATACAGTCTTCACGTTTGATTGTATCTGAACCAAACTTATATAGTAGTTAGATATCCATGAGAGCTCGGTTCCTTTCGAAAACCAGCCAGATTTGCCCATGCATGACTGGATTATGGCACTTGAAATGGTCAAAATTGCTATAAAAGAGCTTGTTAACATGATACAGTCTTCACTTTTGATTGTATCTCAACCAAACTTATACAGTAGTAAGATATCCATGAGAGCTCGGTTCCTTTCGAAAACCAGCCAGATCCGCCCATGCATGACTGGATTATGGCCCTTGAAATGGTCAAAATTGCTATAAAAGAGCTTGTTAACACGATACAGTCTTCACGTTTGATTGTATCTGAACCAAACTTATATAGTAGTTAGATATCCATGAGAGCTCGGTTCCTTTCGAAAACCAGCCAGATCTGCCCATGCATGACTGGATTATGGCCCTTGAAATGGTCAAAATTGCTATAAAAGAGCTTGTTAACATGATACAGTCTTCACTTTTGATTGTATCTCAACCAAACTTATACAGTAGTAAGATATCCATGAGAGCTCGGTTCCTTTCGTAAACCAGCCAGATCCGCCCATGCAAGACTGGATTATGGCCCTTGAAATTGTCCAAATTGCTATAATTGAGCATGTGAACACAATAGAGGCTCCATTTACTATCTGATCTTCACCAAACTTAGATAGTAGTTAAATATTGATGAGAGCTTGGTTCCTTTTGAAAACCAGCTAGATCCGCCCATGCAAGACTGGATTATGGCCCATGAAATTGTAAAAATTGCTATAATACAGCTTGTGAACACAAAAGAGCCTCCATTTACTATCCGATCTTCACCATACATACATGCTCTGGATTGAAAATGACCAAAGAACCATACCAGTAGAGCATAGGCCCTCATGGGCCTCTTGTTTTTCAAAGCAGCGTTTAACACTATGCAAAACAAAAAAACACAAATATCAAACTTATTGAAAAAACTGAAAAAATCAACAAAAATCCGAGAAAAGAAGAAATATAGAGTTTGATTAGAAAAGATACTACTGTAATTTAGTTTGCAGGGATTGATGCAGGAAGCAAATGTTCCTTAACCATTTACTTCACATATATGACATTTGATGCCTACTGTTGCAGACGACTTTTGAAAACATTGCAATAAAAGATGAAATTGCTCAAAATGAGCAATTTCACCTTTTATTGCAATATTTTCAACACTTTATCAATATAAATCTTTCGATTTTCTAGATTGGTGAAATTGTTCGTCTGATGATTGTCAAGCAGGCGACTATGAAAAGTCATGTGAAGTAATGGGTTAATAAGGAATTAAGGGGCAGAAGTCATAGCTCTAAACAACCATGACCATTTGACTCTTAAGAAACAGATTCTTTTTATGTATAATAGTAAATTTGCCATTGTTTTTTGGAAAAACAATAGAAAAGCTCTATATCCATGCAGGCCTTATCAAGTAAATATTCTTCTTAACACATATTTTGGCCTTCATGCAAAACGGTTGTAATTACATCTTTTAACAAGATGTAGTTACAACAGTTTTGCATGACACCATCGATATGTGCCAGTTCTGGTGGCAGCTCATATAAATATTAAAACAAATTATTGAAATATAAGCTATTGTGTTGTTATTTATGGGTTTCTACGGAGTTTCCAGTCAGGTTGATCTTCATGAACAATGCTTTAATTGGTTTATAGATTGCTCAATTTCGTGTTGACTCCAATGCAATTCTAGTTTGTTTAATTTTGTTTTATTAGAAGTTGTAAATCTGGAGAACCTAGACAATACGACTAGGATATATGTTTAGATGTTTCATGCATATTACAGGTTTTAGAATATGGTAATTCTGTGAGGAGTAAAGGAGCAAGTGGAATCAATCCAGACTCGTCAAGATCACATGCTGTTCTGCAAATGGAAATAAGGGATCGTCAAGAAAAAAGACTAGGGAGGTTTGTAAGACACATACACTAACTTGTTGATAAGTGTCTAATTCATAATTGATAAAATGATAACAGTATCTACAAACAGCCTGGAAGATCAGACTTGACCCTTTTAACCACATGCATACTCCTTTTTAGCTTGTCTGTTTTTCAAGGAATAAAATTCAGGGTTTTGTGATATCCTTGGTCACAATACCCCTGGCGACGTCACCAAACCTTAACCTTACCTCATAACACAAAGAAACGTTCATCATTTTCAAATGAAACTTGGTACACATTCTCCTAGGAACAATATGCATGTCTATAACAAGTCATATAACTCTGGCATTGCTAATTATTCGGTAATGCCCCCTTTTCTACTTAGAAAAAAGTAGACGAGCGTGGGCGCTTGCTTGCGGCACTCTTGTTTGTATCTGCAGTAGCTGTCTTTTAACAGTTTCTACTTACATATTTTCAAAGATATTTGCTGTAGATTTGTCGTATGTTGGAAAGGATTAAATGCTGCTTTTAACAATAGTCAGGTTGTATCAATGACTAGATGTCTGCATAAACATGGTATTATTAAATAGCCCAGAACATATACATTACTATTTACTCTCATTCTTAAAGAGAAGATGTTTCAAACCAATACAGGAGACCACATGTGAAAAATTGTGGGAAGAGATCTTTTATTTTGTTTACAATTACAACTATGAATTGTAGACATTATAATGGATTGTATTTGTTATTTGTGGGAATTATATCAGGTTTAGAGTTAAATTGCTGTAAAACAACTGCTGCACTAGTCTATCTGTTACTTCAGGATATCCTTTATAGACCTCGCAGGTAGTGAGAGGGCATCAGATTCTGGAGAACCAGATAAGCAAACAAGGATGGAGGGGGCTGAGATCAACCAGAGTCTTCTAGCTGTAGGTTGAATTTTAATTTGATTGATTGATAGGGGACCTCCTTTTACCATATACTCTCATGTATAGATATTTTCACTATTTTTGCCAAGATGTTTTTGTATATTGAGGGAAAAGGGGTAAAAATTATACTTTCCTATGCTTATGATTTTAACTTTTGTATTTAATTCCACCCAATGTGGAAGTGGAAGAGTCCATAAATTGTTTTATGTGCTCGATGATAATTTTAAAATATTTTGTTTGATAACTGTGAATAAATGTTGACTACAAATAATATTTTGTTGCAATCTTGGTTAAGTAATGTTCTTAGGTCCACTTAACTCCTAAGCTATATATGCTATGGCTTTAAAACTTGATCATTATCATCAGGCATCTGTATAATGCTTGGACCACAACTCTGCCATATATTTTACCGTGAAAATGACCCTTGTTTTGAAGTTTGGTTAAATTTTGCATTTTGGACCACTAATCAAGCTGTGGTTATGAAACTTGGAATTCATCAACTATTGTCAACTGAAAACTGCAAGGTCCATCACTCTTAAATGTATTATGCTTGAATTATGATCCTTTTTGCCTTTCAATTTTGTTGAAATTTACATTTAGGGTAAAAAAGATTCTGGTCAGTTATAACAGATATGTTTTTTTAACTTGGAAAATTTATTCATCATTATTAAGGCAACTGTAAACTCCAAGGGCCAAAACCTTTCACCAGGGGTCGGGGCTTGTTTTCTTCATATGTATAGAGTAATGACATTGAAAACTTATCAGTTCTAATAAATCAAGTGAGCAATATATGACCATCGTGGTCCTCTTGCTTTCTAAGACCTTTGGTTAAGTAAAGTTATATTCTTAAGTCCAGTTTTCTCCTAAACTATTTAAGACATGACTTTGAAACTTGGAAGACTTATTCATTGTCATTAGCCAATTGAATACTGTATTATGTATTCATTGAATATAGGTCCAATTTTCTCGTAAAGAACACAAGCTATGACTTTGAAACTTAAAACAGTCTTTCATCGTGATAAGGCCACTCGGATGCGAAGGTCAAAATTCGGTAAGGTAATTTGCTTGAGTTTATGGGCCTTGTTTGACTAAGTATTTTGGTTAAGTGAAGTGTCCGTTTTGTAATACTATTAGAAAAATTGGAAGAATTGTTTATCATTAGCATGTGCCTCTACCCTGCATTTCACTTTGGACTTGGAAAGTTTGTTATATATTTTGAGTTTCTGTCCAACTATAAAATCTTTGAATCTTGGAACATTTAGTCATCATCATAAGGCAACTGTTAAATGCAAGAGCTATTACTTTACGTTGAATCTGTTTTAATTTTTGTTTTTAACCCTTTCCTTCATACGACAATTCTGCAGCAGACGACTTTGAACGTATTTTGACAAAACATAGAAAATCTCCATAATTGAATGGATAACCTATGACTAAAAGTGGAAAACATTGTGGCAAAAGGAGAAATTGCACGTTTTGTGCAATTTCTTCTTTTGTCACTATGTTTTCAAAAAGCTGTCTGCTGCAGAGGCGTCTGAAAGCGTTTATATGAGGTAAAGGGTTAAGGAACATTGTCATGTTAGAAATTCATAAAATCTGATCTCTTTTTACAAAGTGCTCATGGTGAGTTATTGTGATTGCCCTTTGTCTGTCGTGCCTTGTCCATCGCCCGTCAACATCTTTTCCTCTATAACCAGTTGAACAATTGCACTGACACTTTACAGAAAGCATCCTCTCAATTTACTTTATTATCCCCCGCTTTTTCGAAGAAAAAAAGGGGGGTTATTAATTTCGGTTTGTCCGTCCGTCCGTCTGTCTGTCCGTCCGTCCGTCTGTCCGTCCGTCACACTTCGTTTCCGTGCAATAACTGCCGCAAATGTGAACCGTTTCTTTTCAAACTTGGTAACAAGGTTAAATGCCTTAACGGCTAGGCGAAGTTCGAATATCACTTTCGGCGGACTTTATTTGGTGGAGTTATGGCCCCTTATTTAACAAAATATGTTGTTTCTTGCCGTTTCCGTGCAATAACTGCCACAAATGTTAACCTTTTTTTTTCAAACTTGGTAACAACGTTAAATGCCTTAAGGGCTAGGCCAAGTTCGATCGTCACTTTCGGTGGACTTTATTTGGTGGAGTTATGGCCCCTTATTTAACAAAATATGTTGTTTCTTGCCGTTTCCGTGCAATAACTGCCACAAATGTGAACCTTTTTTTTTCAAACTTGGTAACAACGTTAAATGCCTTAAGGGCTAGGCCAAGTTCGATCGTCACTTTCGGTGGACTTTATTTAGTGGAGTTATGGCCCCTTATTTAACACAAAATGTCGTTTCTTGCTGTTTCCGTGCAATAACTGCCACAAATGTGAACCTTTTTTTTTCAAACTTGGTAACAACGTTAAATGCCTTAAGGGCTAGGCCTAGTTCGATCGTCACTTTCGGCGGACTTTATTCGGTGGAGTTATGGCCCCTTATTTAACAAAAAATGTCGTTTCTTGCTGTTTCCGTGCAATAACTGCCACAAACTTGGTAACAACCTAGGCCGAGTTCGTTTAATTTACCCTGTAATACATGTTCAATAAAAAGTCTAATGACATGTTTAAACCTAACCTCAACATTTTCCTACAATATTTCCTGCAAGCGGGGGATATAAATTTCATGAATTTGCTTGTTCTTATTTCATTCAACCTTTTTTTATCCATGCAGAACTCTGGTTTCCATGGCAACCCAAAGATAAAAATTTATAAAATATTCTCTTCCCAAATCAGTTGGCCGATTTTCAAATCATTTTGTAGAAATGTTCCTTGGGTGACCCTCTATCAGATTCTTTCAAGCCATGTTGATTGATTGTAAAACAAGGTTGCCAAGGGGCTAGGCTGTTTTGCCTTATATTGCTATAGTGAGAACTTCTATAAATCTACTTCTCCAAAAGTGTCTTCTCGATTTCCAAATAATTTTGTAGAAATGTGTCTTGGGTGACCCTCTATCAAATTCCTTCAAGCCATATTGTTTGGTTGAATAAACATGACCGCCAGTGGGCAGAGCTGTTTTCCCTTTATAATATATTGCTATACTGAAAACTTTAAAAATATTTTTCTCCAAAAGTGTCTAGCCAACTTCCAAATAATTTTGTAGGAATGTTCCTTGGGTGACCCTCTATCAGATTCCTTCAAGCCATGTTGGCTGATTGAAAAAACATGGTCGCCAGGGGGCGGGCTGTTTTGCCTTATATTGCTATAGTGAAAACTTTAAAAATCTCCGAAAGAATCTGGTTGCTTTCCTAATAATTTTTTAGAAGTTTTCCTTTAGTGACCTTTTAACTTATTCCTTCCAGCTATTGATTGGTGAAAAAATGTTGTTGCCAGGGGCGCGTCCATTTTGCCTTATATGGTTATATTGAAAAATATTTTTCTCTGAAAGTATCTGGCCAATTTCCAAATAATTTCTTTGAAGTTCCTATGGTGACCCTTTACAAGATTACTTCAAGGCATGTTGGTTGGTATTTTTTATTTTTATTGTGGTAGGCATGACAAATCACTTTGCTTAATTCAGGTGAGTGATTCAGGGTCATCATGGCCCTCTTGTTTTTTACATGCAGTACCTACTGAATTACACAGGTATCAACAAGGATGAGTTATTGCATGGCGGAGTTTGAAATTAATAAAAAAGAACCCTTTAAAAAAATAATAGTTGTTAACAATATTTAAGCTTTTCATCATTTAGAAGCTTTCTGATACCTCTGCATCAGAGACGTCTTTTGAAAACATTGTGAAAGATGGAGCAGTTGCTCAAAACAAGCAATTTCTTTTTTTGCAACGACTCAATAGTTATTTATTTGTTTATAGAGATTTTCCATATATTTGTCTAGATGTTTTCAAAATCGTCTGCTGCAGAATAATTGTATGTTGGAAAAGGTTAACTATTTTATTTATCTTTCACCATCAGCTTAAGGAGTGTATCCGATCCATTGATCAAGCGAGTCGTCACAAGCCATTTAGACAGAGTAAACTGACTCACATTTTAAAAGACTCGTTCATTGGTAACTCTAAAACCTGTATGATAGCCAATGTGTCGCCAGCAGGTACTTCCTGTGAACATACTCTTAATACTCTTCGATATGCTGACAGGTATTTAGTTAACTTTGTTGCATTGTTCCCTCATTTCATATTATATTGATTAGCCCTTTTCACACTTATAGACGCATTTTGATGCATCTGCAGCAGACGACTTTTAAAAACATCTTTTGCCATAATGTTTTAAACCTTTTTCAGTAATTATACCTACAATTATAGAGATTTTCCATATTGTTTACTTTTCAAAGTTGTCTGCTGCAGATTTGCTGTATGTGGGAAAGGGTTAAATCCTAATGTCTGAACCGAATACATGTTTAAGTGTTTTGAAAATATTTTGTCTTACTCTAGTCACACAATATTTGTGCAAAAGGAAATGTACAATTCATGTCCTTGATTTGAGTAATGACTTAAATACTTTTCAATTTAAATTGTAAGCTGTAGTTATTCATGTATATCTGATGGTTTGATGTTTGCTATTAAATCCAAATCTATTTGCTTGCCTATTCAGGCTTTCACATAATAATAGCTTACCATGCATCCTCTGTCTGCAATGTTTATAGACAGTCAAGCATGGTAGAGTTAACATTTGTGCATCTGTGTATTCCATTCATTTAACATAAAAACTAAAACGTTATGCAATTTTGTATATACAAGTTTAACCCATTACTTCAGATGGCTTTTCATAAGATGTCTGCTTTACAATCATCAGACAAACAATTTCACCAATCAGCCAGTATAAAATGTCGTCTGTATGAAGTAATGGGTTAAATGACAAACTCAACGTGTTACACCAATTTGAGGTAAAAAACTATTAAAATGGTTTACAATGTTTTCACATTTTACCACCATTGCAACGAGCACCGTCAGACAGGTCATTTATCAAAAACGGGTTTGTTGTATCATCTTTATAGAAATAGAAATTGAACCCAAAAATTACCAATGCTCACTGATCCTACTTTAATGGTGTCATAGATTCTTATTTTTGCTATCAAAGCAAAAAGAAATGCTCAAAAATGACCACACAAAGTCAAATCAAAGTACAGTACTTCTGAGAAGGTTTCCAGAGAGAAGACATAAAGAATGATGTAACATGAACCAATTATTTCACTTAACCCTTTCAATAAATATATACGCTTTCTGACGCCTCTGCTGCAGACGGCTTTCTCCTTTTGACACAATGTTTTCCACTTTTAGTCATAGGTTATCCATTCAATTATTTTCTATTTTTTGAGAAAATATGTTCAAAGTTGTCTGCTGCAGAATTGTCGTATGAGGGAAAGGGTTAAGTATGCCCCCCTTCGAAGAAGAGGGGTACATATTTTGCACATGTATGTGATTTAGTCGATTGGTTGAACAATGCTGGTCCGATTGGTAACTGGATATTGCTTGGACCTATAGAACTCAAACTTGGCAGAAGGTTGGGCATGACCAGTAGATGATCGATTATGAGTTCATTCATTTAACCCTTTCCCTCATACGACAATTCTGCAGCAGACGACTTTGGACATATTTTGTCAAAAAATAGAAAATCTCTATAATTGAATGGATAACCTATGACTTGAAGTGGAAAACATTGTGGAAAAAGGAGAAATTGCTCTTTTTGAGCAATTTCTTCTTTTGTCACTGTGTTTTCAAAAAGCTGTCTGCAGCAAAGGCGTCAGAAAGCGTCTATATGAGGGAAAGGGTTAAAGGTCAAGGTCACTGCTGCAGAATTGCTGTATGTGGGAAAGGGTTAATACCTAATATTTTATCTTAAGACTGACACAATGAAAACATTATTAACCCTTTCAATGCGAACTTTGCATTTTAAATATTCAATGGCCAAATCTAGGAATATCTAGGATGAAATTTTGAGTTGACCAACAGTTTATAGATAGTCTGGTCAGATGGCATGGATGTACAGACTGGCCTGGCTTTATACTGGTGATTAAAGCTTCTCCAAATCGGTTCCAGAAGTCGAAGCTTCATGATTTTTATTCAAATTAATGGACAATTTTCACCTTTCCCACAATGTTATCTAAAGTGCCCTGCTGTATGTTTGTCAAGAATACATTTGAGTTGTCCACGAGAAAACCAACATTATTGGATCTGCGCAATGTATCGACCCAGATCAGTCTCCACAGTCTGCACAGTCTAATCTGGGCCGACACATTCCGTCTCAGGTGGATAGAGGTGTAAAGTAATGATTCCTGAAACAGAAAATCCACAGAAGGCGAAAAAGTGTCTGTCCGGGTTAGCCTGCACAGCATGCTTAGGCTTATCCGGGTCGATACTTTACGCAGAGTCAACAATGTTGGTTTTCTCGTGGAACGGCTCATTTCTATCTGTAAACTTGTTGCATTTCAGGGTGAAAGAGTTAAGGAGGTCAGCCAGTACAGGAGCATCTACCAGTAAAAGTATGAATGTTGCCATGTCCAACATACTCATGAATATTCCTGCATCAGGCCCCTCCCTCTTCCAACCATCAAACATCCTGTGTTCCTCAACCCCAATGAAACAAAATACTAAACAGTTCACAAACAGAAAGTCTAATTCTGAAGTGAACCTGGACCCTAGTGAAACCCCGATCAGGGGTCCAGGGGTCCGGAGAAAAACATCAAGTGTTGCAAATAGAAATGAAACCAGGGCAAGTCAGAATGTTAGATCTAGTTCAGCATCAAATGCCACAAACAGATCTTCAGTTGTGAGACATGTAGCTCCCAATACAGCTATTGTTTTAGCTTCACATACACAAAATGTGTCCTCAAACAGCGAGTCGGACCAGACAGAGTCTGATACCTGTAACATGACTGACAAACAAAAACCTGTTAATGTTGTTTCTCGTCAACCCAAGTCTGACCTTCAGAGTGCAAGGACTAGAAATAGTACATTTCCTCGTAAGGAAACTGGTGGTACTACAAATATGTCACAAAATATACCTGTGGTGAAATCAACGGATACTGAAAATGATTTTCCTACAACAGACTTTAACAATGAAGATGAAATGAATGATTTAAATAGAAGTAATAAAACTAATGTAGCCGCTAGTACCCCTGTATTTCCTTTAGCTTCTGATAGAAAACTCAGTGAAAAACAGTCACAGAAAAAGGAGTCTTTTGGGGAAAGTGGTGTTAAAAGACAAACAACAAATCAGTTTTCGTCAGTGTCGGCCAGTGTGCCTGTCTTGCGTAAAAAGATATATTCAGAAAATAGAGAAGAGTCCCAAAGTAAAGAAAGTACTGAGAACTCGCATCATAACACACCACTGCAAAGTGATGTAAACTCAAAAGCATCCGGAAGTGCTATCAGTAAAACTGGAACTTACACAGACAGTACTCACAGCTCTCACTCAACCACCACGAAAACCAAGGACTTGGAAAACCAAAGAATTAAAGATGTGAAAATCCGGCCTACTATACAGCTAACAGATACTATGAGTAGTTTTGAAGATGATTTATTGTTTGATGCTCCATCTTTAGAACAAAGACTATGGACACCAAGAACTCCCAGTGAGAGTTCTGGAACTCAACCTAGAATTCCACAAGACCCGTCACTACAACCAGAAATTCCAGCTGTCTTGCCAGCAAAAAGTACCGATCTTACAACTTTCTCTCAGAGATCACCTCGTTGGCAGTTGAATAAAAACTACACACATGCCCCTAGTCAACAACCATCTGGTTTTAGGCCAGAACCAGTTAGAAATATTCCGAATGATAAGCAACATGCTGTTAAACCTAATGTTTATAATACTTCAAATCCCATAAGAAAATCTGAATATTCTGATGAAATCAAGCAGAAAAAAACTGACATAGATATCAAATCAGGAGAACATTTTATGCATAGGAATAGAAGTAATAATGCTTATAATACTACTAGTGAACATTCAAGTTTTTCTGAAAAACGATCAGAAAAGACTGAAGATACCCAACACAAAAACTCTTATTTCCCAACTAGGATAAATGCAGAAAAAGATGGAAGTAAACCCAAAGAGCCTGTAAGTGCTAACTGGTTTTTAACACCAGCAGATCATGATACCCATGTAACTCAATCAGTGACTCGTTCTGGTAAGGTGACTGGTAATACCAATGCTAAAGACAAACAAGATCGTAGAATGTACACTGATGAAGAAACGGACCTGAAAAAATTAGATGATTTTTCATCTTTTCAACAAATTTTGAGTGATAGAAACAAGTCAGCAAATAATAGCAATGCATCAATTTCTTCAGGAAAAAGCTCCAGTCTTTTGACTGAACAGTACAAAAAATCAGGCTACTCAAGTGTGAAAACAGATTATAGAAACACAGACTTTTCACAACCTGGTTACTTCAGTGACTCGTCATCAAGAGCAAGATATGACAGTACCCTGTCCAGATCTCGAGTTGTTCATTCTCCGGTCAATGCTCGACAAGCCTTTAATAATTCCCCTGTGATAAGAGATACGCCTTCCCCGGTAACCAATCCTTCCACCAGGTCAGATTCTCCAAGTTTAAATAGGGCAGAAGGAATGGAATCTCCAATTAATTCACGAAATGGAAATGGTGCAGTGAAAACTGAAAAGTTGACAGCCGGCGCCATGTTCTCTCCCATACATCCACAACCTGTTACAAATGGGTAAATACATTATTTATCCCTTTCAACCTTGCAGACACCTTTTGACAATTCTTAAGCAGACGACTTTTGTAAACTGTGGCAAAAATCAATTTCGCCTTTATATGCCACAATGTTTTAAACTTGATTCAATAATTACACTTTGATATATTAAAGAGATTATCTATGTTTTGCTTAAAAAAAATTTTTAAGTCGTCTGCTGCAGATTTGTAGTATGTGGGGAAGGGTTTACTTTAATGTGACATTTTGTATATCAGAACAGAATATGATGATCAGTTATCAGAATTGCTAATCCTGGAAATATTGTGAGAAAAGGAAAAATTGCTCAGCATTAAAGTTTTGTTGATTACTTTTCTTTAAAAAGGAATAAGTGCTAAGCCTTTCAAACTTGGATCATACTTCCATCCTATTCCCTTGATCATATTGTTTGCTGTAATAGCTGAATGTAACCTATCTTGGTGGTGAAAACACATGAGTTTTGGTAGATTTTGATAATTAGAAAAATAGCTTCTCCTTTTTAGCTCACCTATGCACGAAGTGCAAGGTGAGCTATTGTGATCACATTTTGTCCGGCGTCCGTCCATCGTGCGTCGTCAACATTTGAGCTTGTTAACACTCTACAGGCTACATTTTGCATCCAATCTTCATGAAAGTTTATCAGAACGTTCATCTCCATAAAATCTTGGACAAGTTCGAAACCGGGCCATATGAGGTCAAAAACTAGGTCACTAGGTCGAATTGAAGGGAAATCTTGTTAACACTCTGGAGGCCACATTTTCAACTTGAGCATGTTGAAACTATCAGAATGTTTGTCTTGATGATATGTAGGTCAAGTTCGAACATGGGTCACGTCGGGTCAAAAAATAGGTCACTAGGTCAAATTGAAGGAAAATCTTGTTAGTTAACACTCCAGAGGCCGCAATTTTTGCTTCAGCAGTTTGAAATTTTGTCAAAATGTTTGTCTTAAAAATATCTAGGTCAAGTTCGAATATGGGTTATGCCAGGTCAAAAACTAGGTCACTAGGTCAAATTGAAGGAAAATCTTGTTAACACTTTTGATGCCGCATTTTTTGCTTCAGCAGCTTGAAATTTGGTCAGAATGTTTGTCTTAAAGATATCTAGGTCAAGTTCAAATATGGGTCATATTGGGTCAGAAACTAGGTCACTAGGCCAAATTGAGGGAAAATCTTGTTAACTCTGTAGAAGCCGCATGTTTTGCTTCAGCGGCTTGAAATTTGTTCAGAATGTTGAGCTGAATGATATCTAGGCCAAGTTCGAATATGGGTCATGTGGGGTCAAAAACTAGGTCACTAGATCAAATTGAAGGAAAATATTGTGAACACTTTGGATGCCGCATTTTTTGCTTCAGCTTCTTGAAATTTTGTCAGAATGTTTGTCTTAAAGATATCTAGTTCAAGTTCAAATATGGGTCATATTGGATCAGAAACTAGGTCACTAGGCCAAATCGAGGGAAAATCTTGTTCACTCTGTAGAAGCCGCATGTTTTGCTTCAGCGGCTTGAAATTTGGTCAGAATGTTTGTCTAAATGATATCTAGGCCAAAGTTGGATATGGGTCATGCCGGGTTAAAAACTAGGTCACTAGGCCAAATTGAAGGGTAATCTTGCTAACACTCTGGATACTGCATTTTAAATTTCAGCATGATAAAACTTTATCAGAATGTTTTTCTTGATGATATGTAGGCCAAGTTCGAATATAGGTCATGCTGGTTCAAAAACTAGGTCACTAGATCAAATTGAAGGAAAATCTTGTGAACACTTTGGATGTCGCATTTTTTGCTTCAGCAGCTTGAAATTTGGTCAGAATGTTTGTCTGAATAATATCTAGGTCAAGTTCGAATATGAGTCATATTCGATCAGAAACTAGGTAAATAAAGGAAAATATTGTTCAAACTCCGGAGGCCGCATTTTTACTTTGAGCAAGTTGAAACTTTGTCAGAATGTTGTCTTGATGATATCTAGTCCATGTTGGAATATGGGTCATATCAGGTAAAAAAATATAGATCACTAGGCCAAACGAAGGAAAATATTGTTAACACTGTGGAGGTTGCATTCAGAATTATTGTCTTGATGTGTTTTGCATTGCAGTACATTGTATAATTAAGGTGAGCAATCCAG
This sequence comes from Serripes groenlandicus, assembly GCA_031761405.1. NCBI lineage: Eukaryota > Metazoa > Mollusca > Bivalvia > Cardiida > Cardiidae > Serripes > Serripes groenlandicus. The sequence goes on from JASEVX010000002.1 coordinate 100,949,417, forward strand.
GGCCATCATGGCCCTCTTGTTTAAGAACACCTGAGCCGAAGGCTCAAGGTGATCTATTCGGATGACTCTCTGTCCGTCATCCGTCTGTCGTTAACTTTTAGCTTTAAACATCACCTCCTCCTAAACCACTCTACCAATTTCAACCAAACTTCACAGGAATGATCCTTTGTTAGTCCTCTTTCAAAATTGTTCAAAGATTTAATTTCTATGAAGAACTTTGGTTGCTGCGGCATTAAAAAGGAGCGAAAATATCCAATCATAAAATATTCTTCTCCTCTGAAACCACTTGTCAGATTCTAATATAATTGGTCAGAAATGTTCATTGGGTGATCTTCTACAAAATTTATTCAAGCCATAATGATTGGTTGAAAGGCGGAATCTGAAAAGGGGCAAAATCACATTATTTTTTAATCCATTCTTATCAATGTGCTGGTCTAATTTCCAGAGAAATGTGTAGAAATATTCACTCAGTGCCCTGTTACATACATTTTCTAAGCAATAGTGATTGGTTGAAAGATATAGCATATAGGTGGCATCAGAAAAGGGGTAAAATTAAGGTTTAGCTTCAAATGACATATCCTTCTTATTCAATGGACCAATTTCCCACCAAACTTAACACTTTCCCACATATAGACACTTTCTGACGCCTGTGGAGCAGACGACTTTTGAAAACATTGTGACAAAATAAGAAATTGCTCGAAACAATAAAATTTCTCTTTTTGCCACAAAGTTTTCAATTCTATTAGATTGTTGAACCCTCTTTTATTGTGATTTTTCAGATTTTTTTTTCAATATCTTTTCAAAGTCTGCTGCAAAATTGTTATATGTGGGAAAGGGTTAATAGGGATCTTTATGTGTCCTCTTTCAAAATTGTTCAAAGATATAAATTCTATACAGAATTTTGGTTGCTGTCGCAGTGCGGCATCATAAATGGAGAAAAGAGCCATAACTATAACAATCTTCTTCTCTGAATAAGCTTGTCTTATTCCAAGAAAATATGTTAGAAAGAATCCTTGATCTACAATATTTGTTCAAGCCATATTGATTGGTTGAAAAAACATGGCCACAATTCTTGTAAGATGGTTTAGCAGAAATGCTCTTTTAGTGACACTCCTCATAATTTGTTCAAGACTGACATATTGATTGGTTGAAAAAGAAAGCTGCCAGGTGGCATCAGAAAAGGGCTTAAGTCTCCTTTAGATTCAAATGACAATCTTCTTTTCAACCAATGGACTGATATCCACTTCACTGTTATTAGCAGTTTGCTAGAATACTATCTATCAGGTGATCAATTTAGGTTTTCTTTGTCTTTTACTTTTGTATTGATGGTCAAAACTGTGGACATCGAGACATACAATTATGTGTAATTCTTGTTTGATGAATTTCATTGCTTTATGAGTATCATACATTCCAACCAATGAAACTAAATATAATTACAGTGGACAAACAAAAAGTGTTGGAGCTGCCGTTAGTAAAGATATATTTCATCCAACTCCTGTCTCCAGGTCAAGTAGTTCCTCAGATGCGCGACTGGACAGGGCCTCAAGTACAGGCAGTGATGTCATTGATCTCAAGTAAGATTTCACTCTTACCTCTTGTCCATATGCAGTTGCATTTTGACTTGCCTGCTGCATCCTTTTGAAAACGAGAAATTGCTCATAATGAGTTATTTCTTCTTTTGCCACAATGTTTTCAATTCTATTCAATATATATATATATAAAGATTCAGTTGTCTTCTGCTTATTTGTAAAATGTGGGTAAGGGTTAATATGATTAAAATCCTTTTGTCCATTTATGATATTTTTTTCTTCAACCCTTTTCAACATACAGCAAATCTCTAGCAGATAACATTGAAATCGTCTACGCAAAATTATGAAAAACCTTTAAAAATGAAAGTGTAATTACTGAAAAGGGTTGAAAACACTATGGCAAAAGGAGAAATTGAACAATAATGAGCAATGTATTATTTTGCTACACTGTTTTCTAAAATTATCTTCTTCACTTGTGGGAATCTTTAAAACAGTTTGTGAAAGGTATTTCATGCAAAAACGTCATCTTCCTAAGTTCATTTTCTATTTTCTTGCTTGTTGGCAGAGATCAAATTATGTGGAAGGACTGTGTAAATGCAATGGCTTGTCTGAGCATTCACTGTTTTCATAAGCAATAAGACCCTTTTTTGCCTGACTCTGTTATAGAAAGTAAAAACATATCAATAAAGCATAAATGGAATTTCATTGATCATGAATATGTGTCCTAACATTTGTTTACACGGCCCTGGTAGATCAGCTGGTAGTGATGTGGGCTGTAAACCCAGGGGTTGTGACTCAGAATCCAAGCTCTCTCAACTTTCTTTCAGACATAAGATAAAATGCAACAAGTATTATTATTCTTCAACCAATTGGCTAAAAGTATACGTAGCAAATCAGCCAGTTGCTTGGAAAGACCATTGTTTTGAGTGCTGATGTGAGAAACCCAGGAAACACATGGCTAGGAGTACTGGCTGCAGTGATATGTTGATTTTGTGTTATTGTTAAAAACGGTGTTAAACCTCTATCAATCTAACATTTATTTGTAGAGCACAACTAATATCTTCTCATGAAGACCAATTGGCTGCGGTGACCTCCCTTTGTAAACAAGAAATGAAACTGTTACTGTCAGCCAAAGCTGGAACTAAGGTAGTTGTACTCCTGTTTATTAACCCCGTAGCAAATCAGCCAGTTGCTTGGAAAGACCATTGTTTTGAGTGCTGATGTGAGAAACCCAGGAAACACATGGCTAGGAGTACTGGCTGCAGTGATATGTTGATTTTGTGTTATTGTTAAAAACGGTGTTAAACCTCTATCAATCTAACATTTATTTGTAGAGCACAACTAATATCTTCTCATGAAGACCAATTGGCTGCGGTGACCTCCCTTTGTAAACAAGAAATGAAACTGTTACTGTCAGCCAAAGCTGGAACTAAGGTAGTTGTACTCCTGTTTATTAACCCCCCCCCCCCCCCTTTCCCACATGCAGACACTTTTTGATGCTTATGAAGCAGACATCTTTTGAAGACATTTTAACAAAAGAATAAACTGCTTATAATAAGCACTTTCTCCTTTTGCCATAATGTTTTCAATAATAAAACTTACTTAGAAATAGAGATTTTCCCTATTTTTGCCTAGATTTCTTCAAAATTAACTGCTGCAGACCGTACTTTGATTCTCCTACAGCGTATAACTTATTTAAAAACGAGCAACTTCTTCTTTATCTAGAGTCTAAAAATGACTTTTTCATTCAATCCCTTCTTTTCTTAGCTTAAGGTGCTGCGTTTAGATTTCGGATGAATACAAAATAATGTATCAAAATATTAGGATAAGAAATTAGAATTACCAAAAATCTGTTGGATGAACTTCTGGCAGCTATTGTATGCTAGTCTGTTCAGAGCCAATTCTGCTTTAATCAACAGTGTTTGTGGAGAATGTATTAACCCTTTCCCACCTGCAGACGCTTTTTGACGCAATAGCAGCAGACAACTTTTGTAAAAAACATTGTGGCCAAAGGTGAAATTGCTCATTATGAGCAATTTCTCCTTTGGCCACAATGTTTTCAACTATATTTAACAACAAGAGAAAGTCGATGCAAGGCATCAATGTCGCCGGAAAAGACTGCATTGATTTATTTATGTATTCTTGACTTTCCTTAGTCTATTCAAACATTAGGAACGTTGCAATGAAAACATTTGCTTATAAATTTTATATTCATACCTATACATTAGGGTATCTATAAAAAATTAACGAAATGTGTACACATTTATCTTGGCTTAAATTTAATTTTGCTGTTGTTACTTATTTAAATAATAGTATTCATTCATATAATTTCAAGGTTTGTCAATCTTATTCGAATCACAAGGTAAATATCCTGGTATTGCTTTAAAGGGAGGTAATTTGAAGAAAACAAAAGTCTTCAAAAGGAGAAATATATCAGCATTACCGTCTACAGTTTAAATTGTTCTATTGTTTGTGGATTTAAAAATGTTCTTTTTTTCTTATTTCTACATGTACAACGAAATATTGCGGCTTCTCTTTGACGCTTTGCGTCAAACATTCGTCTTGTACTTGTCTAAAATAAAATAATATCACTCGCTTTTTCATATCAAAATGCGCATGCGCGAAAATCAATGTTAAAGGTCACGAAACTACACAACAGGATAGGGTCTATATTTAGCTTAGAAACAGTTCCTACTTTAGATATTCATGGATTAACATTATTAAATGAATTCTACACAAATCAAGACATCTCTTTGAACATGAAAACAACATTTAGTAAGTTAAAATTGCTATTAAAAGGAGAATCCAAAATTGACCTCAATGATGACACATAAGAGTCTGCATTAGGGGGTGTTGGTTCACGTCTTGAAGGGACCACTTTTGTCTTCGTAAATAAGACAAAAAACTTAAATGCGAGTGAAATAAAAAAAACTGCAAACATTAAAAAATCGGAATATTTATTTCATTTTAGATGTGTCATTTATTATTGTTCGTAAACAACCACAATTGTAATATGTTCAAATCATCTAGATTTGTTTCTTTCTAATAATAAGCCGCCCTCCCATGTGATTTCCGAAAACCTATTAAAAATAGAAGTCGCGGGCTTCTGCCCGGCGACTAATAAAGCTATCTTTTATTGAGATATTTCAGGTTTTTGTCACTATGTTTTCAAAGTCGTCAGCTGCAGATTTGTTGTATGTGGGAAGGGGTTAAACTGATTTGACATTATCAGCTGAGATTACTGTATTCACTTCATTTACACACATGTACTTTTTGTAGTTTTTGTCATTGACTTTTAAACAAAATTGGGATTAACCCTTTCACACTTACAGCAAATCTGCAGCAGATGACTTTAAAAACATCTCAGCAGAAGCATTGAAAATCTCTTCAAATAAAAGTATAATTAGTAAAACAAAGTTGAAAACATTGTGGCAAAAGGACAAATTGCTCGTTTTGAGCAATTTCTCCTTATGTCTCAATGTTTTCAAAAGTAGTTTGCAGCAGAGGCGTCAGAAAGAGAACTTTTGATAGCTCTACAGAAAACATTCTTGTATGGCCTGCAATGAAAGAGTGACACTTAGGAGGTTGTCTGTTGCGTTGTTACCTTACCAGATTTGATCCCCAGTTGCGACAAGATGGTCATGGTGGAGTGTCCCTGGGCAAGGCACATTTCCTAACCTAGTACTGCTTTGTTTATGCAGGGATTATAAATAAGTGAACTGGCGCTGTGATATAACTGAAATAATGTTGAAAACTGCGTAAAACCCAAATAAAACAAAACAAAACCTTACTGTTTATAGTAATTGATTATTGATAGAAGACACATTTATCAATTGGAACATTCTTGTTTCGAACATTGTGGGTAATTTAATAATGAGCCTGTCAATGAAAAAAGTTGCTGATTTGCATTTCTAAACGGTATATGTATGTTTAGATCAATTGTCAATCTGCTGAGAATTACCATAATCTACACAAGTTTACAGATGCTTCTAACAAGCTAGTGTAAGATCTATGTGAACAGTGCAGATCTTGATTAGGCTGTGTGGATGCACAGGCTTATCTGCATTTACACTGTTCACAAAAAACAACTTGTACCTTTTCCTATGGATGGGCGCAAATATGGTTATAACTCGAACATAGTTGATAATGGAGCAAATTCCAAAACGAAGAACAATTTGTCCTTTTCAGAGTTTTGAAGAATACATGAAGAAAGTAGGGGATGTTTTATCGCAGAAGATTTCAGCCATACAACTTCTACAGGACCAAATAATGGCATACCAGTTGAGTACACGGGACTCTCAGTGAATTTAGTTTTAAGTAGTTAAAACTGCTTCCACATTGGCTGGTAATTGTTGCCCTTAATACAGAAGTATTCAGATGCCTTTACACTAGACAGCATTGGAAAATACTCCCTGTATATGGTTATTCTTCAAGTGACTGCTTAATGGAGGTGATCGCTAAGACAAGTTCAACTGTAGTTCATCTCATGTAACTGTTTGACTACTGGAACAGATTTTGAGAAGCCTGTACTACCAGTATAGAGCTGGGCAAGCTGGTGTACCTGTCCTTTACTGCTCATCCCAACATTTTTATCTTCATGTTCCTATGATTTGCTATATATGCACTCTTCCATAATCAAAGCTGGAAAAGTCCATTTGAAAAATTCAGCATTAAAAAGGTTAAAATTGTTGAAACTATCACAAAGTATTTAGATTTGTACTATCACCAATATTTTACATATTAGCATTGAACTCCTCTCAAAATAATCCATATATGTATGTTAGACATATAAAATTACACCTTTAACCCTTTCCCTCATACGTCAATTCTGCAGCAGACGACTTATTTTGTCAAAAAATAGAAAATCTCCATAATTGAATGGATAACCTATGACAAAAAGTGGAAAACATTGTGGCAAAAGGAGAAATTGCCCGTTTTGTGCAATTTCTTTTTTTGTCACTATGTTTTCAAAAAGCTGTCTGCTGCAGAGGCGTCAGAAGGCGTCTATATGAGGGAAAGGGTTAAGATTGAGTGGAACTCGCTAATCTCTGTGCAAATTGAACTGTAATAATGGCATAACTTATCAGTGAACACTTTATATTTCTAAAACTGACCTTGTTATGTATTCCTCATGTCATAGTTAAATTACAAATGCCAAACATTAAACCCTTTCCAACCTGCAGACAGACCCCTTTTGGAAACATTGTAGCAAAAGAAGAAATTGCTCATGATGAACAATTTCTCCTTTTGCCACAACATTTTCGACTCTATTTACCGTTTGTATTATTGTCTTGATGAGTTTAGTCATCTCCCTCAGAACGGTTGTATGTGGGAAAGGGTTGAAAATCGCCCAACTGTAGATATCCATCAGCAATCAGATTATATTTGTACATGTTCATAAGACTGTGATAGTTTAGTAAAATATACTTAATATTTATTACTGGTATGTGTTTGTATATCCGTCCATTTAATATTATTTTTTATCTTTTTGTACATGCATTATTAATAAATAATGTAGTAAAAACGTAATTTGTCATCTTAGGCAGAAGATGTCAAACCTTGCCACCAATTGTATAATTTGTAATCTGTCTCACATGGAATGTAAATTTGATCCTTTCCCTTTGTATATCTCCACTCTTCCTTTTTTTTTCCCCCAAGATAAAAAGAATTTCATAAAATATTGTTTTTAACTCTTCCCCTGCTAAAGAGAAAACTTCGACACCTGTCACATGAGTTGGCTCAAAACAAGCAACCTACTTTTTTCCCACACAGTTTTCAACTAAGCTTCAAATGTGTACATGTTCTTCATACCATTGATATTTCTTAAACCTTTCCCAAATGTAACATGATTTGAAATATAATTATGCTGATGATATCGGAAAATTTAGGCTTCTTTCCTTTTAGTCTTTGTAATTAAATCTCCCTGCCGTACAAACTTAGGAGGGAATATTCAAAACAGTGTCAGAATTAGCACAATCACCCCTCTTAGATTGAACACCGATAACTTTTCAAAACATCTTGGCAAAATGAGAAATTGCTTATGATAAGCAATTTCAATTTTAATCACAATGTTTTCAACTCTTTTAAATAATTAATCTTTCATTTTTAGAGGCCCTGGTAGCTCAGTCGGTAGCGAAGCGGGCTGTCAATCCAGGGGTTGTGAGTTTGAATCCCGGCTCGGCCAACTTTCTTTGCAACGATTGACAAAAGGCAATGTGACATGCCTCATTCGTCTTCCACCAATGGGCTAAGTCTATGTGGAAAAGCAGCCAGTTGCTTGGGAAGATTGTTATGTGGAGTACAGATATGAGAATACCAGGAAATGCATGAGTAGGTGAACTGGCCGCCGTGATATAACTGAGAAGTTGTTAAAAAAGGCGTTAAACCCAAATCAATCAATCATTTTTAGAGATTTTCAATATTAGCATATCAATTAATGAAAGAACAATTATTGACAGAGATGAAAATGTGGTCAAAAGAGAAATAACTAATAATTATGAGGAAATTCTGCTTTTCCTACACTGTTTAAAAAAAGTTGTCTGCATGTGAAAATGGGTTAAATGGGAGAGATTGCTCTTAACCCTTTCCCACATACAAGAAATCTGCAGCAGAGGACTTTGAACATATTTTGTCAAAAAGTGGAAAATCCCTACAATTGAATGGATAACCTACGACTAAAAGTGGAAAACATTGTGGCAAAAGGAGAAATTGCACGTTTTGTGCAATTTCTTCATTTGTCACTATGTTTTCAAAAAGCCGTCTGCTGCAGAGGCGTTAAAAAGCGACTATATGAGGGAAAGGGTAATTGGTTTGACAGGAATTCTTGAATGCTTAGTGTGAAATAAATCATGGTAAATGGCAATGTCATAAATTATAACATTTGCGAATGGTATGATTATTAATATCATCTGAAGAAAAAAAATTAGATATTTAATGTTTTAAAAGTTTCCCCCATATGATATTGAAGGATCTAACCTTTAACAAAAAACATCTGAAAGGTATAAATGTAACATCTGGAAAATTATACTATTTTTTTTATTGCAGAAATTTCTACTTTTCATAAAATGTTTTCAAAACTTATCAGATGCAAAAGTGTCTGTAAAAAGGTCCCTATCGAACAGGGTCTGTCTATCTGTTTTTAGCTCTACTGGCCAAAGGCCAGAAGGGCTTATGTCGTGGCGATTTGTCCGTCGTCCGTGCGTGCGTGCGTGCATCCGTCCGTAAACAATTTCTTGTTAACACGATAGTCTTCACTTTTGATTGTATCTCAACTAAACTTATACAGTAGTTAGATATCCATAAGAGCTCGGTTCCTTTCGAAAACCAGCCAGATCCGCCCATGCATGACTGGATTATGGCCCTTGAAATGGTCAAAATTGCTATAAAAGAGCTTGTTAACACAATACAGTCTTCTTTTTTGATTGTATCTCAACCAAACTTATACAGTAGTTAGATATCCATAAGAGCTCGGTTCCTTTCGAAAACCAGCTAGATCCGCCCATGCATGACTGGATTATGGCTCTTGAAATGGTCAAAATTGCTATAAAAGAGCTTGTTAACATGATACAGTCTTCACTTTTGATTGTATCTCAACCAAACTTATACAGTAGTTAGATATCCATGAGAGCTCGGTTCCTTTCGAAAACAAGCCAGATCCGCCCATGCATGACTGGATTATGGCCCTTGAAATGGTCAAAATGGCTATAAAAGAGCTTGTTAACACGATAGTCTTCACTTTTGATTGTATCTCAACCAAACTTATACAGTAGTTAGATATCCATGAGAGCTCAGTTCCTTTCGTAAACCAGCCAGATCCGCCCATGCAAGACTGGATTATGGCCCTTGAAATTGTCCAAATTGCTATAATTGAGCATGTGAACACAATAGAGGCTCCATTTACTATCTGATCTTCACCAAACTTAGATAGTAGTTAAATATTGATGAGAGCTTGGTTCCTTTTGAAAATCAGCCAGATCCGCCCATGCAAGACTGGATTATGGCCCATGAAATTGTAAAAATTGCTATAATACAGCTTGTGAACACAAAAGAGCCTCCATTTACTATCCGATCTTCACCATACATACATGCTCTGGATTGAAAATGACCAAAGAACCATACCAGTAGAGCATAGGCCCTCATGGGCCTCTTGTTTGTTGTTAACTGTTGTGTTTACCATGAAAATATTATTTATGTCAGGTTTTGCATTTGTACTGGAAAACAGGGAATAAACAAAAACAAAACTTTTAATTGTCTTACTATTATTATTAACTAGGTCACAAGTGTATTTAGATATGAAAGCATTGTGGCAAAAAGAGAAATTGCTCATTATGATTAATTTCTCCTCTTTCCAAAATGATTTCAAAAATCTTCTGCTGCAGATGAGTGAAAATGGTTGTTACTGATTGTACACAAAAAGTCATGTACTATTGTAATGCAGTAGATATACCAAACTCCCACAAAGTATGGCCATCAATGGTTGTTACTGATTGTACACAACAAGTCATGTACTATTGTAATGCAGTCTCACAAAGTATGGCCATCAATGGTTGCAGTGTGTCAAGTATTACAGGGCTTTAACCCTTTCCCACTTGTGGTCTCATTTTGACGCATCTGCAGCAGACGACTTATGAAATAAATGTGGCAAAAGAAGAAATTGCTCAAAACAAGCAATTTCTCCTTTTGCCACATGTCTATCAATTGTTTTTAATAATTAAATTTTCACTTATTGAGATTTTTCATGTTTTCAAAGTTGTGTGCTGCAGATTTGTTGTATGTGGTGAAAAATCCCCAGT